>CM052168.1:17392585-17404705 GCA_028455555.1 Augochlorella aurata | reverse complement strand
CAACAACCTTCTGTGTTCTATAGACTCCTTTTCAGGGCCTCAAATTCATGCAAGTAGAAAAGTTCGCTTTTATTCACTCCAGAAGTGTCCTACCTACGGAGCAAAAATTAAAAGTCGAATATCGCGCCGAGTGTTTCAGATGGAGCGCCAGGCAAACGGATGCGCGAATAGAGTGAGATCGCAAGCATGGTAAAGTGAGACAAGCTACATTGGTCGTCTATGTGACTTGTTTCACTTTTGGTGTAGTGACGTCGTGTTCTCTTGCTTACTCGCCATTTCCCCTCTTTGTCTAAAACTATGGGGGCAGCACAGCTGAGCTGCGACGCGTCAACCAATCAGAGAAAAACAGTTTCTGTACGTACCCTCATATTTCTGAACACTTTGCCCCCGATATCGAGCACTATTGTAAGTAATTTACCGGCACTAACAGTATTACATATTTTGAAGTTAATTAACGTACAATTAATGAATGTATAAGTACAGTTCTCCCAGCTAAAGTTTTCTTCTAATCAAAATATTGTTGTATCGTATGTAATAGATGTGGCAAAAATGTGGTTATACTTCACATGCAACATGGTGCATTGAACACTCGTGCGTATTATACACGACTTATATACACATTAATAATTGTTTTACATAAATGATACGTATAATATTTACCATATAGTTATTTACTATTTTTTTGATGAATTGAAGATAAGTCATTAATCAATAAAGATGCTCTCATCGAAAATAAATTCGCTGCTGAAATCAAGTATTTTATCAGGTTATGTAGACAATTGTTTTCATTACATGAAATATACGAATTATGTATATTATACGAATGTAAGTTCTATACGTTCCTCGTTACACATTGACAAGACAGATAGAAACAATGAATTAAAAAAGACTAAGAGAAATCTTTTATATCAGTCTGAGTCAGACAGAAATTTTTGTACAGCAACTCCCAAAGATGCTAATGTATTTGGAGATCTTGCGTACGAAAAATATGAGAGGGTTGAAATGGATGAAGCAGAAGCAAAAGAAGAGAAATTTACGGAAAATGATGCAAAGGTTCCAAGGTGGAAAAAATATAGTCTTGGACAATACTATAATCTTATCAGATCTCACATAAGTGCTGGAAATTTGAATTTAGCATTGAGTGTACTGGATTTAGTTAAAAAGAATCGTGACAAACCTACTACATACATGTATAATTTGTTAATCTATGGGTATGCACAACAAGGACTCGTGAATATGTGCTTTAAGCTTTACAACAAATTGAAGAAACATGGTTTAGAACCTTCTCCAGCAGTATATAATAACTTAATTAATGCTTGTTCTTTGTCAAAAAACACAGATGAATCATTGAAGTACTTACAAAATTTACGAGAGCATTTTTATCAAAACAATGTTGTTTTAAATACAACACATTATGCAACTCTTGTAAAAGCTTATGCTTGGCATAAAAAAATTGAAGATGCATTTCAACTAGCAGATGAAGCAAGAGACAAAAACTTGGTCTCAGAAGATATATATATTTCTTTATTTCATGCTGCAATTGGTGATGTACAAAATGGATTGAAATATGCTTTAGCTCTGTGGCATCAAATGAAAAAATATCATATGAAACGAACCATAATTCATTACAATTTACTCCTCAGAGCAATCAGAGATACAAACTTTGGTGGACTAAAAGTAAATGATTTTCTAATACCGAATACGCCTAATTCTCAAATTTTACTTAAATCAGCAGGAAGACCAGATTTACTAGCATCTCCACCATTATTAAGTGTGCCACTTATTTCTCTTATACAAAATGAATCTATCAATGAAACCAAAGACCTTACGGAACAAGATACTGAATTAGTGTTATCTGAAAGTTTGGATAAAATATTGATATCTAATAAACTACTTTTATTTGGTGGATTCGAGAAATTGTTAGAAAGAATGAAAAACGACAATGTAACTCCTGATGCGAAGACAATGACTCTTATCATGGAACTGCTACCAAATTCTCTTGAAGCTGAAGATCAATTTATAGACTATATTAGTAAAAATCAGATGGAAGTAGATATAAGCTTCTTTAATATGCTTATTAAAAGAAGATGTTTTAGAAAACAATATAAGGCAGCAAAAGTAAGTTTTCAGTTATTAGAATTTAATCAATTCGAACATTAATTGAATTATTTCTTATCTTTAATTTGTATTTAGGATGTTCTCAGTGAAGCCCAGAGACGACATCTAGAGCCGAACATTGTGACATTTGGAGTACTAGCCTTAGCATGCCCAAAACTTCAATATGGCATGGAACTTTTAGAACAAATGAATATGCTTGGTTTTCAAGCAAATGAAATAATATTGGGAACGCTAATTCGCTCGGCATGTTACAAAAGGGATTTCAAATATATAGAATTTTTGCTGAATTATACATTAGGAAACGATATAAAGCCAACTAAGTATATATATAAAGTCTTAGAAGATTTCGAACGACTGGTATTGCAAGCATTAAAAGATACGGTACTTAAATTATTTTCACCGATAAAAATTACGTTATTTCCTATTAAACTATGTCTAATTATTTATTGGCATTTCAGAACCGATACAATCGTAAAGAAATACGCTTGCTGGCAAGAGATTATAATGGTTACAAGTTAATGTACGATGAGTGGAAAGAAGTAATGCAAAGGAAAGATATAGTTAAAGAGGTGAAAACAAAGATCAAGACGTAATTGTAAAAGGATATTTCTAAGATGTTCCATTGTAGCTCATATACAAATAGTTCTATTATTGTAAAAGCTGTTTTATACAAAACTTAGTTTACGATATATTAAATATATTGTTACAAAATTGTTCATCTTGTTTTAATTAGCAAATTATGGACTGGATGTGTTGAATTCAACGTAGATAAGGTGGTCGAGTTTCTTGAGCCCACGGTCTGCTCCTTGTTCCTGCATTTATCGTTCGTGAGGGACAAGTGCCGCGAATGCTCAGTTTGTTATATCCCGTGGGTCCTGTTGGTTGTGCACCACAGGTCTCCAATGCTACAAAATCGTCGACATGAAGAGATGGTGGCCGTGAGGTGTTTGGTGGTCTAGATCGGAATGGATCTGCACCTCGGCCTACACCACCTACTACAGGACCACCTCTCAAGGAATTGGAAAACTGGGTTCTACCCCGCATAGGTGTGACTGTAAAAGAATAAGGAAATTAGAAAAAAAATTTATACTATAAATACACAGAGTATCCATAAAACATAGCTTACCAAACGGTTGTTTCACTTTTGAAACAGGTGACGTCGATTGCTTCTGTATATCCCTAGTTTCTTGTTCATCGTTCTGAGACTTTGATTGCAGTGGTTGAGTAGCATCATCAGGCGGTGCTTTAGAGCATAGGTTCTGGGCTTCCGCCAATAAATTAAAATCAGCTGGAAGTAGTTCACTAGCAAGAGTTAAAAGATCTATTGTATTCTCAGTTGCTACTTGAGTCGAAGACATGAATGTATATTTCTTTGGTCGTCTTGACACGGGATCCAGCGTTCGTAGACATCGCTGAGAAAATTGATTCAATAAAGCTTCCGGAGTTGGTAATAACGGTTCTAACATTTCCGGAATCGGTTCCTTTTCTTCCTTGTCTTCGGCGGATTTCAAAATCTCTACTAACTCTTGCGCTCTCTTAATCTTCTCTAACGGATGATCATTCTTGTCCCACGATATTAACGATGCCAGTTGCTGCACACGTAGATGCAACGATCTGCGTTGTGATTCCGATGCAATTAAATTCTCTAAGAACGTTATAGTTAAATCTATGACCTGTTGATCTCCAGGTTCATCTAAGGTAGAGATATGTTCTAGTAATGATCGTAACGCGTCAGGATTATTTTCTAAACAGCTCTTTACATGATACAGACCATAGTTGTGGCTACTAAGAGATACAAGTATTCGAAGTGTACTTTGAAGCACCTCGGACTCAAACTTTGTACTAGTCGCTAGAATGTCGATGAGGGCTGCCAAAATTGATAGAAGTGGCTCCTTACTTGGTACCGAGTGTGTCAGACCCTTTTCAAAAGTCTCATTGGTATCTTCCTGCATTAGACTCAGTGTACAATCACACAATGTTTCAAAGATATCGAGTATTTCATATTGTGTTCTGATGTCGCTTGTGCTTTTCAGTGCGTTGCACATCATCTCGATAACCGGCGGATATTTTTGATCAGACTTGACTTGTGCTCGTGATGCTGGGCTAGTTAAAGTTAGTAATGTTGCCTTCATAGGTGCGTGTCTAGCAAGCTCACTGAGCAATGCCAGAATCAAAACATTATTTTCTAAAGGAGCTGCAGCTATTATACCATCCAGTAAGCATCTGCCAACAAGTAATGCCGTAGGTGCTGCTAAATCGCTCAATTGCATACATACTTTCGAGAGAAGGATTAATAGATCCTTATTCCAGCTGGCGCACAGCAGTCTCAACGTTTCGGTTAAATTGTTTGCTTGAGCCTGTAGATGCGCAGACCACAATTTTCTAAAGCCTAACAATCTAGTAGCGTCTTCGGTTATAGTTTCTTTCAAAGTTAGAACAGGTGGTAAAAGTCTTGTCAAAAGCTTCAAGCCAGGTATGAAATTACAAGGACTGAGAGAAACCATTTTTAAAACTTCGCCCAGCATTTGCGTCCACAGAGACTTTGCTACGTTTCCTGATCCATCTGAATCTACGGCTTGCGTGAATACTAAAAGAGTTCCGACAATTTCCTCGCACAAAGTCTGTACAATTCTGACAGGAGGAATAGCTTCGACTAGTGAATAAACACCGAGAAGCGGTACCACAGCTGTTAGATCTTTAAAATCTGTCGCCATACATTTTACAAGACGTTCCAACAATGCTCTTGTCAATTTCACACAAGGCAGAAGCAGTGCAACCAATGCCAAGCCTCTTCGTCCTGTTAAGGCTGCACGATGCAAGAAAGGCTGTTCATAAAATTCGGAAATGTTTGCCATCACTGCAATGAGAGCTGTTAAACCATCGGCAGCAAACAATTGAGTTAACGCATTCCTGTACTTCAACTCGATGTAAGGTTCTAATGTATCCACATCATTATTAAATGGGAAAACGAGATAGTACAGGATTCTGCATGCTGTAATTAACTGCCCTGGAAGAGATGCCGCCTTATCCGCGTTCTTCCTAATACAAGACACAAGCGGAAATACATCTCCATAATTCCAATGACTCGGCTGTGCAGCTGTAGTTATGTAGGAAGTAACATCCTTCAAAACCGCTTGGGCTCGTGATTTCTCCAAGATTGTAGCAGCACGATTCTGGAATACCTCTACTCGATCAGAGTACCTAATCGTTGCTGATATGATCTCCGCAGAAAATTCACAGAGATTTGGATCCGAAAGATGAGGTATTAAAATATCGATGAATTCCCCTATAGGAAGAACTGTTATTATGGCTTGCAAACCTTCTGGGAACGTCAGAAAAGAGTGAAGCTTTTTCAGGGCCAACCAATCTGAAGGCTGATGTTTCAAGCATAATAAACATTGTACAACTTGCAGACGCCAGGCTAGAACACATCCTGCACCAGGCAGATCGCATTTCAAAGCTTTTAGAATTAATTTTGTGATTTCCGGTTCTCTTAACAGATACAATAAACCCTCCTTCGTGTCAGAAAGACGTAACAGAAAATATCGAGTAACTTTGATTAAATTCAAGTCCGATTTGGGGGAAGTAAGCGCCACGAGAATGTGATACAAGAGCTTGTGATGCTCGAAGTATGCTATCAGGTGGCAACGTGGATTTCGGTTTTGCTCTCGCTCGAATTCCATCTGTGCTCCAGCTGGAAGCTGGCGTTTTGGCTGGGCCATTAATGTGGGTGCGCACACATAAGTGTTTGTCAACTCAGTTACGGCTAGTTCATCGAGTTCCTTCATCTCCTCAAGAAATTCATAGGTGTGTACCTTTCGGAGCATCGAACTCAATGCGTACTTCAGTCTCGCCAATTTGGCCGTATCCAACATCATCAGGGCATTCTTGTACAAATTGCTTTTTGACTTAAGAAATTCTTGAACGATCACAGGGCTTATCAATGCAGCATCTAAGGTACGTAAAGCAGAGAGCTTTACAGGAAGAGCCACATTTTCACGCATACACAATGCTAATAGTTTGTAGGGGGCGTCAACTTTCAATAGTATTTCCGGACCTTGAGAAAGCTTGCATAACGCTTCCGCTAATCGTACACCAACTTTCACGTGTCGAACTTTGTAAGCTGGCTGAGGCTGAGCACGTGCAAGATCCATGTCTAAACCTGCACTCACAATGTTTGTTAAGTCATTAAAATCAGTACTGTTCAAATGAAATGGGCTGAGTATCACACACAAGGATTCACAGTTATGAACAAACGTCTCTTTTTCTTGTCCGGATGCATTGTTGAAATGTAAAACCGACTTTGATAGAGACTGAAATATTTCATGTATCTTGTCCAACATTTCTGGGTTGACTGAATACTCCTCTGCGATGTTCGCTAACTTCTCTAGCTCTAGTAGATCGGGCGGTGTCAAGGAATAGATATCGTCTAACTGAATATTTTCACATTCGTATTCTGTAGCTGGAGGCATATCATCTGCCATTATATCTTCATCAGACAATATGGGTTCAAACGGTTCTCCTGTTTCTTGTTCGCCTGCATCTTGCTCTCCATCTTCTTCTTCCGCTGATATGGACTCGGGGCTTAAAGATACCAGAGATTCTGAGGGTGGTGAGGAAGGACGTTTTGTAGGTTTTGGAGCACCATTCCCACTGTCATCTTCCCAATGTGCAACATCTATCTTTCCAGTATCTGATGTTGAATTTCTGGACGACTCTACAGTTTGTATTGGTTGTATAGGAGGTGGTGGTGTTGCTGCTACACATGTTTCCTGTAAATCCCAGATAAATGTTACAGAAACATATGCAAGAGATTCAATTGCAGATTGGATAAATTACATAATGATGCAGTTCCACTTTTTATCCATTTTTTCTTATAATTTCTATTTCATTAACTTAATTTTGAATTGCTGTTTCTTGATTTATTGAATTACCAAACAGTGGAGTTGCATCATAGCACATTTCTACTTACACTCGAATTTGTCTGTGTTTGATTCTCATAATACCAATCAGATTGTTGTTCTGATATTTGAACAGTATTTTCTACTGTTTCCTCTAATCCACTCGCACAAGCAGCAGAACCGGCAGCCGAGCTGATAACTTCTTGTGGATTGTTTAAAGATTTTGTTAGTGATCCATACACAGCTAAAGTGATAGTGGTATACCATCCTCTCAACACCAACCCATCTGTTGGTATTTGCTTCCTTTCACATTCCAGCTGAATATGAATATTTTGTTTATACTCTAATTCTCCTAAAGACTCGAAAGTAGAAGCTCCAGGTTTACTTAGATCATTCACAAAAAATTCAATTTCAAATTGTGATGGATTTGTAGCCCTGCAAATAAAACAAGTTACTGATTACCTTTGATCTGTGATAGTGTTTTAGGAATAAATCTGATTTACCCCAAACGAACACCTCCAGGGAAATCTGCTTGTACTCTAGCACCCAAAGGAATAATTCTAACTTCGCTAATATATACAGGTTTGGGGAACTGCACCAAATCTAAATTGAGTTCCTGAAAGGAATAACGAAATATTTGATAGTATTCTCACGAGGACAATTGATATAATTTTGTACTTACTTCAGAAATATCATGCGAAAATGTGTCGAAGAATAACAATTCTGTACTATCCATGTCTTATTTGGGTCAGTATATAAGTGCACATTGAAGTTGCATCTTCTTTAAAACTATAACAGTACCATTATCTTGATTGATTAATTTCATGCGCTAAATATTTGTACATATTGATGTCTTACAAGTTCATAAAAAATTTGCCATTACATTCATATTGTTTTAGAATTTGGTCTGTCTATAAAAATTATAATAATCAAACTGTGCGATATTAAAATAAAAAGGAAATCTAAAAACATTCTATTCCTGTACAATAATAATCTATACACTTTCTTGCATTTATTTTTTAATACCTTAATCTATACCAATAATTGCAATAACAGTCCACCCTACTACTATCATCTACTACTGTACCAGGTCCTACTGTCAGGGATTCTGCTCGAAAAATGCTCGAAGTGGCGGAGAGGAGACCTCACAAATGGGATTGGATGATGCCAATGGATTTTCATTGGCAATCCATTGGTATGTAGGTACAATGATGTCTCACCATATTGCGCCTTTTGATCCTCACCATTTTAATGCGCATCCAGCTTCGCGCAATTGGTTTAAAAAGAGAACGGGAGATGATCGAGAGAGACAGAACGAAAGCAGCGGACTCTATGTGTGTGTCCATACGAAAGAGAAACCTAGGCCGTGTCACTAATTCGTGCTTGCGTTCTCGCTCTTTTCGCGCATCCCTTTGTCTGGTACTTCATCTGAAACACTCGGCGCGATATTCGACTCGTACTTTTCGCCTCATAGAATTATCGACCACATTTACCAGCGAATCTGTGAACGATGCTCAATGCACATTGAGATATGTATGAAATGGGAGACAAGCTACATTGGTCGTCAGTGTGACTGGTTTCGCTTATGTGCTGATGTTGTACTCTTTTGCTCACTCGCCACTTTCTTTTTTTGTCTAAAACTGGGAGGGCAGCACTGCTTAGCTGTGAAGCGTCAACCAATCAGAGAAAGGCAGTTTCTGTACCATACCTCAAATTTCTGAGCCCTTTGCCCCTGGCATGGCGCAATATGATGAGGCAATACTGTACTTGTGTTTTCATGTTCAAAATCAAAATGGCGCTTACAAAATGCTGTCTGCCAATGTTGAACTACAATGGCGCCTGCAGTATTATCAGTACACGTGAAAGAGAATGTATGCGGGAAGTTGAAGTTCTTAGTGTTTTATTTAAACAATAAATAGTGTAAATAAATCATATTTTGAATGAAGAATTGCTGGAAATAAACGTGAAATGTATATCTACTTCGAGAAGTAAATATTTCAGTGCGGAACGCTTTGACACCGGACGAAGAAGTGTTTAGTTGATGTGTAGACGGCGACTTGACTGTGATTGTTGCAAGATTTGAAATAATAATGGAGTGCATTGTTGCAAATGTGGATCATATGCGATTCGATATCGAAGTTGCTCTTGATGAACAGTATGGAGCACTTCCTTTACCGTTTACTGGAATGGACAGTATGTAACTGTGTAGATCCATGTTTTTTTCTTTAGGTTATACGACAGAAAACACAAATGAAATGAATGCAATAGGAACATGTTAAAGTTGTCCAATTTACATGTACAATCGAATGAAATTAAATAAATTTTCCTTTATTATATTAAAAATTCTTAACGATATCCTCGATCTTTTAATTTTGCGTCTACAGTGTCTGGTTGACACTCCTTCGATTGATCTAACCATTATCTTCATATCATTTATAGAATCTACCGCTGCGGTATGTCAATTTTATCCAAGAGGTACTTGCATTAAAGGAGCTTCTTGCCCGTTTAGGCATGTCAGAGGAGATCGTACGATCGTTTGTAAACATTGGTTAAGAGGACTATGTAAAAAGGGCGATCAGTGCGAATTTTTACACGAATATGATATGACGAAAATGCCAGAATGTTACTTCTATTCTAGGTTTAGTAAGTGTACCATGCATTCATGATTATTTCCAAAGAAAAATTTCTTTCTACAGTTGTGTCTTTGAGAAATACTGAATATTTTCCTATCTCCGACATTATTAAGTTTTCCCAATATAGGTGTGTTTAAATCCGTTATGAATTGTTAGATGCCTGTCACAATAAGGAATGTCCATTCTTACACATCGACCCAGAAACTAAAGTTAGAGATTGTCCCTGGTATGATCGTGGATTCTGTAGGCACGGGCCATTGTGTAGACACAGACATGTGAGGCGTGTCCTTTGTATGGCTTATCTAGCTGGCTTTTGTCCAGACGGACCAAACTGTAAATTCATGCAGTAAGTTCATCACTATCAAGCTCTGCTTTATTTAAATTCTGCAGAATTCATGCATTGCTTTCTGATATTTTTTAGTCCACGATTTGAATTGCCAGCTGTGCAAGACATGCAGCCAAAAGAAGGAAAGAAAGTCATGATCACTTGTCACTTCTGTGGGGAAGGTGGTCACAAAGCTATCTACTGCAATAAAATGCCACCAGATGTAAGGGAGGCACAAGTCAGACAAGAAATAGAAGGTAATTCTCATGCAGCACATCATATGAACATGCACAATGGACCACCTCCGCGAGGGCCACAGAAACCTTTGGAAGAGGTCACCTGTTACAAATGTGGAACAAAAGGTCATTATGCCAACAAATGTCCAAAAGGTCATCTAGCGTTTTTAAGTCATGCAGGAGGCAGTGGAGGTGGAAATCAGAATCAAAATTACCGCAGATGATTTCACTTTTTTTATTTGTACAACGTTAATATTGTGATTCTATTTTATTTCAGTAAGATCACTTACCTGTAAAAATTTCTATATCGCATAGTAAAGTAAGTTTAATACAACCAATTTGGATAGTTTATTAATATGTACATTCCAGCACCTGGATATAAGATATAACGAAAATCGTTTAAATACTGGGGATATTGCACTGGGTTAGAGCTAGAACACCATGGAAATTACTATAACAAATTTAAGTATTTATTTAGAGAATTAAACATGTTCCTAAATATGTACTTATTACACTTTGTAAATATATTTAAAGGGTGCCCGCTAAGTTATTAAATATACTATTTTTACCATTGCGTCGGTCACCGACAGAGGATGTTATAAAGACATATATTCGTTTACAGCTAATTCAATTTTCGACATGACGGTAAACATGGGAAAACGTACTTCGCCATTCGCATATGTATTGGCATTGTAAGACTATGAAAGTTTAAAATCTTGTCTCTGTAATTATCGTTAGAAGTATGAAATTCCTTTGTTAATGAGCGTGCATCAAATATTTAAAACGTAATCTCTCCCTTCATTGTAAATGTATACGTGCTATTCGTTTAACTTCAGAGTATGAACGTACCTAAATCCTTAAAACCGCGTGTTCTCTTAACAGAAAGAAAATACGAAGTTCCAAGTTAAAAACATGAAAACATGAATCACATCTGTATGCAAAAAAGCAAGTACTGTTCCTTTTCGACCGAAAGAAAAGATATTCTATGTTCACAAGCTGTTCCTTATCGCGCTTAGTCGTACTTGATAACCTCGACATAATTAGCGGGAAAAAGCCCGAAAATCCCATCGGGTCCGAGACCCTGCCACCATCCTTCATCAATTGGTTCTATGTGTGTAATGATATCACCGGGATCGAAAGAAATCTCTGTAACATCGGCTGCTTGATAGTCGTACAAGGCCCTCGCTATCATTCCTTCGTTGTTAATGTCGAAATATAAGTACTGGCCATCCGTTTGACTGTACAACTTGTCTTCGATGACAGCTTCTTTCGTAGCTGATGGCTGTTCAGCCTCCTCTTCCGGTTCACTCGTTTTAGACACTACAGGCTGACTTTGTGTTTCCGGTATGCTTGCAGTAGAATTCATGGCTGTTTCCGCGTTATCTGCTTTGTTTATTTCAGTCTTTATTTCTTCCTGTGGTTTAGTATGAGGTATCTCTTTCTGCTGACTCTCTTCCAGCGCTTTTTTAGCTGCCTCCACGTGACTATTCTTTTGTACATATTGCTGTTGCACCGAGGTAGTCTTCATTTGACCGGCAGCCGTGTTCTGCTCAAACACGGCTCGCGCATTTATTGTTCTTTGAGCAATTAATTGTTGTGTTTCTTTACTTCTTTGCAGTCGTAACTCTTCACTTCGCGATTTATGGTAATCGTCGACCTCGTTATTATAGTATTGAGTTGGCGCTACCCGATTGCATTTGTGGTACGCTTCTTCCGCTTGTTGCTCTGCCAACTTTTGTCGTGCTATTGAGTTCTCTTTGGCAGTGACCTACAAAGGCATTAAAATTGTGTTAATAAAACATTCTATGTTTCACATAGACGATTGTAAATATACAGCATTTACTTGTTGTTCTCTAAGCATTGCTTCCTTCTCCTCTCTCTTTCTAACTTCTTCTTCAAGTCGCAAA
>CM052168.1:17336907-17392085 GCA_028455555.1 Augochlorella aurata | reverse complement strand
AATAATAGCAATTAATTAATTTAAATTTATAGTAAAAATAAACTCTTGACTTATAAGGAGAAACTTACAATCGTGGAAATTGCTTTTGAAACGACAGTGGAATCAAGCTATAGTATACATATGCATTCAAAACGCTGTAATGGGGTGCCTTAAAATGGGCTTTCGTTTTTTAGGTATCTTGAATTTAATTTTGATCATTTCAATAAAATTGTTTTACTGCATGAACGGGTCTTAATTAATTAAAGTCTACAATTTCTCGAACAAATTGCAAGCAACGGTTAAGGTGAGAGTAATGATTAATCATATTGTATACCTGCTATGTACGATATGTACCTATTCAAGCGTATTAAAAATTTATAAGTTTTTTATCTTAAAATGAATCATAAGTATAACTGAAATTAAATAAAAATGAATTAGGCAAGCCTGAGCTCGCCTCTCATTGGTCAATGTTTTTCATTAAAAGCTGCGGATTGCATTTGCGCTAAGGCAAAAGTTACTTCAAATGACTTCAGGAACCTCTCATTTCCCGCAACGACTTTCTTTCAAGAAAGTAGGAGTGGAAGCATAGTATAAGGAGTATCTTTTAGATAGTATCTTTAATCCATTCGAATCGTTCAATCCCATTTGTGAGGTTTCCTCTGCACCACTTGAAACAGATTCCGAACAGAATCTCTGACACAATTGGACACACTAGACTAAACATTAATGGACATCACTGGTTTTGAGTAGAAATTCCAAGAACGGTTAGGCGTCTCGGACCCCTGATCATAATACAGATTTTGTCCTTCTGTTCTTAGTTTACAATTCTAAACTTGGCACATACGTACAAGACTATTATGCTTAGAAATGCTATTTTTAAATTACATATATGTATATATATATGTGTATGTTTTTAACAAGTTGTGACTATAGTGACTAAATTGATGCGCGTAGTTGCGTTGGTTTGGCGTGCGTGGCGTGGCCGTGGCCCATAAATTCGTACAATCGATAGATACGACCAGGAACATGTTACAATTCTTTTAATTTTATTATAATGTCTTAATTAATTATTTTGTTTAAGCTACACAAGAAACTTTAAATAATTTTCAATTCTACACTTTTGATTAGTATTCTCTCATATTTCACATTATTTAATTCCTCTTTTACTAAATACAATTGATGGCACAAAGACCTAACCTTACCCTTTTGTACTTGTCATGCTCTAGATTCCAGATCTTGGATTCTTGAATTTCCTCTACACGTATTATACAGGCCGTGTCTAGTAGTACATAAATGTATATGATTCAAGCTCTAGATACTAATAAGGATTCACATTCATATCAATTAATTAAACTATTTCATAGTTTACAAAAAGAGTGACAAATAAAGTGTTTGGTAGTTTGTATAATTTTACGATTATCTTGTGTATATGATAAATAGGCGATCATGTCTAATCAGTGTCAAATATCAAACAAATCATATCGTGAATTAGAATTGCGTAGTTCGGAATTAAATGATCATCCAGACAGTAATTCAAGATGTAGCAGAAATTTTGGAAACAATGTTGAACGTTCTATGGAATTATCCTCTGTAGTAGTTATTCCAGATGGTATATCATTTTTATGTAATATGTATATAGTTTACTATAAAGATATTATAATCATTTAAGTATGCTAATTATTCTGATGTTTCTTTATAATATTACTGACACTTTTTACCTGCAGGATAACTTGCTTAATTTTATCTATAAAGGAGTGGGTAACTGTAAGTTCTGTAAATATCTTACTAAGTGTGCATGGAAGTATAATTTTGGATTTAAGGGAATTTCTTTAATTAATATATATTATAAATTAAATATATTTTATGTAAGATTTAGACAACTCTAAATAGAGATATGAAATTTACTAACAAGTAACACTAGTAATATGATGGGGTGAAATATATTAATTTTTCAGTTTTGATTATTATATATAATGTAAGATACAACATACATGTAATATTTATTTGATGTGGTACGTGTGACAATAGATGAAGAATCTAATTCTGACTTATAAATCACTCATTTAAAGCTGTCAATTTGTAATATATCGATTCATGCTTTTTTTTTAAATGTTGAAACATATAAATAAAATTAAACATAACTACTAAAACTTCACTGGATGTTGTAATATTTAGAATTCAATGTATTGATTAAAATTGAATTAATCTTGAAATATTATGGGTTACTAATTTTTTCTTTCCTATGAGTTCTTATAGTTAATTCTGTATTAGCTAATATTATACTCATGCTTTTTTTGTCCACAAAAATGTGTAAGGTATTGACTGTAAATGTATTTAAACAATGTAATTCCATTTACAATAAACATTTAATTTAAAAATAAAATATATAACTACTACTTCTTATATTTCCTTCCTTATTAATCAATGTAATTTTCACTACTTGTGTAATTAATATTGTATACAAACTGTATGTAAATATTTATAGTTATGAATTATGTTTGTTATATATAATTCTATTCTATTCTTCAAATTAATGAATCATTGCAAATTGTATTTCTTTATTGAAATAACATTGAATATGTGAAAACCATTGTAGAATAATTACATTTTGTATTTTCTAGAAAGTAGCATACTTGATTTGACTCTATTTTAATATTCATTGACAGATACATTTACTGTAGTACAAGCTATCAATGCATTAGGATTTGGAAAATTTCAAGTTAAATTATCTCTATTTACGGGTCTTTGTTGGATGGTGGACAGTATGGAAATAACAATATTAAGTATTTTAAGTCCATCGTTACATTGTGACTGGGGCATTACTAGATATCAACAAGCTTTAACAACAACGGTAATATTTATTATTAAGTACAATATTTATATCTAATTATCCTGTAGAATATTTTTAATAGATATACATGCATTATAATGATGGTCTGTAGGTTGTTTTTCTAGGTATGATGTTAAGTTCTACATTTTGGAGTAACTTGAGTGATAGATATGGTAGCAAACAGTCTTTAACACTCTGTGCAATTTTATTACTTTACTATGCTTTCTTCAGTGCTTTTGCACCAAATTTCCTATGGATTTTATTACTTAGAGGATTAGTTGGTTTTGCTATTGGTTGCGTACCACAATCGTAAGTATTTATTAAGTTCTATATGTAAACACAATCTTTGATAACTGACTTTAATTACATCAAACTATTACTGTTTTAGAGTAACATTGTATGCAGAGTTTCTGCCAGCCAAGCAAAGAGCAAAATGTGTAATCTTATTAGATGTTAGTATTCCAAAATAAATCTCATTAATTATTTATCTTTTCTCATTGCATAAAATACTATCTTTTTTAACAGTGCTTTTGGGCTCTTGGAGCCTGTTTTGAGGTAGCCATAGCATTGGTAATAATGCCATACTTTGGTTGGAGATGGCTTCTCATTCTATCTACAATACCACTTCTTGTATTTGCTATTATTACTCCTGTAAGTAATACGAATTAATAATATTATAAAGATTGTGCACATTCTTCATTTTATTTTATAATAGTGGTTACCAGAATCTATGATATTTGATATGTCAACTGGAAGAATGGATAAAGCTGTTTCTACATTAGAACGAGTAGCAAGAGAAAATAAGAAACCTTTACCTCCAGGAAGATTAGTTATGGATCGTTTTTATCAAGTGCATCATGGTAAATTAAAAGATGTACTGAGCAAAGAAATGTGTAGAACATCTACCCTACTCTGGCTTGTATGGTAAATACTTAAATTCCTTTTTTTTTAATATACACTCTGTGATTTCACATAATTTTAACTAGCTACAAATAATGAAGATAAAACTTTTAGGATGAGTACAGCATTCTGTTATTATGGTGTGGTATTAATGACAACAGAGCTATTCCATACATCATCTGAGCAATGTAGCTTTTGGGAGAATAAGAAAGAAGATACATGTCAATTGGATTGCCGTTTAGAACGCAGTGATTACATTGATCTTCTTTGGACAACATTAGCTGAATTCCCAGGAATATTTTCCACCATTTTTGCGATAGAAAAAATCGGTAGAAGGAAAACAATGGCTTTTCAATTAGTAATGTTTGCCATGCTAATTTGTTTTTTAGGTAGGGCCTGCCTATTGAATAGAATCGCATTGACACTTGCAATTTTTCTAGCCAGAGGTTTAATTGCTGGCGTTTTTCAAGCAGCTTATGTATATACTCCAGAAGTATATCCAACTCATTTGCGTAGTGTTGGAGTAAGTACTTGCAGTGCCATGGCTAGAATTGGTGCGATGGTCACACCATACATAGCACAAGTATTTCTGCAGTGGTCTATTACTGGAGCAATGACAATATATGCTGTAACAGCATTATGTGCTGCTGCAGCTACACTTGCTTTACCTGTTGAAACTAAAAATCAATCATTACATGATTCAACACAGGAAACAAGATAAACGCGTTTAAAATTTTCTTTTTTGTTGGTATTACTGAAACATATTAACTAGATACAAAATATATTTTTGTTGATGTATTTTATGTAGCAATCTTTGCATAATGAAAAGAGATTGTTTGTATTTATTGATATATGTTTATTTCAATTGTTTACAATTATATGAGTACATGTATGGATGATTAATAACTGTATATAATTTTTTCACGTAGATCAACAGGATAAGCTATGTATATATATATTACATTTACGCATCATCTAACAAATTTGTACTAATTTCTCATAATATAAGAATATACAAAGACTGATATTAAATATTAATATAATAATGTAAGTGCCAAAATACAGAAATATGAAAAATTAGTATACACACAGCGAATTCTGATTACACTTACGTGTTTAGATATTACGTAAATAACGTAATACAATCCGTAAAATTGAAAACATTAATTTCACCATTTCAATGCAAATTAAGATGCAGAATATCACTTGAAAGGATCGATTTGATTTTCATACAATAATAAAGAAATAGTATTACCACTATATTGCTTATTCTATCTTATATCCTAATCCAAAGAAATATGCTATATTACATATAAATAAATTGAAAAGTGATAGATAGTATATAAAAACTTTAGATATAGTGTAATTAATATTGTTTTTTAGTATTGGAAGTTTTGAACCCCTGGGTGACTTTGTAAACCCAGGGGAACATGTTCTGAAATAAATATAATAGTATCCAAAGTACAGATAAACAGAATTTAAAACATAAAGGATGTAGCCTTTAGAAGTATTAAAAATATCTTTATAGAATGCGGATTATAACTATTTTGCGTGTAAAATTCTTTCAATCAATTTCGAATATTTTTACATGCGCCTATTTAACAATCGGAATGATTAAAGATATTGTAATAAAGCTATTAATTCAATTTCGTAATAATTTGTATTATGTCTAAGGAAATTAGATTTACTCATAAAATAATTTTTTTTCACAAAATTATAATTAGAATAGTAAGTAATAAATGTAGTAAGAATAATGCCACATTTTTATTTTATTTAATTTTAAGATTGTACAAGGGAAAGTAATTCTTCTTTCAAATATCCTATAGAATCATTTAGCTTTTCATTATTTGTAGGAATAAACATTAAAGTAACAGAGGGAAACAATTCCAGTTCCAGTAAAATCTTTTCAAAGCATGTCTCATCAAATGTTTTACCAGTCATCATTTTCAAACAAAATGGTACCTCACTATTTTCTAAGCTTTCACTAACGAAATCAAATACAGCTCGAAAATTTTCATATACGGAAAATGTTCCCTGTAAAATAATATTATCTGGAAATTTGATGCGAAGCAACGAGTACTTATACATTCGAAGGCGCTGTTTTTCTTCTCTTTCTCTCATAGCCTTTGTCATTAGCATTTGGCTTTTTTCAAATGCTTCAGTTCTATTAATAGTAATAGTAAAATAATTTATTCATACATTTCATTAAATAATATCTTATAATTTAGAACTTATGTTTATAATTACCGCAGTTGTTGTTCCCGTTTTAGTTCCTGTGGAGTAATACGAAAGAAATTTGATGGCAATTCGTACTTTTGACTTGCTTGCACAGGCATTAATACTTGGACATTTCTATCTAGTTCGAGCGGAATAGTTTCTGCAGATTTTAATGCCTCCAATAACATAGTAAGGTTTTCGATGTCACAATTCTCTGGACTCCATAACAAGAAATCCTCCTCTACGTCGTTATGCAATAACTTCGTCTCTCGAAAGCCAGCAGCATGTAAAAAGTCCATTGCACCATCTATAGGACGTACTTTCTCCTTTAAAATTAATTATGTATTAATATTTTTTAAAAAACTATCGAATGTACTGTTATTGCAGATTTTTGTTAAAGTTTCTTTACATTTGAATATAAAGGTGATACATACTTGGAATATTTTATTCTGCATTCTGATTCGTCTATATTTTTCTATTTCCAGGTTATTTATAATGTTTTCCAAATACTTTGACAGTGTTTCTACACAACTTTCAATTTTGTCTCTTCTAGGATTACAATTCTGTATAACTAAACATGCTGTGAGGCCAGCTTCTTCTCCTTTTAGTTGCTCATATAAAAACGTTTTTATCTTTATCTTCCATTCTTCTTTTGGTAATATTTCATTAGATAAGTACGGACAACGAAAATATATATCGGCAACAGCTAGCGATGATTCATTCCTTACGAATTCCTCAGATTTTTGTTGCTTTTTTTTATCATTCTCTTGTACAATTTGTTGTGCATTTCTCTCTTGTTCCAATTCACGTTGTACTTGCGCTCTAATAGCTAGATATGATCTAAGCAAAAAATACTTTAATAGCACACTTGTTACATTTTTATTATTTATTAAAGTAAAAGCTCAAAACAAACAATACATAAATATTTATTAAATACGACTTACCTGTCATATTTGGATACATTTTGTTTTGCTTCTAATCTTGCTAAAGCAGCTTGACCTGCTACTTTAGCTTCTTCTGTAGGTTCTACTCTTTTTATTGGTTCTCTTACTGGATGTCGAACGGCTGTGCTTGTTGAATCTGATAATCTGTACGTAATTTTGTTAGATGTTACGTTCAAGTTATTTTAAATGATATTTTTGGTTATTATAATAAAAATAATAAAACAAAAGTTACTTATGTCCTTTTCCAGCATTCGTAAATTTTGTATTTGACTTCTTCTTTTGAAAGAATGCTTTTATTTTGTCCGTCATTCTTGACAATTATTTGATATCGTTATTAAATAAACTTTTTACTTTTTAAATAATACCTGTAACAAAAAAATGTTTTATATGCCTTGTTTATACAACAAATGCATATAACTGTATCTGTTTAATCTGTAGTTATTTCATTGGAATATATTACTTACGTGAAATTATTCTCCCGATGAAGAGTCACAATCTTCAACTATAGGATCTGAAATGATAGATAATGTATTACGTTAATGCAATATTCCTACACACAGTAATTGTTAATCTCAAAGGTTATGAAGTTTACAAAGGTATCTATTTATTTGATCCTTATAAAGTTTTGTAAGATATAATGATAGATCTATAAAATAATAAATAAAACTACACATACAAAATTATTGTACACTGTAAATAATGTATTTGCTTATTATTAATAAAACAAATGAAAATCTGAAATATTCCATAAATATGGGAGAAAACCAGATCTAATACTCCCTTTGTTAGTTATTTATAATTTGTACAAAATTTTACTTTTGACACATCTTAGAAATAAAATTAGAACATTAAGTTAAAATCTAAAAACAGAAAATGAAGTTAAATTCACTTTTCATCCTCACTGAAATCTATTACATATAAAAGATGTAATTTTTAAAATATAGATACATCTAAAGTTGAAAACATATTAATCAGATGATCAATTGTTGCATCATACATATAATCGTATAAGTTAAATTTAAGTTACCAATACCATGCTCTGACTAGGTATAAGATTAATATGTATTTGTTGTAAAAATCAATCATGCGTTATTATTTATACAAAACTACCTTGTATACTATGTAATCGTATCTTTTTCTACTCATGTCACATTTAATTGATGTTAAAGTAAAATGGAAGGTAACAGTAATTTTATGGTAAGTAGGCATTTTAAATTCTATTGGAAAAAGTATATTAGTTTATAAAATGTAACAATTTTTTTAAACATGTAATTTTGACTTGCTACCAGATATGCATATGGTATTATTAATCCCATAAAATAATAAAAATGGTTTCATGTTCACTACAGTAAATGTATCAAGAAACTGTTAGAACTGTTTTCATGGGATAATTCAATATATGTACACATTCAGAAAAAATGTAAATTGCCTTACTTGGTTCCATAAATTGTTCAGAAATTCTTGGACCATAAATATGCCAAGCGATGAAAATCAGAGCGACGGTACTAATAAATGTTAACGAAAAAGCTTTTAATAATTGCAATTGAAAGTCGTCGAATGCTAATAGTGATGTGCATTCGTGAAAATAATGAATTAACTTCTGTTGGAGAACATCAGTAATAATAAAATTGCTCGAATCAAACGCTAATCCAACAGTGTCTGATACCGTGTCCACTAAGTCATGTGTTAATTTAGTGATTGTCTCCATGAAATTCTCGGTCCAAGCCCACAAATTTTCATGTACATTATTCATTACATGTAGGAAACTCTGAATTGAATTAGTAAAACGCACACTTTGCTCACCACTTTATTACGTCACATTAATGTGTCTATGACTTCGATATTTTCATCAACATTCAGAACTCGAATTATTCTGAACCAGAACTTTGAAGTACATAGACATAAAGAATTAGGAGGACTCTTACAGAGAAGGAACTCCTAGAGTTTTATAGGAACAAATTTCTAGTACTAAAGTATAAGAACTCACCTTAAGGTTGTGGCGGACTCTTCTAGTGGGAGAGCCTTATATGTCCACCACACAAGAATGAACGCAGTTTGAACGCCATACGAAGATTGAGCGGGATGATTCTTTATTTTTTATGGGGGAGGCTTTTATAGTAATGTTTTCTTACCACTAACTTACAACTAAAACTAACTGCTACTGACTAGAGATTATTCTACCTTAACCTAGTAACTTTAGGTGGCGCGTCGAACTCTTGTCGCCACAAGGTCTTTAAATTTTGGGATGTTCAGGAACATGAACTTAAAAAATATCGATGGAAGTTCCGTCTCTATAAGACCATATACTTTATGACATAAACATGTATGTAATATAAGAATGCACAATGGCGTGCAGTGTATGTACATCCTGTACGTTGTATACATGCAGTTTGAGGCGCTAATGTGATCACGTTATTTATGCACAATTGCAAAGTGTTCGTACAAAGTACGATAAAGTTAATATCATATTTTAAACAAGTAAATAGTAACATAACAAATTCGTCAAAAAAATGGGTGGTGGAGATTTGGTAAGTTCAATTACAATACAATTTGCTTTGCTGATACAATATAAGCTGTATGGATATGTGTTTAATAAAGTTAAAATTTCACTGAGGTAGAATTTGAAAAAATCATGGCACCCCTCCACCATAAAAAATATAGAAAAAGTTTGGAAGGCAGAGCAACAACAAAGCCAAGAGAAGAGAAAGATAGCCGAATTAAAGAAAGAAATCGAGATGGAGAAAGATAGGGAGGATATAAAAAAGTATGCAATGGAGCAAGGTGTAATAGAAAAAAAGGATGATAAGAAATTGGATTGGATGTACAAAGGACCAAATCAAACGATCAATCGAGAAGAGTATTTACTTGGCCGGCCAATTGACAAATCTTTCGAACAAATGGCTCAGACAGAAAAGGATAATGATATGAATCAAGTTCCCAGAAATCACGTTGAGCATGGTATTTTCAGTTATAATTTTTATATAGGATATTTGTATTCATAAGTAAAAAATATTTTGTCATTGCCATTTAGATTAACTACCAATACGATATGCTGTATTTTAGCTGTAAGTGTAATTTATCATATTTTCAGAATGTATTCCACCTTCATTACGTTTCTTTTCTGGTAATGAACAAGTTGATCTAGCAAGAAAAATGCAAGAAGATCCTTTATATGCTATAAAGAAGAAGGAAATGGAAACAAGAAATCAACTGTTGAAAAATCCTGTTAAATTAAAACAACTGAGACAATTGGTAAGTAAACATTATTTTATTTATTATCAGTTTATTTATTTATCTGTTATTGAATTATTAATCTTTTAGCTAGAGCAACAGTCAAAAAAAAGTAAAATTGAAAAGAAACAAAAAAAGAGAAAAAAACAGAAACATGATATAGACAGTGATGATGAAACACAATTAGATATGTTATTAGCTGCTAAATACAAAAAGTTAAAAGACAAAATTAACGATGAAGACTTGATGAAATCAATGAAGAAACTCAAACATAAACGAAAGAAAAAGAGAAAGGACAGTAAAAGTAGTTCAAGCAGTGAATCTGATAGCAGTTCTGAAGATGATACAAGTGATGAGAGTACAGAAAAACGTGCAAAGGAAAAGAGAAGCAGAAGTAAGGAAAATAGTACTCAACCTAAGAAAAGTGATAGAGAAAAATATTTTGAAAAATTTGATAAAAGAGAAGAGAGAAGGGGGAAGATACCCGAGAAACGATTGAGGAATCGTAGTTCTAGCAAAGAAAGAAGCGATAGCTCAAATCGAAGGAAGAGATATAGAGAGTTTAAAAGAGATGAAGATAAAAATAGGCATACAGAGTTTCAACATAAAACTTTTCGAGATAAGGAACATAATTCACATAAAAGTGGATACAGTAACAGAAATACTATTGGGGATAAATATATTGCAAGTAAATTAAATTATAAAGGGAGTACTAATTCATTTGCTAGTACTATTCAAGAGAAATATAAAGACGGAAATCGATATAAAGATCAAAGGAATTCTACAAAAAGGTCCAATCTTACGGAAGAAGAGAAAGAAAGACGTAGACAGGAAATGATGGCAAATGCAACATGGAGGGATAAGGAAAGGGAAAAAAATGTTAAAAAATATACAGAAGATGAAAAGAAAGAAATCGACAGTAGCAAAGGATATAATCAAGACTTTGTTAGGAAACATTTAGCTGCTGCTGCAGAATTGGGGTCGGTAGCGTCACGGATTAAAGCAAATATAAATAATATACAGCGAAGTGGAAGGGCGATGGATACAAATTTTGCTAAAAGATGATTTTCGACACTGCTTTACATTTGTACAGTTGCATATAGATTTTATTTCAATTTCCTTTGATGTATTTGAAAACTTTATTTTCTAACACACATGCGTTATGATTCATACATAAATATAAATTTTAAATATAATTCCTGTAGCTTTTTTATAACTTCAATGTACATGTACGTATTTATATAAAACACATACTTGAAGAAATATACAAATATGTATGTATACATTTAAAACAATCTATTCTTACATTTAACACATTTGGAAACGATATTTACTATTATGTAACTATGTAATCTTACACGTTTCTTGATTGTCAATTGCATCGTTCATATCATGAATAGTTGCAAAACACCCTCCAGTGAGCACATTATTAACTACAGCTCTAGCAAGATATCCAGTAGTTATCGAATAGTCGGCGGAGAAAAGTGGTAACATATCTTTAGTTTCTTCTATATTATGATCCTGAAAGATATTAGATATTTATTAACAATGATAATAGATATTTATTTTTACACACATCTTGTACGTACCTTACAATACATTTGTAAACTATCTTCAACAAGTTTATTAAGATTCAATTGTTTTTGAAAACTCAATTCCGGATTTCTAAGTAAAATTGTCGAGACTGTGGTAAGAAGCTGTGTAAGAAAAAGAATAATTTAATTTATGAAATTATATTTTTCATGAAAAAGACAACTACAAGTGACTAAGTAATAATACCTCTACAATAATTTGACGATATTCTGGTAACTGTATATGGTGAAGCAATGATTCTACGAGTAATGCAAATGTCAGTTCGGAACGAGTCATATTAGAAAGAGTAGGTTGCTGAGGTAGCTCTTGGCCATTAACGCAAATACCACCTGGACATCGTAATAATACTTCCCAAACATAGTTATAAAAATGTGCAGGTACTCTACAGAGACATCCTTCAAGTCTTCTGCGACCCAAAACTGTGAGTCTGTAATGGTATGTATGTTCATTTATATAAAACTGTTAAATACCAACATGCATATCAAGTTGGAATTTTACCTTTTACTGTTTGCCCAATCTTTAACCGTCAGTACCTTTATTAAGAATCGACGAATTTCAAAAGGACTATAATTTTCGATCGGTTTTGGATCTTTAACAAACATCTGTAAATATAGCTTTATTGCTTCCAAAACCCACCTGTAAATATATATAAAATACAATAATTATTGAAAATATTTTTACAAATATATCTTTAATACGAGTGTGTTGTATACCCAATACGAATTTTCAATATTCCTTTAAACATTTCTGGGTTTCTTCCTATGAGTCTACCGCAATATAATAAAACTTCTTGTTGAAGAACAGCTTGTACAACATTATGTGGTTGAATTGTAGAGTACATCACTGATTGAATTTCTGTTGGTGTCATTGGTTTATCAAATACGGTTTCTTCTTGGCCAATAACGCCAACTGTTATCTGATATTAGAAATAAATGAGAGTTAATGAAATATAATATAAATTTTGCTAAATGAAAATGTCAAAATTACCTGCTTTCCTTTAACGAGGACGCCTGTTATGAAAGGGCTAATACTGTCAACTGTGTGATTTAATAAGCTACTACAGTAACGAACAACCATCCAAAATCTAAGACAGCCTGCCTGTTGATACAACGATCTTAAATGATCACCAACTGAAATGAAACATCAGATTAACTATATAACAAAATAGCATACTTACGTAATTTTTAAATGCATAAAATAATACCTGTTATTCCATTAATCTCATAATTAATACCCTCTCGTTCTAGTAAAATACCATACAGTTGACACAATGAATAAAGATTTTTATTACTACGAATTTCAGTTAATATATTGTACAGTGGCTCCTTCATGTAATTCTGAAATATGAAATAATTAAAACAAATCTACTCTTATGTAATTATCTGGAAGAGAAACTTACAGAATAATCTTTTATGTCGTCAGCATAAGTTAAAGCTTTGGGTACATCTGTGAGGCTTTGGTATCCAATATAATCATGTTCTAATTGTTTGAATTGTGTAAGTTCAAGATCTGTTTCAATTGTGTTTATAAAATCCAAGTGTTCTATATTACATAAAAACAAATTATATTAATACCCAATGAGCAAGAATTCATAACTTATTACATAGTAATTACCAATGCATGAAGATGAAATGAGATTTTGCAAACGACCAATTCGAACTTTTGTTTGATCACAGTAACCTTTTTTTAGCATTGCAAAGAGATCAAGCATTTCTTTGAATTGTGGATCTCTAAAGTAAGAATAAATATAAATAATTTGTAATGACTGTATTATATGTTAATTAAAATTACAGCAAAAGTCAATAAATACCTCATATGTTCTTCTCGTATTAATAAGCATACTGTAGGTCGACCAGAAAGTCGCCAATATTTGCCCACAAATTGAAGTTCAGTTTTAATATCATCAATTAATAACGCCATATCTCTATAAAGATAAAATTCTGATACTTCAAATATCAAAGGATAACAGAGCACTGTCATGCCACATACTCTATAAACCTAAAAGTAGCTAATGATAAATTTTTTGTTTAAAATTATTGTTTGAATACATTAAACATACCTTACTTGTACCCAAAGAACCAATTGGTCTAGCTGGTCGGCCTTGTAAATTTAATTTACTGTTTACACCTAATTTTTCATAAACTTTTACTAATTGCATAGATGACAATATTTGAACAGGTTCTACTTCGTGTGGAGTTTGCGTTTGTATACCATACGTTGCCATCATAGCTTGTAGTCGCATAGACTCAGCAATAAGAACGATTTGCACTACAAGATCAGTATGAGTACCCTGATGTACAAAAATGTTGTAATAGATAAATCATGCATCATTATAATATAGTAAAAATGTTTATAAAACAAAAAATGAATAATGCAGTAAAAATTATAAAACTAGAAGTGTTAAAAGAAATGATAAAAATATAAATATGTACCATAGTATATATAGAGTAATCACTGAAAAAGAAGAATGAGATAGTAGCAACAAGCATCACAAAAAGGATTAACTTAAATCATGCCTTCATTCAAGCTCCATGCACTATTACATTACCATAAAGCTTTAAGGATATATATATATATATATATATATATATATATATATATATATATCCTTAAAGCTTCTATTTTATATATAAAATTATATTATATTATATTATATTATAGTATAGTATAAGAACTACCAATATAATAGTAAACAGGTAACAGTGATTGAAAAAATCTAATAAGAACATTAGAAAATATTCTACTAGGCATGTTTTATAATTTAACTATTTTGAAAGCTTCAAATATATATGCAGTATGTAGATAGTGCTAAACTGTCAATCTAATTTACAGACTTCAAAAAAAAATATATGCAAGAAGACTGAATTACACAAACAAATATCATCATTTACTTACAATACTGGGTTTAGCCTGTATGGAATAAACATAAGCAAAATAATTTATACAAATGATAATTTAATAGAAAAAAGTATGTGCAGTCTTACTTACTTGAAAAGCTGAATACCTTCCAGCTTTCCGTGGTCTATTATATGAAGGCAGATACCGTCGAATTGGATCTAATTCATTGATGTGTAGCAGACTAGCAGTAAGTAATTGTGCAATTACAAACATAGCTTGATTCCACAAGTAGATGGGTATAGGTTCAGAATCTCCAGAACCTCTTCGCCCTCTTCCTTCATTGCTTGCTATACGAAACGTACTACCAGGATCATTTCTTTCTATTTCCAAATTCTCTTCAGATACATAGTAATACATGGGTATTACAGGATCTATTTAATTTTAAAAAGTGTGATAGTATTCTTATCCTATTATGTGTACTTAAATTTATTATAATAGTAATATACCTCCATTGATATCTTTTTGTATTCTTTCTTTCAGTAAATTCTGATACTGTTCAACTTGTTCTGGCAAAGTTTTAAAAACGCCATCTATTATCATGAAAATGTAAAACAGAGGCCACTCACATTCAATGTTATCGAATTCCTATATCAGAAGAGAACGTTTTTTAATACCGAATTAATGACATAAAAAAGTAGTGTAATTATTTAAGATAGAATTACAAATGTAATAAATTCACTTAAATGAATTTTTCAAAAATTACGTATTAACAGTCAAATAAATCAGTGACCTTGATTTCACCAGATTTATAATAGCGACGATCTTTGCTTTCTAAAATTGTTTTATATCCATCTCTTCCAAATCTTTTAAAACCATAATTGCCTTTCAATCTGCCAACTATATTTGCCTTTGTCTCACTATACAGTACGTCTTCATGAGTAGCAAATGCAGGAAAAGATATTGTTGGTAATAAAGCTGCATCTACACTCTACACATATATATACAATAATAAATACTTTGTACAAAAAAGTTTTTGTGATTATTGCTTACCTTCGAACTTGATTCTCTTGGGAGCATTGTTTCAAAAATACTACGGTTTCGATTGTGTGCATCAATATCAACATATATAACTGACCAAGAAGCTCCTTTCTCTCCAAATAAATTACATCCATTGATAGCCTCAAGAGCACTTTTTGCTATACCAATAGAACTTGCATGAATTTCAGGTGTACCATCATTATATCTACTACCACGTTCCCACATGCCATAGTCTGGTGTACGATATGCTCTTTCTACGTAATATACAAGATTTTGTACGAAAGCTACTTCATCTTGCGTATATATAATTTGCAATCCAGAAGAAATCATTTGTACAAGAAATATCAAATATAGAGAAACAATATCAATCTAGAAAAGATAAAGTTTAATGTAATAATTATGTACTATAAACTGTTTTTTTCATAAAACTATCAATAATAAAAATATCAGATTAATATAATATATTTAAAGTGATGTAAACAAACTATTATGAGAAAGCATTATGTTGTATTTACTTGTAAGTGATTGTAAGCAACATCATTGAAAATCTCATCACCAGTATCTAAGTGAAATTTACAATGCAAGGCAAAACGATTACATTGGTTACGTTTAAATAATTCTATTCTGGAAGATTGTTTCACCCAACATTCCAAAATTCCACGCATACATTTTACAGCTGATTGACCAAGTTCATATGATTTTCCACGATCATCATCTATTCGCCTAAATCATAAAGGATGTATATAGTACCATAATTATTATAAAAAATATAATAATAGATAACATAATTACCTATATGCTTGATATAAACTCCAAATAGCAGCAGCACAATAAATACTTTCTCGTACACTTCCAACAACTTTATCACTTGAAACTTGTGGAAACAATCCTGTGATACAGCTCTGATAACGCAATAACTGCCTTTTAACTAATGGATATGTATAGAATTTATATGGAGAAGAACAATATTAAATTAATGACAGTATAAGTAAAAGATAAATATTCATACCTATTCCATAATAAATGTCAAGTTGTCGAACAGTATCTTCATAATTTGTTATTTTAAGGAACATATCAATGTCCAAATCAATAACACTACCTTGTCGTACATTTCTAATTTGGGAAAATCTGGCAAATTGAACAACACAAATATTTATTTAGAATAATTGTTTTACAATAAAAATAATGAATTCTATCGAACAGTTTAAAAAGTAAAAAAAATTGTAAACCTTTTTATATTTGTAGGTGTCGTAACAAGAGATGTCATCTTATTTCAAGTAATGACACTTAAATTTTTCTTGAATTATTTCTGGTAAGTTGCACTGCACGTAATCATATCACGAGCATTAATCTTATGTATTATTTGTAAGCAATAACATCTTCAAAAGGGAAGTTTTAAAATATTCTACACTTCGATATACGAGATAAATCTGTTTGAAGGCGACGATTAAAATAGTAAAAACTCTTTTTCGGTATATCATATATGTACATTAACCTTGACTGCCCACTTTTCGACGATTGTTTTGCTCATACATACTGTAACCAAATGTAATTGGCACAGAAGATCTTACGTATTACACTCAGATTTATAAATAGATATAAAAAATCTTTCTGCGAAGTTATTTCCTATTTACTTAATATTTATGAAAAATCAATAATATTTTCACTAATTATTGATACGAAAATGTCTCATAATTTTAAAACTATCATTGCTCGTAACAAATGGTAAAAGAACCTACCTAATATGTTAGAATTAATATTTCCCGGTAATTAGCTTTTCTTAATTATTTTGACAGGTCACGTGTAATTATATGTATAAAACTACATAACATATATAACTATATTATAACTGTCTGAAGTGTAAGCCCACACACAAAATTCTCTTTCCACAATTACTGCCAAAGCATATTGCGTTCTCTGAAAAGTGTATTTCAAGGAAACTCAAATCGATTATAAATAACAATACTGAACGTAACCATATATCTGATTGCATTACTTTCTAGTTTCTGATCATTTTAGAGATTATCAAATTCGCTTACTTTATATTTGTTTATCTTTAGATTAAATAAACTGCATAATCTATTTTCGTTATGATAAAGAAAGACTGATGTTAAAAATTTTTAAGTTAACGTTAGAGACTACATATAATTTATAAATCCTTTCAATAATTTTTAAGTGCATATTATTAAATATCATTTACAATTTTAAGCAGTAATTTTTAGCTGTAATTAAACAGTACAATTATGAAATAAAATGAAAACAAATTTAAGTTGTACCGTATAAACTCCTTTGTTGTTTAAATTTCAAATCAAATGTCCGCTTTATTACAAACATTCTTGAAAAACTGGCCAATGAATTTTCCTATTCTAATAGAAAAATGTATGGTGAATGAAAATTCGCCTTAAAACATGGTTGCGAACAAGATTTGAGTTTGATCCGTTTTCTCGAGAAACATTTTTAGAATGTGTTACGGAACACGCACGGTTGTCGTGACAGAAAATTGAGTCAGTTCCGCAAGCAGACCGCGAAAGGAGTCGTGTCTCTGCCCCGTTTAGAATTACAAAGTATCCTCATACATGATGGCTTCTGCGAAGAGAAAGCAAGACGAGAAATATTTGAAAATATTACGCGAGCTGGTCTCGCAACCCGGTAACAAAGAATGTTTCGACTGCCATCAGCGAGGTCCAACTTACGTCAACATGACAATCGGTTCGTTTGTCTGTACTTCTTGTTCTGGTATGCTGTAAGTACTTGTTATTTCTAAGAATCCAATAAAGTGTAACAACAATCTTCTTCATCATCTACATTGATGAAACGAGTATTTGACTCGTTGCCTTCTCGTGTCAAAAGCAAGGGTGGCTTTGCATTTTTTCTCGCACGATACTCGGTGATCATAAATTCGAGATTAATACTAACTAAATGTCAACAGTTTAAAGATGTTAGATAGGTCATTTCATTATTCACGAAAAAATATAATATTACCAATCATATGCATAAGTAATTATATTTTGTTGAAACACGTGCTACAAACGCGTTTTACTATTACTCTGTATCACAGATTGTGAGTCATTATAAAACGTTCGCGTTCGCACTCAGGAAGTTAATATACTATCAGCATCAGTGTTTTCTTTGTGCGTAGTTCATGTTATCAATGGTCAAAATGTTACATTCATACATGATGAAGAAGATCAGTGGTTGTATCAGAAAGTTTATAGACCAAGCTTGATTGCGACATAGACATGCGTATTGAATATAGATCAGTCTATGAAAAATTGTGATACTATAAATATAATTTGTAATTACATGAAGTATTATTTAATTAAAAACCATTTTATAATTTAATTAATATTCTTTCTCATTAATTACGAATTTTATAGCTTTTAGTACAAGACATACATATTTAAAGCACAAGAACATAATCATACATTGGTATTTCGAAATGCAATATTATCTTCGCTTAATTGAAAAATAACATTGATTATTCCTTTACTATATTTACACTATTTGATTCAATTTAAATAAACATTAATAGCTGGATATATTAATTTAGTTAAAAAAATTTTTGTTTATTTTAATATACACATATAATGTATTTTAGGTAACACTTCTTTTTTATATAAATGACTTAATCACTTGACTTTATTTTTATAAAAATGACTTAATCGCTGTTTTTTTAATCTTATGTCTTTGTAACCAGACTAAAAATTAACCAGAAGAAATACTTTAAATATAAAATATACTGATATTATTAGCTTCATTCAATATTACAGACGGGGTTTGACGCCACCACATAGAGTAAAATCTATTTCTGTGGCAACATTTACTCAAGAAGAGATAGATTTTATAAAGGAACGTGGTAATGAATATTGCAGAAGGACATGGTTGGGATTAATGAATCCAAATTCTCCTCAAATCCTAGATACAAAAGATGAACAAAAAATGAAAGATTTAATGAGTGCAAAGTATGAGTTTAAAAGATACTATTTGGATCCATCCATGGCAAATCAAAAGTCACAATCATCAAATCAAACTAACATTCCAAGGGTCCCACACTCTGGGACATCTACTTTATCTCCTATATCTACCACAAAATCAAGCAATTCTGAGTCAGTTAATTCTAATAACTTCTCAGCTGATTTTGTAGCTGATTTCAGCAAAGTTCCTGATCCATTTATTACTACTACAGCACCTACGAACAAACTCAGTCAACCAATTGTACCTCAGCCATTTTTTGCCAATTTTGACAATAATCCTATTTTTAATAGTTCAAAAAATACAAGTAAATTATAAACTTATTTTACTATGTTATTCACATAAATTAGAGTAATATAATTTTATTAATAAGCATTAATTTTGATTTAGATATTGAATCGTTAAGCCCTTTTAACCAATCTACAATAAATTCTACAAATGCAATGAATGCAAATGGTACGAACATGCCTCCATCAGAAGATCGTTATGCCGCACTGAAAGATTTAGATTCCTTAATGAAACAAACTCAATTGAAAGATGAAACTATAACAACAATAAATACATCTACATGGAATACTAATAATGGTATACATATTTTTTTTAAACAATTAATTTAATTTATCAGTATATTTAAAATTTATTTTGTTATCACCACTTTTTTAGCTTCAAATTCAATTTGGAATGTTGGAAATCAAACTGCACATGTAATATCAAATCCTTTTGCTACTGGTGATTTATGGCGGCCATCAGCTAATGTAGTAAATAATAATACACAATCAATTGATACCTCTCTATGTAATCCCATTAATCCGTTTAAACCAGTACAATTTCCTATGAACAATGGTAAGTTTTTGTTTAAATAACATAGAAAAAAAATAATATTAGAAATCAAAGACAAATTAAATCATTGTAAAATCTTCAGATCCACAATGGGTAGGTATTGGACCATCCAGTAACAGAGATGTAATTCAATTTAGTCAATTAATGGCAAACAAAGTATGGCAACCTACTCTTCCAGCATATCATGCAAATCCTTTTATGGTAAATATATTTAATGTCCTTTTAGTATTGTATTTATAAAATTTAGTATTGTATTTATAAAAATTTATAAAATTTTTATTTATAAAATTATTTATATTCAGGTTGGTTCTGGTGTGAGCAACATGACAAGAAATTCGAACAATCCTTTCTTATGATTAAGTAAGCATAAGTTTTTAATGGAATTAAGAACAAATAATGCAGACCTAAAGTATGTTTAGATTAGGGCAATTGTTTATATATGTGACCTTATTGGCAATTAGTGCCATTAACTTTTATCCCCAGGAGCACCAATCTCTTATTCATATAACTAAAATAATACTTTTATTTATGAATATAATATACACGTTAAATAAAGATTAATATTTGTTACCAATTATGGAAGTATTGCATCCATTACAATTATTTCTGATTACTGTGAACAATCGTTTTGTATAGAATTTAAAAAAATTTAATCCAATATTACCAATTTGCTTTTAAAAGAAATTTATTTATACAATTAAAAATCATTATAAATATTAAATCTATGTACTTTGAATATATAAAGAAGAGAAACATTTTCGCTTTTTAAAACACATTCACGCAAGAATTACAATGTTTTCATGTTAAAAGTACATAAAATTTATTTTTATAAAATGTGTATAACATTAGTCGTACAATGCATAAGGACTGAGAAGAAAAAAAATATTTTACCTGATGCACACTTAAATACAGTTTATTTACTTAAAAATTTCTAATAAATACAAAATCACAAATGAACACTTAGTCTTTGTCATAATTCAATACCAATAGACTCAGAGTAGAGATCCCACTTAATCGGTCATAATTGCATGATAATTAATCATTATTTCATCATTACACTTGCAGTCTACATTATGTGTAGTTGTAAATATATTATTAATCGTAATAACATGGTCGGTTGTGTTTTACAATTACATATGGATATAAAGAGAAGCCTTGTGTGTCACTAGTCAAATGTCGTATAGCTGCCGTACAAATGTTTTATTTGTTTCTCTTAACTTTGTAGTTTTGTTTGCTAAATAGTTTGGAAGCTCCAATGAATGGTAAGAATTGCTGATGGCAATTACTTAGAGTAATAAATTATTTATCAGTGTAAATGGACAAACAATCAAGAAACACTAATATATGAGTTCACCAATTATGTTAATTGTTGTGTATAAACATACGAGATGTGTGATATTGATATTACTAGGCAGGCGTCAAGTATCTTAAAGATACGTTTCAAAGCGCATGGACCGTTTCATGGCACGAATTCACCTAGCAACCATTGCTACTGGGGTTGCCTTTTGGCAATGGGCGCACCAAGTATAACTTCTCACCCTGCTTGTTAGTATAAATAGGCGCTCGTTGATAATGGTCTACCAACTGATCTAGTGTATGGAATTTTCTTTGACCAATACAATATAGTGCTCCTTCCACATGTACCCTAAAATGCTTATTACGTCCTGGAGCTTTTAAAGATACTGAGTAATCTCCCACCTGCAAGTCGTAATGTTCATGATAATTAGAGGCACATAAATAAATAAAGTCTTATTAAACGTAAATAATTATTTATGTTTAATAAAACAGTATTTTCATTTGTACTCACATTAGTTTCACTATCTCTAATTAAAAAGTCGCCATCATGACCATGTTGATTCAACAATGTGTCACACTGTGAGCGTGAAATGCTACCATAGTACCAAGGTTTTCCAACAAGATGTGGTCTATCACCAGGGTCTGGCCTTCTCTCAAGGGAATCGCCTGTACTAATCTCGTTACTTGTCATTCCTCGTTCACGGTATGGTTGCGTCAAATATTCGCTGAGTTCTTGAAGATAATTCCGTGGTACAAGACCTATCTGCCCTTGACTATTTCTTGCTTTATACCATTCTGGATCCGCTGGTGGACGGTCAAGAATTTCTAAACGATCACCTTTCTCAAAAGATAGTTCTTGATCATTGTTGGAAGAAAATGAGTAAAGAGCCACAACGATATCAAGAACATTTTCCGCCATTGCATATGTGTGAAGAGTATCATCTGCATCGCCTTCTTCTTGAGTATAATTTGACGGAAACCAGCCAGCATGAGTGCCACTTTGACCTCTCCACCAACCATCATTACTCTTTTCTAATATTAGAATTCTAGTGCCTTTGACAAGGGACAGTTCGTCTGCCTGTTGTGCCTGATAATTGTACTTGACAACTGCAGTACCTATCGCTTCACTGGGATCAGCAGGTAAACGCCTCGCCATTATTGGAGATTCTACAGCTCTAGATGGTGAATTACTAGATGGTAAAGTTTTAGAACCAGAGCCCTTTTTGACTTTCTTTTTGATACTATCAAAAAGAGATGGTTTTTCTTTTTTAACATAATTACTTGGCACATAGCCAGCTTGGCCTCTTGCACTTTGCACTCTCCACCAATGCTTGGAGTCATCAAGTAACAAGTAACGCTCGTTCTTACGCAAATCTAACTCCTGGGCACCTTGTGCTCCATAGTCGTATTTAGCGACAACATAACACACGTCGTCTTGACTTGTCTTGCCTGAAAATGATCATAATAATATATTTTTCTGAAGCATTGTGTTATTTAAATATTAGTAGTTCAATATTTTTAATATAATTTTAATTTCATTGATAACAATACTTTCGATTTTCAGTTTATTATATTAGATTACGCCGAAATTTATGTTCTAAAGAAAAAATTAAAATCTACACATTGTTTAAAGGTATTAAGGAAACGAACAAAATTTCAAATTGAGTACAGCACAAACTCTACAGTATTGTCTAACTCTCATGGTATCATACAATTACTGATGACATGAACTGTTATGATCAAAGACAAAGTTGAATCAAATTTTTAACGTTGAACAAAAGGAACAAATAATTACAATTACTTCATAGGACATCTAGAATATACAACTACAAGATGTATGATTTACGATTTTGGAAAAACATATACAAGGACATATATAAGATTTATTCATCCAAATGAATGTAGGAAGGTAACATAAACATAGATTTAGAAAGACTTCTTTCCCAAAATATAAACACTTTTCATTCACTCACTTTTATAAAGTATTACTGGATGTAATTTTCTTCGATATATATGCATGTTTTACATTGATTCATGGTTTGTCGTATAAAAATTTCCAAAATGTTGAAAATTTGATCACACAAACTATCAAAATACAAAAAATGCTGTGATAATACCTAAAATTGTACACTTCATACATTTATCAAACTACATTGCAAATAAAGTGTTTAGATCTTGGAAAAGACAGTTATATGAGACCTACGTTTCTATGGTCTTCCTTTATTTTCAGAATGAGTAGAGTATATTTAATTTTTGTTCCTATGTCTGTTACATCTTCTATACTAATATAAGCATGCATGTACACACAATATATACTTATCTTAATAATATTGCACTTAAGAGGAAATGTAATTAAATAATTTATTTTGAATTAAAATATACTGATTAAAAATTTATTTAAGATATTATACATAACAGTTTCATGTCAATCATAAACTACAATTAAATTATGTTGAACTTTAAATACATAAAACATAGAAGGTAGAAACATATGCAGTTATCATAAAACTCATTATTTATAATTGTCAAAATCTTTCATAGCAATTTAATGATATACAGTTTAAAATTTATGTAAGATAGATACTCAACAATACATTACATATTGTAACAAAGACATGTTAATAAATTATTCTCTTTTCACAAATTATATAGAAATAGCTATTGAAACAAATTTACATACAAAGCAAAGCATACAAGAAAAAACGTACCATGCTTCATGGCTGCCATGTGCGAAAACAGATATATATGTCTGAGTGGGGCGTGAGTAGCTGCTACTCACACACTACTTGCACAAATCTTAAGTCTGCTTGTACTGTGTCGGCGGCGTGAGTGCAGCAGGCATTCATTCTTTAGCTTTTTGTTTAGTGTTGATACACCTCCTGATTTCTTTGTTCAGAGTCCATCGTTCTCAAAGGTAGGGCAAGCATATGCATTACCAACACTTTAGGAAAAATGAAATAACAATCATTAACATGATATAATAGGTACTGTAACACTAAACATTTATATTTACCATAATATTTAAATGATGCTACCTTATGTTCTTACTTGATTTTATCTTAGATTTCTTTGTAATTAACATATGCACTATCAGCCGAAAGTTAAAACTGTCTCAAATGAATAATAGTGTGTTCTAAAAATATGTTAAAATTTTTTAGTAAGGTATCAAATATTCATATGTAGAATATTTAAAAAAATCTATCAGTAACTAATAATATATATACATATGTGTATTCAATGGAAATTATACTTTTAGATGTAATATAGTCTAATATGTCAAAAAAAAAAAACAGGATGTATTATTCTATGAAGATTAAGTTAAATTTTAATACCAAAATGTAATAAGTTTAGTGACTTTCACAGACAAAAAAATAAAAGAAATAATGAAATTCATGTACTAAAATTGGAAAGATTTTATTAGTCATGCACAGTTTTATGTTTCTGACTGACAATGTATACATTTTACTTTTGACAAAATTATTAAACTAAATAATAGGTATTTATCTTTTCTCAATATTTATTGACACTGTGGATCTATTATTAATAAGTTTTATTTGGGATATAATATTTTATTTCTGTTGTTTAAAAATATTACTTTCAAGCTTTACATCATGTATATCACTACTTTCAATATCTTAATTACAAAATATAAATCATATTATTTATAATCCTATAGGCGATTAACTACTTTTCAATAATAAAAAGCGCATATGACAGCACATATTTAACAAGTTAATTAATTAATAAAAAAATACTATTTGAGTTAATTTTACACATAAATATTTCACATAATACCCTTTGAAAATATTAATATTTCATATTAAATAAAACTCTCTGATATAAATTTAAGTTCAAGAAATTCAGAAACAATAAGTTTTAGAAAAATAAATAGAAATTCTGTCAAGTATAAATGAAATTATATTAATAATTTAAATGAAATAAAAACTTTACTGAAGATAAATGTGATTTATCGGAGAAGCAAGTTTCATTTAATGATTGCATTTAGTAAGATTTTATAAAACACAAACAAAAGATATCTAAATGTAGTTACAATATGTTCTCAGTTATCTTAATGAACAAAATGCACATTAAAATTATATAATTCATAAATTCTAGTTGCTGAAATATTATAAATAATGAAAAATAAATACCAAGCACACGAAAATTGATATCAATCCAAATTTTTTACTAAAATTTTATTATCAAATAGAAATATTCAAGGAATGCATGAAATGCTAAATTTTAAATGAAATTATTAAAAAAAAAAACAAACATATTCTCACAACATTTTGAAAACAATGACTGCAATGACTAAAATCATTGAAAACAAAAACATTTGCGAAACAGGCAATCGCACATATACAAATATCTACTAAACACAAGAAAATGCCTCAAAAGTTAACAGAAAAAATAAGAATAAATTCTACACACATTGTGCTGTTTTAACTACATTTATGTATACTCTATAAGATTCGGTAAACGTCATACGTAGTGATTTAATAAGAGACGCAAAAATATCGTATATTATAAACCATTTACAGCATATTGTACAGCGCAAAAATAAGAATCAGACGATTGTTTTCTGATCTCTTCCGCGCAAACCTCAAATGAGAATCAGTAACTTTCGAAGCACGTATATAGAGTACGTTCATTGCCTTACTGCCTACCATACTATGAAAGCAGAGTAGAAGCGTGTTGAATGCAAGGGGACAGTGACTAACGCGAGTCAATTTAGCCGCTTATTTAATTATCCATTAAATATGATAACTCATTGTTTTATCGCTTAAAAGGATAAATGAACACTAACTTACCGATTTTTAAACTTGACATATTTCTGCATACAAGCTTCGAAATTTTACGTCGTTATACAGCTTGTTTTCCCCCACCCCAGGCCGCAGCCATGAACGGTAGCGACTAGAACGTATGTATAGGGGATTGAATCTTTATGGGGAATCGGGTCGAGCGAAGGAGGGAAGTAGAAATTAGGGAAAGACAGTACGACTCGTAAAGAACTCCATCCAGTAATAGCTTTTATCCACCGCTGCGCTGTCAATAACCACTACACACAAAAGTACGCTATCGCCACTTTTATCCACTGCGTTAATCTTCTGAAATCTGAACAATGTGTAGACCAGGTTCTATGTGAATATTGTCGTATTTTGTATTTTTATGCACTTATATTCGTTTATACGACCCCTCCCGCAAAAGGAATAGACCCACCCTTAATCCAAAGACATCGAACAACCATGCGCGCTACTGAGACCATTGCCTCTATTAAACTTGTATCTAACGCGATGCTAGCGCCATGTTATGGTGTAATATGTAAATTAATACCTTTAACTTCAAGCATACTAGAGATAAAACTCTTATCAGAATCTCTTATCTTGGTGTTATCAAACTGAGTGATTTTAACATTTTGAAAATAAATAGCATTGCCATTTGTTTTAAATGGTGCGTATTTCTTTTCTTTTTCTGAACTATCGAATGTAAGGAAAGAAACTGCATAAAACAAATTGGAAAAGTTTGAAAGCTTGGCGATATTTGAAACTATATTGTTATTTTAGAAACTCATGTTTAATAAATATACATTGTTTTTAGAAGCTTAAAACTAATTTTATATGGATCTCGCGTCTGTACTAATGGGTTCGAAACAATTATTTTTCAAACAACTTAAATCAACCGCCATCATTTAAATATATAGCGTTGAAGCTAAGTTCATGGTGTGCCAGAGTTTCGTCTAAGAACATGTACTTTCTGTTCCTAGTGGTAATCGATACATACATATGTACATACAGTGATATGTATGTATGTATCTAAGTTCTGTAAGCCTCTGCGACCACAATGCGCTCCGTTAGCGTAAATAGGAGTAGAAATTGCTTTGCTCTGATTGGCTGACTATTCAATGCTAAGATAGGATGCACTGTAGATTGGATGTGTGTTAAAATGGTGGGGATACTTATAAAAGCTAAGTGAGGTAAAAAAATTGTGCAGAACCTGAGATATTACAGTAATGGGTTCTACTCCTGCACATCACCAGGCCGCAGCTCGATCCATTAGCAAGGATCAATATAGAAATTTTCTTTGCTCTGATTGGTTGGCGATTTACTGGTGAGGCGGTGCTGCCCTCACAGTCAAAGAAAAAGAGGGAAAACAGCGACTGAGCAAGAGAGCATGAAATCAGCACACTATGTGTGGAATAAGTCACACCGATGACGATGTAGCTTGTCTCACTTTACCTCTTTTACTCTCTTCCCGTATCTATTCGAATAGCATGCCATCGGAGGCACGGGGCCTAAGGCCCAAGGAGCGAAGTCTAATTCCCAGGGGGCGTAATCTATAAACCGCAGGGGCGGGGCCAAACGGCTCCGTGTGAAAAGTTATTGACACGTTCTATAATTATTCACTTTCTTTCGTGATTTCTGTCATATGTGTTGGTCATTGTTTAGTTAGACATTTGTTAGATCAAACCAACATTCGCTCAATTTTTAGCCAGGCCCTGTTAATTTCTCAAAACATTTTCAGGAGACATATTCATCTCAAAGTAATATAATAAAATAAATTTATTTGAAAGTCAAGCTCTTTTGTGGCGCGCTAACCAAACAAATGCGCGGAAAGAGTGAGACCGCAAGCACGGCGAAGTAAGGCAAGCTAGGTTTCCTATCCATGTGCACAACCACACATAAAATCTGATGAGTATCGTTCAGTTTCTCTCCATCGTATCTCGTTCTCTTTCTACAGAATTTGCGCGAAGCTGGATGCGCAGTAAAATGGTGGGGGATGTGCGTGGCAACTTAAGGAGCACGGAAAGTGTGCAGGAATAGGATTTATTGTACTATGTACAATTGATATCTTATTGTTTAGGGATTACCATATATGATTGTTAATATGTACATTGTAAAATAAAACTAGTTTTGTGTACATAATCGATAGCATCTGTTTTGGCTTAACTTTTAATACGATATGTATTTGCAATATGTGTACATACGTATGTAGTCATGAAACTACACCATAATAATTAAGCTCCTTTCACAAATAACCCTGCGAAATCTGAAATTTTCTCTTCAACATGGGAAAGTTAACAGCACTGCTACTTAAGGTGTAAGCGAATATGTATGTACTAATGATGAGTGACACACAAACGATTGAAGACATTTAATTCGTGAGTGTGTAACATATGCTTATTATAATTTTACTTTTTAATGTGATTACATTAAAGGAATTTAATAACTTCAAAAAGTGAAGTATACAAAACAAATGCAGTTTATAAAAAGTAATAAACGTTTACATAAAAGTACTGCTGAAATTAAAATAAAATTATTCAACACTATACGATAATAATTTTTTAATTTCTGCATGTAATCAATAATAACATGTTGCATTTAATGAATACAAATTTCTTAGAACTCCTGTGTTGATACTATATTAAAGTTTTATATATTTCGAAACAATGGACAACCTCTCTGATTCATTTAAAGGAGACGTAGATTCCTTTACATCAACAGACTCTTTGCAATTAATAACAGATGAATTTCGCATTAGACATTTGTCGACACCTGATGTATCTAACACAGAATTGTCAAAACGTGTTGCATTATTGGAATTAGAAAATGAACGACTTAGAGTAGATTTGGAAAATCTACGTATCGAACTCAGTGCTAGAATTGCAGCAAATGAAGGACTTAAAGGAAAAATTATAGAGTTATATGTAGAAATGCAATCAGTACTCCAAGAGAAGCAAAAAGTACAAAATACTTTAACTGACACATATAATCGCTTAGAAGCAGCTGAAGTATCAGCAAAATGGTATCAATCACAAGTGCATGGATTGCAAGCAAGTAAAAAAACTTTGCAATTAGAGATCGACACTTACCAAGGAATATTGCAACAAAGGCAACAAACTATAGCAAATATAAATGCAAGGTATAAACAATTGAATGTTGATTATACTGAACTTCTTCAAAAATATCAAAAAGAAAAACAAGGTTTAGAAGATGAAGTACAGAGCTTAAAAACACAAAATCATACAAACAATCAATTACCAAGTATTTCACATACAATAGATAGCAATGCATCGAGTACTCCTCCAGATACATCTACAAAGTTAGAGATGGCAGAGGATGAACTACGAGAAACAAAAGCAGAGCTGAAGACTTTAGAAAAACGTCTTTTGGGCAATGAAGTATCCAAAATGTTAATGGAGAATGCCTTAACTAAGCAACGTATATTAATTACAACAATGGAAGAAAATATACAAAAATGTGAGACTGAGAAAAATCAAACTGCTGATACTTTGCGTAAAACTGAATTTGAAATTCAAAAATTGAAATCAGAAAATGAAACATTGCAAAGTACTCTACTTTCTTCCAAACAGGAACAAAGTCAGATAGAAGATGCAATTTTTCAATTACGACTGCAATTAACAAAAATGATTGCACAATATAAGCTTTTAAAATCAAAAAATATAGAAGCAGAGGAAAAATTAAATTCAATGCAAGATGTAATAAATGAAAATAAACGTTTAAAAACCTTATCATATGAGGCTAACTCTGCACTCATTAAAAAACTTCGACAAGAGAAACGTAAATTTAAAAACTTGGAGAATAAAATATATGGTGTAGAAGTAAAAGAACGATTAGATGATATGGTAATAAATGCTGTATTCCAACTTATGGAAGTTCAAAGTTATTTATATAATTGTATTATCATTTTGTTTTAGCAAAATAAAACTGAAGTTTCCTTACGCGAATGTCTCAAGCAGGTTTTAATAAGAAATAAGGTAATTTTCATATTTCTGTACATACATATATATGTATATGTATTACGTGATAATAAAGAGTATTTTATTTAATAGGATTTAAAAGACCAATTGAAGACACAGAGGAAAACTTCAGATGAAAGTATTGATGAGGGATATGGTGATATTAGCATAGTTAGTTCCATTTCTGTAGACATTCCATCACCAAGTTCCATTAATCCAGTATTATTAAATAAAGCTTCTAGTATTCTTTTGGAAAGCAAAGACTTTTGTAAACCAGTGCAAATAGAACTTGATTATTTACAACTAAAACTTAACAAACTAAGAGAACAATGCATTGCCTAACTTTAATATTAAATTCTATAAAAGTGGTTATTTTTAGAAGTATTATTTCAAATTGGTATTGAAATAGTATTAGAGGGTATAGGTGATAGATGATGAGATTGGACAGGAAAGATATATAATAAAATAATATAACTACATTATTTAAAATTATTTAATTGATAGTAAGTAAGAGACTTCATTAAAAGGTATTGGAATTGTAAATATGTTATCTTGAATCGATTTACCTAATTGATAGATATGCAAATAGAACCAATTAAAATTATTTATAACTGATCTTTACTTAAATTAAGAAAGTTAATCACTTACAACCAGTTATTTTTGATTTAACAATTAAAAATATTGTACATTTAACTGTAGGTATATATATCGTAATGTATGCAATAGTATATTATTTTATAATTTAAAATATATATTTATTATTAAAAAAGTAATACATACATTTCTAACTACTTGTTATTCAGAAATAATTTTTAAATGGTATCAATTTTTAAAATACTAAATTATTTCATCATATAATCTAATAGCACTTTTCATAACTTTTGCTTAAAAAAGTAAATAAATTATTACAATAAACGTTTGTAAATATGTAATATAAATTTAATTAATAAAAATTGTACAAAAATCTTGTCTAAATCTAATAACGCTCACAAGTGAATGATAGATACTTTGTAAAAATTTCCCTATAATGCTATTTATCTTTAGTTATCGATTTTGTATTAAGAATTTGTTATAATTACTTATAAGATATTTTGATTTAATCATGATAATAATAAACATTACAAAAAAGAATATTAATATTAAGAATAAGTGCACATAATAATTTATTGCCTTATATAAAAATTATTAAATAAAAAATAATATATGAAGTTGTAAACAAAGTATTGAATTACAAACTATTTATTTAAAACAATTTATGTTAAATATAAATGTTTTGTTTAGTATAACTTGGATATGATATCAGGAGCAATTAAGAATAAGAACTAAATGTACTTTAAGTTCACAAAATATATATTGAAATTGTATCACATTGTACATTAGTAATGTTAAAGAATGTAAAGGCTATTATACTAATTAATCATAAAAATTTTATTCATAATAAATTTAACTTAAATATTTCATAGTATAATCTACTGAGTAATGTTAATATACTTTGAAATATTTAAAAAGGAACTTATTACATTAAGTAAAATGACAATTAAAATTAAAAGACTTGTAATTTTGAATATAATTAATGTACACAAACAGACACAGTGAGTCCAATAAATCTTATATTGTAATTTCCTTATTTCAGTATAACAAAATATTACGGAAAATTTCTATATCAAAACAAAAACAATATTCAAATTTTTGTACATATATAAATATATGTAATAAAATATATTTCGCGAGGAATATTGATAAAAATTAATATGAAATTAATTATCATTGATAACATTTCTTTTATGTCAATGTACGTTTGAAATAAAAGAAGAATATTTATGTACATAGAAAATGTATACTTTAAATTATACTAGTTATTAAGAATATTATAGGAAAATATGATTATTAAATGAATAATTGTATTTTTGCCATTATAAAAAATAAATTATTAAGCAATAAATACACATAACAACATATCAAAATTATAATTTATATATTTTCCAATAATGTCATCAGATATTGTGATAATATCATTTCTATAAGATGATAAGAGTAAATGTTTCTAAGAATTTAAAGTTAAACGATATAAAAGTAAACTATTTTAGTGTTTACTTTTCTATGAAAATTGCTTATAGGATCTATTAATAACTAAACTTTTTTAACTTTCCGCATAAATATTTTCTATTCAATTTTCTTATAAGTTACAATAATTTAAATGATTTGAAATTGTAACATAATATCTTTGTTCTTATATAAACGTTTATGCCACTGCAACAAAAATCAATGCCTAATTTTAGTAGTATTGGAATGATTCAATTTTGTTATCTTTTTATCAGTATCACAATTGTAAGGAAGATGCTTTTAATTATTGCTAATATTTTTGTTTATGTGCTACAGAAAAACATTTACAATAAATCTTGTGTCTTAATTAACTGTAAGCTTAACTAAAGATTATACACATATTTAATTTATAGAAAATTTGTAAAGTTGTTAATATAATAAAATTGATTGAATATTCAAGTTATATATGCATATAAATCAATGTATTTGTTTAGAAAACTATTTAGATTAATTAAGGTATTATCAATGAGATATGAATTAAATATTTGTTTGCAGAAGTAGTGGTCAATTTATGCATTAAACCAAAGATTCTCAACTTTTGAAAGGTATATTTCATATGTTGAACTTGAGATATAATAGTATTACATATTTTTTTAAAGATTTACATTGCTTCCAAATATACGCGTTAATTTTCCCATTCCTTGAGAAGGAATAAGTGAATATCTGTTTAAATACTGATCCATGTTTGCTCTGTTATATGTCACGACCTATAATATTGTCGACAATTGATATATTTGACAGCACGAAAATGAGTATTATAAATTGAAATCGCTCGCGAAAATGATCATAAAATCTACATAATGCAAATGATATATGTTATTTTTTTATGTTTCTACATTATTAAATTCTAAATCACTGGTATAAAATATTTTTAGTGTTAAATATTTGATTGTGAACTTCTTTTTGTTTATAATTTGCTATAGTACTTACAGCTCTGTGTACACATCTATATTAAAAAAAATGAATCAACTTTGTACGACTGCAGATCGTTTAAAAGAGCACCATGGCTTCAGTCTACACAAACAGTCCTTGGTAGTTTCAACATGCCTCATTTTATACACCGTTACAACGGGAATGTTGCTGAACGATAATACCTATAATTTTATCACGTGAAAGTGATTTGAAATTGAACAATTGTTATATAATATATTCATAATTATGCTACTAATGTTAAACATTTTTGTGTACACTTAGTAAAATAGAAGACCAGATAGTAAAGTTTATCTCGAACCCATTGTCATGTGGGAGTTGATTCCGTTTGTCTAACCCTGTCAAACTGGCGGCGGTAATGACCTCGTCCACGACCTCTATTCCGATGACCATGATTATTATGTCCATGGTAAGTATGATGTAATTGACGTGACTGATATTGAGTATGATTCTGTGCCTGCTGTAAGGACTGCCTTGATTGTGATAACTGTTAACAAAATTATCTTTATACTATGATTAAACTATTACTTGCAATACATTGTAATAATAATAATAATAATAATAATAATAATAATAATAAATCTCATATTCGTTATTTTACATTAAGATGTTACTCTTTAAATAAATAAAAGTATATAAACGTACCATTTGATTAACAGGTTGTACAGACTGATTTGAATATGTATTTAAACTTGTTCCAGGTGGATTCAGTTCTTCAGTAGCTGCCCCAGATTCATCTTCTGTTCTTACCAGTAATTTTACCCCTTCAGCTTCCAAATCTATTATACCACCTCTTTGTTGTTGCCTTAAGAATAATGCAGCCATTTGCTTCTGTAACTCTTTCAATTCCGCAGTAACTGAAAAATCTGATGCAGCTTCAACGTCAATTGGAAGTGGAGCTGACCAAAGGCTTTCTACATCACAATTGATTGATTCTCGACATACAGGGCATATAGCCTGCACAAATACATTATTGCCAAATGAAATTATTAAATAATTATAGATGCAATTGTATTAAAAAGAATATAAATCATACTAAGTGTTAAATTTAAATACTAAAAATTGTAATTCTACCTGAAACTTATTTTTACTATCTTGCTGCCACTGTGGTAATTTTTCCTGTTCTTCTCTATAATACCGTTCTGCAGCAGCTACATGAGCTGCTAAGCAGTGTGAATGAAAATAATGATAACATTCTGTTTTTATAAATTCATCTCTTTCTCGAAAACCATACAAACATATGGCACATTGATCCGTAGGAAGATTACTTCTTGTAAGATGTTCTCTTATTAGCTGTTAAAATAATCATGAAGTAATATTATTAATTAAATCATAATATAAAAAATACATTTATTAAAAGACAAATCATATATAATACAAATAATAATGCATATGTAACATACCTCAATGAGTTCAAACATAACTGGCTGACCTATAAAATCATTACATTTTGCTTCTGCATCTGACTGCATAAGCTTCACTGTTTCTTCATCTAGTCCTCTAGGGTTTTTAAGATTTATAGTAGGTGATACATCTGGATAGCCCTTAGGTAATTGTACAATTAATATTACACAAACATATTGAGATTGAGAATCTTCACCAGTCGAAGGAAATAATACAGTTTCAATACATTCTGGCTCTCCTCTGAAAAAATAGTTATTGATACCTCATTAATTGTTTGAGTTCAAAACATTAAAAATTCTAAGCATAGTTATTAATTATTAAAGATTAACAGACTGATATGCTTAATATTAAGAGAGACAAAATTTATTGATTAAACACATTTAGAAAGTTATATATAAGAGTTTATATAATATCTTAATTAATTTCAACACTATCAATGAGTAATTTTTAGGGTAATACTTCACATCATTTACTCTTGAATTTCTGACATCAAAAAACTCTATCAATAACTTCACATCATACACTTGATAATAAATATACATTTATTTTCATTAATATGTCAATGTCATTAAATATGACAGAATTGATTAAAAAACATATAAGTAATCAAATAGAAAAATTAATTACTATTTTATTAAGTGGATTGATACAATTGATAGCTTTTTATTAACTACGTTTATCAAATATGATTGAACAAATATTTTATAACGCAAGACAATTTTAATTTCAATGAAAACTTTAACCAAGGGAATTATTAGTAAATATGTCATAAATCAAACTTTTTGAATGACAATCAAATTATTTAAATAACTAGGTTACACGTATTACATTTTCCATATTTATATATGAATAAACTTACCTTTCGTTTACTTTTATGTTTAACTCGTCGTCGAGTAAAATTGCTTTTAATGCTTCAATTTCATCAGTTACTCTGTAAAAAATTCTTGTAAATATTAAGTTAAAGGGACTGTCTATGGAAAACATTCATTGCAAATCTTATTGAGAATTACCTTTCATCTATTACCGTATCTGACATTGTTTCTAAAGCAAACAATACCGTGATATAGTTTTTAAAAATTACTTCGAACTTGACAACGAAGAGTTTTTCAGCCTTCAACAGTTACAAGATTTTCGATAAGCGTCAATATTGAAAGCCTTCTGCTGCCTTCTGCTACTATTACTGTTACCAACTGGCTCGAGTTGAAATTATTAGTAACATATTATTGCATGTTATTATACCTGTCACAGAAATAATTCCACTAAGACAACTAATTTAGTGTTGCTCCTTCATCCCACAAGTAATAATTTCTATTATATAACTTTTGTTTACTGATTTTTCTCAGATGAAATTATATATGTATATTTACAATAACCTTGTGATGTGAACACGGAAACTAGGTTTCCCTAGAAACTCTTAAAGTAAATGTATGTATGTATATAAGCTCGCTTGCACGCGTATGTTTGTAATGGTAGGAAGTGGGAACAAATGTTACACGATAATAAACGTTAAAAGCTCACGTCATTTGTGCGTCGTTACTGTAAAAGCAATGTAAATACGTTCTTCTATGCAATTCTCTTTTCTGCAGACAAAAATGTTCAAAAGAATTGATTTCAAACAAAAAGGAAGTACAATATATATCAATACATATGCTACGGCGTCAATAATTAATCCATTCCTTCTATTGAAAGTTCTACTCTGTTGAACCTTTTTTTCAGTAATATTGAATTACATGCATTATGTCTGTAGTTACTAAAAGTTAGGAAAAGTATTTTTTAAGTTTAATGAAATGAATATTTTATATTTACTAAACAGTTTAAACTACATACAATCGTGTACTGTGTAGTTAACATAAAAATACAGATGTATATATGTATGTCATTCCAAGAACTTAGAACTTCCAATTATAATAAGAACATTTATAAATTTTGATGATCAATAAAATTGAAAGGAAGTATGAAAAATGAATGATTGGGATCTATTACTTGTTGAATATATTGTAGCTTATTGTTAGGGTATCTTCGTTTTAATTCAAACATCTCTTGATAGAGAGTTACCATATTAAACAGTATGTTCTATGTTTCTCGCTTGTTGTTTCATATGCATCCTCTTCTTATATCTAAATTTCATTTCTTTATTATTATTTATTTTAAACTAATATGAAAATGATTTACAAATAAAGTATACACAATAGCAATAACGTCGTTTGTTTTATTTTACTGATAATGATATGTATCATTATTCTAAAAAAGGCACATGCAAAATGGTAAAAAGAGACCCAAAGGTAACAAAAATCTGTTGCAGTACCTCCTGCTGCCCCCAGGTATACCTATATGCTCCAAGGTCTGAGGTATGTACATACTGTAAACATAAAAGTGAAGTTACATTTATATCTGAGTTTTTTAAAATTCTTCAACTGCAGCGAACTCCATTAGCGAGAATAAGAGTAGAAATTGCTTTGCTCTGATTGGTTGACGATTCAATGTTAAGACAGGATTCATTGCGGATTGGATGCGCAGTAAAATGGTGGGAATGCTTGCAAAAGCTAAGGGAGGTAGAAAAATCGTGCAAAATCTGAGGTACATATTACACTATGTATGTATTTCGTTGTGTTATTATGTACACTTAACCTTATTCAGTCAAATTGTAAGGTATACGTGAAATTGCTACTTACTACATGTTACTTCAAAATGCCGGAGAATAAAGAAAAAGAAGAAGAAAAACCTGTTGTTGCAAAAAATGCAATTGATCTGCAACGATTAAAACTTCAAAAACTAATGAAAAATCCAGTAGGTGTAAAGAATACAAATATATATATTTTTCAGAATATGTTTCGCTTTTTCATAATTGTATTAGTTTTTCAAAATGTTTAGACAATTTTATATGTAGTTGGTAAGTTTATAATAGGATTGGTATAAATTTTTATGGTTGTCACAATAGGAAAAGCCAATTATACTACCGGAGAGACCAAAAGCTAAAAGTACTCCAACAGTACCAGAATTTGTACGTAATGTAATGGGAAGTAGTGCAGGAGCAGGAAGTGGAGAATTTCATGTATATAGACATTTAAGACGTAAAGAATATGCCAGACAAAAATTTATTCAAGAAAAGGGACGTAAGGTAATTTTAATTGGTACATTAATACATATACATATTTATACTTTTTTAATTGAATATATTATACAATTTCTAAGAGAATACAAAGTGTCAATATTTTGGTATTCTATTAGGAACTTCTAGATGCTGAATATCATAAGAAATTAGAAGAAAATAAAAGAGCAGCTGAAAATATGACAGCCAAAAAAAGAGCAAAGAGACAGAAGAAAAAGCAGAAATGGAAGCAAAAGAAAAAACTAAAAATAACAAATGATCAGTCAAATAAAAATAATGAAGACAGCATTTCAGAGGATGATAGTCCAGACACAGAAGATACAGATGATAAAAATGACGATGAACCTAAAGTTGCTTGTAATAATGAAATTGAAAATAAGACAGCTGCACAATCTGCATTAGAGATAAACAATTGTAAAAAAGTAGATAATGATAATATAAATCAAAACGAGTTGCACTTACAAAATAATCCTGATACAAAAGAATCTACTTCTGAAATTATTAACAGTGATAACATATCAACCTCTGTTTGTAAAATATTTGAAAATAATGATGAGGATGATATACGTAATAATACAGATAGGACAAACCCTTAACAATTATTGAGATGTTTCGAATAAATTTTAAAATATAAAAATAAAATATAAATGCAATGAAGTTATTCTATGATGTTATCATATACATATCTCTCTAAAAAATTTGTATATTTTTTATGGTAAAGTAATTTATATTCTATTCAAATCTACAGAATTTATATTAATATACATTAAATTTATCTTGCTTTAATAGTTCTCCATCATAATGCTGGAAGAGCTGCTTCTAAATTGTCATATCGTTTGGTTCTTTCAAAGATGCCTGCCAACGCGCCAGCAATTCGTCGATCTTGGAATGAAGAAGCACTTTTTTCATATTTCTCTAGTTGAGATTTCGCTTTTATTAAATCTCCAATTTTTTCAGGCACAATTGTTTCCTAAAATGTAAACATAAGAAAATAATAGTATCTATTCAAATTACTTCTTCTGTTAAATCAAAACAGTTAATAGTTATTGTTAATAAATCGTTGTACCTGAAATTGTTTCATATAGTTAGAAATGTCATCCACATGATCACCAATCTCAAACCAAAGATTCTGTAAATCAGACTCATAGGTGCAAGCAGCAACGTGACTAAGGGTAAGGCACAACTATAAATAAACCGTACCAATTAGTGTAAATCAAGTAATTATATAATCATATACATAATAATAATTTTAATTACTTGTTGAACAAGAGTATCACGATGCGGATACTCAGTATAGCTAGGCACATGTTGAGAATTTTCAAATGCTACAATAATACTCTTCCACAGAGTTACAATGTACTTTCCATAAAAATCACAAGCGCATAGTGCCCATGCTGCATTGGAGCGTACTTTAAAATTTGGACTATGACATATTAAATTACATAATGGAGGGAATACTGAGTCCTACTTAAACAAAAGAATTGCATTATATAATTATAATAAAAAATATTAGAACAAAGTTTTCATTAAACTAATAACTTACACGCCACGAATATGGTAGTATATCATCTGGATTATTCCTTAAAACCAATCCTAGAGCACGACAAGCATTCCAACGTACCTACAAATTTATTGAATTTTATTGTTACTATATCCTTCATCAGAATTTCCTGAATATACATGAAATATATGCTAAACTAATATAATATATAATTATGTAAGTATATGTATATGATATCATAAGTTTTACTTACTTTCATATCATGTCCTGAAATGGCACAATTTATGAGAGCTTCCAGTCCTGAAGTTGTATCGTTGAACATATATTTCTTGGGACATACATTCAAAATTGTTCCAAGAGCTCGAACAGCATTGCATTTCACTTTATCACTATCTCTCGATGCTTTAAGGCTAACGTGATATAATTTTGGTAATACAATTCTCAAAGAATCATGTTCTGCTTCATCATTTCTACATAGAAAGTTATATAAATAACCACAAAGAACAACTTTTGAATACACAGTTACAGTATGTGTATAGTAAATATTACTAAGTAATCAAAGTTTCTGATTTTCTTTCAAATAAGTAATGAATACGATTAAGAATAACATACTGTATAACGATATAAGTTTAAGATTGATATATATATATATATATATATATATATATATATATATATATATATATATATATATATTTTAATAATGATACATACATATTTGCAATTAACTTTTCATTGGAGAAACAATCACATAAATTAGCTAGTGCCCAAATTCCTTTAATGCGAACACCGAGATTGTTATCATCAGCAGTTAAACAAATTAAGTTGGCTAAATCCATTAAAAATCCAGTTTCTTCTTTCATTGGAGGAAGCATGACCAACATTCCTAGTGCTCTTAATGCTGCAGCTCTTACAGCACTTTCTTCATCATGCACTGCACTGAACAGTACTGTGATAATTAAAATAGTGTTTTCCCTCTAAAATATTTGTTACATAGGCATTGTGTTTTACATCATTCTTGTTTGCATACATGAAATCATTCGGAAAGTTCCGCGGTTTTTCACATCTGCGCAGAGTCGCAAAACAAACATGTTTTTACGAAAGAGAAATTTTTCAGTTACTCGCGGAATGGGAAAAAGTCACTGAACAAAATGGAAACTATATTGTTAAGTAAAGTTCTGCATTATTTAAATATTATATTCTTGAACCTGTCTCCGTGAAAACCGCAGGACATTCCGGATGATGTAATAGCTACTTACTGGTTGTTGAGTAAATACAATAGGACTAATGCTGCCTAAACAAGCGCATGCTGCCTCTCTTAATATTGTGTGTGAATGTTGAAGAACTGATGTTACAGGTTCAAATATAATATTCCAGAATAATAAGGCATTATTGTCCTCCGAGTCATTTAGAAGGCAACCGGCCATAATTTCTAAAGTACGACAAGCGTGCAATATCACTTGTATTTCATAGTCCTGTATAAGTGTAGTTAAAGTTGTTGTGATTAATTCTATATGAGGAAACACAAGACTTCGAGTATTAAAAGCCATTCTACCAAGTAGTTTCAGAGATTGAAGACGGACAGGAAGGCTCATCATCTGTAAATAAATATATATTATACACTTTTTAAAATATCATACTTATTACTCTGCATATATTTTTTGTAACTTTAAACACAAGTATACCTTATTAGAAATGTTCTTTAAACAAATTTGAATCAAAAGGCAAACGTTTGTTCCTTTTAATAATTTATTCTCATATTTAGAACATTCATTGCTTTTCAGATCTTCAATATCTACTTCTTCTTCCTCTTCTTCTCCTCCTGTATTGTCACTATGTGAGGCATTCAAATGTATTTGCTCTGGTTCTGTATTTAACTCTGATTGTTTTGCAAGTATATTAAATATTTCTGGTGTTAGTGGATCACAGGATGCAATAGCTTCAAAAGTCGATAGAGCTGCTACACAAATTGTTGTATCTAAAATAGTATAGAGAACTGAATGATTACTCTGCCATAATAATATGTACACAATACAATAATGTAAAAGTACCTTTATGAAATATGTATGGGCTACAATTTCTCATTAATTTTGTAGCAAGTCCTGTTTTCAAACGTGCATAAGGTGTACCTTGAATTAGTGCAGTAGAACATTTTAAGGCACTGGTTAAAACAGCTACATTTTTATCACTGCTTAACACCAAGGATAATGTGAAATGCAATTCTTTTATCATTGAACCCACTGTACCAAAAAAAGTTATAAAAGATGTATGATGGGTATCCTCTGCATGAATCAAAAAAGGTTTAGCATCAATGAGTAATTCAGTGAGAGTGCTCAGCATACTTTGCTTCACTTTTGGTATAGACTCTTTCAGAATACATTTAGTTAGTACCCTTGCATCACTTTGAGATCCAGTGGCAACAATTTGTGGCCAAAATCCAAATATTTCACGGCTTTGCGAATTTTCGACAAGTACTTGCAGTAAGTGTACAGCTTCCAATCTAACTTTAGAGATTGCATACATAGAATTAGCACTTTCAGTGTCCGAAATATCAGAATCACTAGACTGCATACTAATGTTATTACATTCTGCCACAATATTATTTTTCAGTTCTGTGCTAGTTTTCTTAATAGATTGTTTTTTTACCTTTGTTTTATGATTCTTAAGATTTTTACATTTTGGAATAACATGAATTTGTTCAGGTAGATTCATAGCTGCTGGACGTAAAAATTGTGGCATTACAAGTTCATATTCCTCGATACCATAAAATAAAAGTACTTGCACTATTCCCAAAATTTCACCCATGAAGTCTATTGAATGTGGTAGTTGCTTATTTACTATCATGATACAAAGTATACGTAAACATAAAGTTATATCCTGAAAATTTAATGTAATTCAATTTAATAGATAATAATCAATATTAATTATTTATTTTTTCTATATTTCAGATTCATTACTTACTTTTGCATAATATAATTTATTATTATTTTTTCTTATCAATTGTAAAGAAGATGAAAGAATATTTAATATAATATTCTTGGTGGCAAATATAAATTCTTGTCTAACGGAACTTCCATTACATTTATTTGTTAAAAATGCTTCTAAGCAACTAAGTAGTAAGTCATTTTTTAATAATTTCTCCTGTTCCAATAATATTTTGAAATACTAAAAAAATAAATTACTTTACATGTGACATAATTGTAATTTGTTAAATTATCATGGTGTAAAATAATATATTGTCTAATAAAACAGATGATGCTTACATGATTTATATCATTAAAATCTATATTAATTAAAAAACACTTCATAACATTATTGACATCTTTACACATTTCAGGTGAACCTGACTCCAATATTACTGAAATCCACTGCATAACACTTGCAACTGTCTGATACTGGAGTTTTACATTGTTTTGGATCAAATTGACTAAAAGTTTAGATGTACTTGCTATTAGATTTGTTTCCATAGGTCTCGCAATTATACATAATTGTTTAATTAACAACTGCAATCTCTAAAACATTAAAATGAAGTAAAACAATTGTATGCTTATAATAATTAGAAGAAATAAATAGCGATTATAGAAAATAGAGTAATGCATCAAAATTAACTTACATCATTATTAGAACTAATAACAAATCGATAATCGAGTTTATTAAGATCACAAAGATAATTGTTGATTAACTTTATTTCATTATGTTTTCTATTGGCCAATATAAGCAACTTTTCTATAATAAAATCGAAATTGGGTGTGAAGTTTGAATAATCGGCATGCGATGATGCCATAATGATGCTTTAGCAATAATCCAGTATGAACGTAGTACAGGATGTAGTGATGTACATGTAAGAATTTGACCAGAAAATACAATTTTCGTATTTTCTTTACAGTACTATTAGTTTCTTATATCTTATATACATATTACGTATGGATAGGTAAAACCATAGACGAGATATGAGAATAGATTTAACATTGTATGGGATTTCATGATCCAACTGTCTTAATACCTGTTCAAATGCACAAGTGTGAGTTTTTCATACGTTACATGTGCGCATTTGATAATTTCACAGAATTTTTATTAACATATGTAATTCTAATGAAAGTAGAATATTAATTCAAAATCTGTAAATAATAACTAACTTATATAATAAATATATAGATCAGAATATTTATGCTCATGCATCTATTGAAATGTATTTTTATAGTGTTATATTTCATAACCATTAAGTATATATGTTCTTATCATTTAAAATGTTCAAAATTGTTTTCCGTGAGACAAACAGTGTCCCCACCACCGAGTTGTGCGGCACGATGGTGGCGGTCAACAACGGATGCAACAAATACTAGAAAATTGCTGCGCGTGATTCAAATCATAGTATTTTACAGATTAGTACAGTTATTTTATATAGATTCGCATACTATATTTTATAGCTTAATGTATTCAATTACTCTTTCATTTCTTATTTCCTTTGTAATACGTATCCGGCAATTAGGTAATGTGCGAGATAAATGTGATATCTTCAACGAATTTAGATTTCGAGTGTTTTGCAGAGTGTGAAAATTAGAAATGATTAACAGGGTAAAGATGTGTAACGGTTTCATTATGGAAGATATTTTAAATTGTACAAAGCTTCGTTACATAGTATTCAATAAATAAAATAAACATTATTGCTTGCATATTGTGTGTATATATATATATGTATATATATATTTGTAAAACCACAAACTATACAAGATTTTGTAAATAAAACTATATTACAATAAAATTTTGTGTTTCTATCCATAAAAAGTTTGTATCGAGAATGTGGTCAAAGAATTTGCAGTTCTTAAACTTAACGTAAATTCAAATCATGGAAACATTCGTACACATGTTTTATTTTCATCTCGTTAGCAACCACAAAAGTACAGTCCTGAGAAAATAATATTTTAATCGAGTGTTGGTACGTAACAAAAGCATCTATAATACAGTATTTATAAAAAAAATTCACAGGAAAAAGTATTGCAAAACTCTAGTGTAATGTATAAAAAGTCTCGTTACTCTCTGGAAAATAAAAAGTTAGAAATGTTTCCTAAAAATATGGTAAGTGACACTTTCTCTAATTTTTCTATCTTAATTAAAATAATTAACAATGAAACACATACATACAGCACATCAAAACATATAATTCAGAATTAACTTTCATATATCTTATTCTTAATTAACATTTAGCTTCTGTAACCTGGAGCTAACAGCACTGCTTATTTGTTCTTTGTCTGCATCGCTTATTTTCGCACTCAGTACCGAGGATTGACCTAATCTCGTGCATGCTTTCTTGTGCATGAACCAATGCAATCTTTGACATTCTCTGTCGCAATATTTTACTGTTTTACATTTGCTGCATTTTTTACTAGCCTTATCCTCGCCGCACGTAACGCAAACTTGTGCATTGTCGAAAAACGCTCTCTGTCCATTAATTGCGGCAGATACTACTGATACAGCGGATGGTGGATCAGGGGCGGCGAGAGTTGCTACCATCTGACGGAAAATTGTGCTTTCTCTATATGGAAATTCCCTTACAGTGTCTCGCAAAAAAGCTTCTTGATATTCCGGTGTACCATCACTTTTGCTACACTTTAAGAATTTCTTTATTAAACCCTCTATAGTATCTAACTTTTTTTCTTCCCCATCATCACTTATTTTGTCAATTCTTTCTCCCTTCATTGCACCTTGCCTCTTTTGGAATTTGATTACTTCAGCCACAACACAACTTAGATAATGATATTTAAAAGCCATTACTTCATTAGTTTCTGCTCCTCTAGTCATTACCTTATGACGCATAGACTCTAATACCTTTTGGACCTGAAAAGAAGAAGATAAGCAAAGTGTTGTGGAAAAATTTACATTGCAATAGAAAATGGTGTATTTCTTACCTTGGCAGAATTTTCTAACAGTCCAGGGCATGTTTGGAGATTCATAATTACTCGAACAGGATGTACATTGACTTCCATAATAAATTTATGGAAAGAATCTGCCAGGTGTGGTGGAAGCATTGATTCAGTCAGTAATCCTTGTGGTTTAATGTAGTAATCTATGTCAGCCTTTGGAATAAAATTATTGATAGTTGCCACACAATTGTGATTGCCCACAAAAGCAGCCATCTGAGCTGGAGTCCGTCCTACACTGTTCGTAGCTGTTAGTCTTGCTCCATACGACATTAACAAATGGCATAGTTCAGCATTTCCACTTAAAGCTGCAAAATGAAGTGCTGTATATTCATGCTCGTGTTGGCAAGCATTTACATCGGCACCCTGAAATGTACAAAGTATTTGGTAGAAGCTACAATTATCTACATTTTCTAAAAATATAAGACTTTTACATTTTTACACTTTATATTTTCAATAATATTTAGGTTAAAGAACTGAAATGATATTAATCAGTACTCATAAATTTTTCTAATATATATTTTAGAAGCACGTACGTTGATTTTAAAAAATTACAAAAATATGTAAAATGTAGTAAAGCATATTATACGGTAGGCTATATATCTAAATGATTAATTACATATTACTTTTTTTGTATAAAAATTTTACAATAAGTGGAATTAATTAGGAAATTAAACTGACACAGAGTATTAAATTATACTTCAGAACAAATCTCCACTTATTTATTATATTCAAACTGATATCATTTGTTAACTTTGATTACTTGGATGAAAAAGATAAGAAATATATTCGCAATGAGCGTATATGTACATTAAATTTTCGTAACAATTGTAAATGAATGAAAATAGTAAGAAAAGATAAATTTTCGAAAAGCTTTTACTTATTTTCCTACATTGTTGAAAAGTTAACCTACCTGATCGAGAAGCATCTGTACTATCTCTTTATTTCCTTTGTAACAGGCATGTTGAAGTGGACTCACACCGTTTTCATCCACGAAATCCATTTTCACTTTACTCGAAGCTAACAGAATTTTAAGTTCTGACACCGCATTGTTGTTGATTTTTTCAAAAATCTTTTCCTGCAAATTGGTTAGAACCTCCGTGACAGGCGCCATTTTGCCGACTATCGATTAACATAACGAGAAGTCGAATATTTATGGAATCATCGAGAACATTGGAAAAGGTAGCAGGTATCATCCTTATCGACTCTTGATGATTCAAATTGGTAATTATTCAATTATGTACACGGAATATGTAGAGTGTAACAAAATTATGGGAACAACCGAAAATGGGACGTTCCTGAGGTCATTTGAAGTAACCTTTTCCTTAGCGAAAATGCAATCCGTAGCTTTGTTTACGAATTATTAACGAAAAACAGTGGCCAATGAGTAGCGAGCGCGCGAACTTTCAAGGTGCTGCAGCGAAGTCGAGCCGACGAGCGGAACCACAGTACGGTCCGGGGCGCGACGGATGGAGAGGGCTACGCTCGCCACTCATTGGCCACTGTTTTTCGTTAATAACTCGTAAACAAAGCTGCGGATTGCATTTTCTCTAAGGAAAATGTTACTTCAAATGACCTTAGGAACCTCCCATTTTCGTTGTATTTTATTTTGTTATCAATTCTTAACCACTATTTATTTTTCGTTGTAATTAAATTTATATGTGAAAGAATATCTTTTATTATGCACAAAATAACTTACTTTTTAATTATAATTGAAAATTAACTATCTGATGAAAAAAAACGATATGAGCGGAGAAGGTTAGATTTAAATTACCCGAATGCATTTATTATTTTATTAATATTATGTACTAAGAAAAGTAATAAAAAAAAAATAATAGAAGCGTATTTATAGTTTTTACAAAGTTTTATTTATATTTTGGGAGTGACAGAGAACTTTAGATTTCTACTATATTTAATATAGTGCGAGAACGTTAAAATATTTTAAATCAAAAGTAAATAAATTGTATATACTTTTCCAAGTGTACGATAAACGTTACATATATTATATAAAATCTATTATATTAAAATGAGTACTACATTTCGGATTTAATATTTTACACAATTTCTTTATTAGAAAAACAAACACGTATTTCATTTGGAAAATGAAATTTTACATCCACAATGTCAAATAATTATAAACAACGATTCAAATGTATAACATAAGGTTGTTAAAAAGATTTGCAAGAGAGAATGTGGATGAAAAGGATGGATGGTTAATATAGCTTACCACTGTAATTAGGATAATATAAACCAAGTTCTATTTCTGGCTGCGAAGCTGAATAAACATAGTAACATTGTAATAATAATTATAGTTAACTTAAAATTATTAAATAAGGGATTTTGGAGTTATCAATTTCTGATAAATAAAACAGTAAAAAATCGCGGTTCAAAATTTCATCGATCTCAAACCTGAGATAATGAGAAGCGCGATTGCCAACTAACCAAAGAATATTGTCTGTCTATGATAGCTGTCCAGTTCTTGTGAATATTTATTTATTTTTCATGTTAACAAGGCCCGAGCTGCTACCTATGGCTGCGGTCGCAACTCGGATGCGATGTATAAAATATAACATACAATTATACAGGATGGTTCGTTTTAAATAGAACACCAGATTGCTTTTCTTTATTGGTGAGAATCTGAAAGATGTTCGGGATATAATTGGATCTTATTCAAGGTGCAAACAAAACAAAGGAAAAAAATATTTTCACAAAATTTTCCCGTAATCGGTGTCCGCAATGAATTCTCAATTGTCTATACGGTGAACGTATTAATTTTTAAATATCGAGCAGTAGATCAAAAATTAATTATTATTGATTTATATTATTTAGAATTAATTATCATTGCTAATAAAAATCGCATATAGTCTTGAAACGAAAATTTGCTTATTTGGTATAAAATAACGGAAAACCGAAAAACTAAAAATACAGTTTCCGATTGATTTGAAGCCATTAATAATTAAACGGTTCTCCGAAATCCTTACAATGATCCCTGGAACATTCTTTCGGACTCTCGCAGTTAGATGGGACATTTACAGATTTAATTTCTGGTGACTTAAGCTTGTACAATATGTATTTATAAGTATATGCACGCGCGTCGGCTGACATATCGTTATACGTACATACGTACTGTTGTGTCTAACAACAATAGCTATAAACTATATCGTACATATATGTATATCTGCACATAGAATATTTTCTAACAAGTTCACGATAATACTTTTTCAAATACTTAATGTCTACTCAACCATTTTCCGTCGTCGATATTCAAAGCCAAGGAAAGACAGACAATCGCTTCGGACACGATCGGCGAAATTATTTATTATTTACTAAATTTCCTAAATCTTGAAAGGAAAATTGACAAAGAAACGAAGCCAAAGCATATACCGCAAAATAATTATTTCGCATTTTCTCAATTAATTTACTCAAACAATTCTCAACAAATTAAACTCATGTAAACTAATATAAACGTAACGTTCGTTACCGTATTGTTCGCAGATTACATTTCCTCGGCATTGTCTGTCTAACGACTGGTCTATTCTATATATATTAAATCGACAATAATACTTCTTATTTTCCATTTTACATAGGCTTTGTTATTTCGGTAACATTTGAACGTTAATACATTTTAATGTAACGTTTTACACCTGTTCGGTGATTACAATTCGCGTATAGTCTACACAGCATGTTCGTCTGTTTGAGCCAGGCGATGTGAAAGCGTTTCAACAATCAAATCGAAACATTCGGTCGCGACAATTCTGAAACATCGACGTTGTTTATTAAAAACTTATTAAAAAGAAAAAAATAAACCGAGTACCTTCCGTTTCCAAAAAGAAAATAATAATATTTATAACATCGTTCAGCGATGAACTTGAATAAAATTTTCTTTTCTGCCTCGATGATTTTGATAGAAAAAATCAAATAACGCACAAACATCTACCAGCATTGTAATAACTCGTATAATAATATCTTAAAGTAAAATTTTCCAAAGAATCGACGCTGTCGCGTTTGTCTACGATGGCAAGAAGTAAACATCTTAGAGGTAAAATCGCAACGAAAACTCATTTATTAAGTACCGGTGAAGGATAGGAACTCTGTGAACAGAATGTAGCTTACAATTTGCTGGTTGCTTTTTCAACTACACGAAAGATCTACTATATTCGAGTTCTTCTTACTTTTGTGTCATGGCATTTTCTCAATGATACCGTAGAGATTCGAGTTCTTACGTTTTCTATGTTTCAACAAGACGCTTGTAATTATTAAAATATTAACTTTCATGCAACTTAAAGCTGCTGCCCAAAGAGACTTCCCTCTAGCTAATGCAATTATACACATTCATTAAATCTAGAATGGTATCAATAATCTAATCGCTTATCGACTCTATCTAGAAAATTCTGTAATGCCTGTAGTATTTACAGGTTGGACCATCTGCGGCGTGTTCCCGTGAACACTGCAGAGACATTTTAGAAACGAAGATATTCATTGATACGTCATCGGTTGATCTCATCGAAAGAAAATCATAATTTTTGCAGTGTACTCCCGTTCCTCTTACTGCGACAGCTGATCGAATGATATTCGAAGTCGGAGCTAGGATCTCCTTTGGTCGAATAAATCGTTGATGTTCTTCGACAAATGTAATTATGGTGTACACACGAGTAATCTACTATTTCCTTAACAATGACACACAAGACGAATTTAGTAGATTCTTCTACCCTTGTGCTACGTAATATTACCGAGATTCGGCGGTCTCCTTCGAAAAGAAATCTTATACTCGGACAAAATAGCAGATTACACCTTGATACACGTGACGTAACGTTCCGATTCTATTTCAATATTTTGATCAACGAAGTTTCGTATTAAACGAGTTCGATTCACGGTTTCATTATTTTCTTGGTCGTACTTTCATATTTCTAACAGTAGAGTATTATTGCTAATTATTAAATACGTCCTTCTGTTTGATGCGGGGATATGGAAAACCATGATCTCGTTGGAAAACATTTTAACACGATGTCCGAAATAACGGATGGCTGTCAAAGGAATTCGACAAGTTGTACAAACAGTGTCTATCATTTATTTACAAGAAATATAATAACTGAAAGAATACGCGAGCACGAAGTATTTCATTTCAGCCAACTAATGCGTCGAGAAAAAACCATTTCTCATAACAATAAGTTAATTACAAGTGGTAATGCGGTAAGAAACGAGTCTTATCGCAAAGGGGACAATTAATTAAAAATCTTTCAATTTTCTCTAGAAAGCAATAATTCTTTGGTTCTAATCTTCGAAAACTCACGAAAGTGGAGAACATACCTAAACGTCTGTGATACCACGGTTCGCTACAGGTTCTGCAATCGAAACTAATCCTTTCGTAGATCATTTTCATCCCCTTGCAAGTTGCAGGTTTTCCTTATCCTTTTGCAAATCAAATGAACTTTTACACAAGAATCTATATACTCATCTATCAAATACTACAAATGTCGTTACAAGTAATCAATCTTCCTCAATCTTAAATAATTATTTATGTCATAGAATTTCGAAAAACATGAACTTTGTTACAAATGGGTCGATTTAATTTTGCGAAAGGGTTAATTCGACCTGCAAAAAGTCGAGTACGATCCACGAAAGAATTAAACAGATTTGCAAGAAGCGGAACACGATCCAGAAAAGGATTAATTTTCAGTGCAAAATCTGTATCGCGATCACGTAATTACAAATTGCTTTAGTACACAGTGCGTGTTCTGGTGAATGGTAGAAAAGATAAACTGCGTTGTATCGTTGGACAGTGCTTATGCGTTAAGAAATGATCTCATTTGGGTGTACAAAGGTGCGAGTCTGTTGCGTGGAGGTCCTATAGGCCCTGTGGCCTAAGGGATCCTTTTCATGCAGAGAGAAAGAGAAAGAGAGAGAGAGAGGGAGAGTAAAGAATCGTCGAAGGTATCGCATCGTAATGTCTGCGTTCCGAGTGGTGCGTTCGAGGTCCGTGTGGTTCAGTGCAAGGTATAAATTAAACCTCAACGATGGAATATTAGCAGAGGTATACTTGGAACCGGGCACCGTGCAAAATCACAACCGCACTGTCCTAGACTGGCTCCGGAGGTGGATCTCCGTTGATACCTTCCCTGGATTGGATCATGACCTCTGTTTGTTCCTTGGTTAATTCTCGTTGCTCGTTGGTGAGATTCAGGTCTTGATCCGCCATGAAGCTGCGGCGAACCACGCCGTTCGCCACCGAGGACAGATCCGCGTTCCTTTGCTGAGTGTCTCTCCAGGGAGTGGTGAGGATCTTCAATCTCTGTAACACGGAGGTGTAAATATTTACCGATCATGTATTATCTATTTTTGTCATTGGTCAAACAACCACTGACCATTGGTCAATTGACCATTGAACACTGACATAATAGAAAGTAAATTGAATTTTTTAAAATTCTTTTAATTTTTCTACTCTTTTAGTCACCTAATCACACCATGAACCATGCGATGAAGATTTCATTTGTGATCAACAAAATTTATGGAAGGAGGAACACATCATAATTTTATATAATTACATATTTTAATGTAATTACATCATAATTTTAATACTTGTTCTTTATTCTATAAATATGGTGTTAAATATGGATAATATTAGATATTAATAATGTTAGATGAATCGGTATTGGATGGATCAGGATTAGATGGATCAGTATTACATGCGAATGACATTAGATGAATCATAAAACAGAAATTATAGTTGTTAGATGCTATATTATTTTAAACGAATACTAAAACATGATTTTGTCTTTGTAAAATTATGTCTTCTAGGAACAATACTGTCCACGATAGTTCGTAATTCGACGCATAGTTCAACGGTACCAGCACGAGCATAAAAGGGATTACGTTAAGATTCCGATAATTACCTGAATAAAGCTGCCGGGCGTAACGATGATCTTGTAAATTGCGACACCGGGTATCATGGCAATCGAGGAAGTCGCAATTAGCCAGCCTAATACGTTTGCCCAGACTGGATACACGTAATCCTCGTATGTTAATGGTTCGTAGCCCATTAAACCGTAAACGATAATGAACTGTAAACACGTTCGAAAATATTCTGAGATTTAACCAAAGCTGATTTAACTAAAGCTGCGAGAAACATTTATGTTTCCTTCATTTTTTATGGCAATTTCATCCGAACGAACTCCTTTATTTTTATAAACTATCATGTCATGCAAATTTGTTAAATGTACCATGTTGAAAATATAGTAGCGATACAGTCATCGATGTGTCAATTGTAAATGGTTTCTTATATTTTTCAATATGGTATATATATATATATATTGTTATTTGATCATTGCGGCAATTAATTTAAATTCTCACGCATTTATCTTTATCAAAAAGGTCCGCCGTTCGAGTCGCGAGCACTGACGCGGAACAACGGTGTATATTTATCGGTGGTATTATATAATTAAAAGCCCGTACTGTGGAAGCATTAAATCTGATTCATCCTGTTAATATTGCATTAGCGTCGGATTAATATCGCATTGATTACCATAAGAAATATCGGCGCGACGAACTTCCAGCAGACTCTCCAATAAATGCCAGGCGAAAACCCGATCATATCTTTAATATCGGCGCAAAATCGATCGGTTCCGTAGATCCAGCTAATGGCTATTGCTTCAGCCAAAACTGCGAACAGCATCGAATAACCGGCAGCGTAACGATCCAACAAGTGGAAAAAGTAAAAGCCGCCCTGTGCGAAAACAAACGGTAATATTACTATACTTGTTATTATTATTATTATTACTATTATTATTATTATTATTATTATTACTATTATTATCAACAAACTAGGAAGAGCTCAGCAAAATATATACTTATTCCGTCGATTGTTTACCGACCTGTGAACAGGAGGCTAATCCGACGACGAAGTACAGCGTGAAAAGAAGGGCGACGAAAATTTCACGATTGTTCCCAATCAATGGGAACTCGTCGCTGAGAGCAGTGATTATCGCTTCGGAACCACCAAACTACAAAAACATATTTTTTAACTTGCTTTCAGTGGCATTGTAAACATACGATTGATATAATATTATATTATTATATTATTATAATAATTGATAGATATAATTCAGTCTTTGAGCATATACACTATAATAACAATTATTAGAAATCTGAATAATTATGCTTTTCCTTATTTTTATGACATAAAATAGTTGTTTTTATCGCCGCGTTATACAATATACAAGAAACAAAACCTGTCGCGTTCCATCAGAGATATTATTCGGAAAAGCGCTAAACAACGCAGCCCCAGTCCGAAGGGTTAATAACAATTTAACGCAGTTTGCACTAAAAATCACGAATTCTAGAAAAAGTACGAAATATAAATTGGAAACACGTGCGTGCTTAATCGACGAGCGTGTTCTCATAGAATCGTAGAATCATAGAAAACTTGCGAGATCCGTACCGAGCTGTCCAGTCCCAGAGTCAGAAGCATCATGAAGAAGATCAGTGCCCAGAACATGGATCCGGGCATGGTCGCGATAGCAGCAGGATAGACGATGAACACTAGACCAGGTCCTTCCGTTGCTACATCCTGAATGGACTTTCCACTTGCCCGTGCCATGTACCCGAGCACAGAGAAGATCACGAATCCGGCAACGAAGGACGTTGCACTGTTAATTAGGCTGGTTAATAGAGCGTCTCTGAAAGATCGAACAACGACAAGAACCTCAAGAGACTGCGCGTAAAAACATTTATTTTGTAAGAGCTAAAGCTTTGAACTTGATTGTCAGTCGAACGACGCGACGGAGCTTGGGTCTATTTGGACCCCGGGTATAAATATTGGTTGTTTGGATTTCTGACAATTAACTTCAATTTTCAAATGCTTTATTGAGGTCTATAGAAAAGGTCTAAAAGGAGTAGCATTATGTAAAAAAAGACTGATCGATTAAATTATGAATGTTCGGAAGGGTGCTCGGTTAAATTTTTGTTAAAAAATGTTTTAAAAATGCTTTGCGAATTGGGAGAAATGCTTCTATCCATTTTATAAAGACAGTGATAAATCATGGTATTATTATAGCAATTGCTCTAGAGAGTTTCTTACTATAAATCGTATGAGATTAAATTATTACAGCTTAGTTGACTCTCTTGGTTATACAAATATCATGAACGATCCTAAGTGCAAATGTTTCAACGAAATTTAAGACATTAATCGTACATAGTAAGTTAATCAAGAAACTGTCGATTATATGATTACAATAATCTTTAAGTATAGAAGTATTTCCTTATTGTTCTCGAGACGAATAAAATGAAAAATATTCGTACGCATGGTTTTGTAATCGAGATTTGAAAGGCGGAAATAAATTCTTATAGGAGCTTTCTTTGCTCTTATTCGAACCGTGCCCTGGGTAACTTCTTCCCAATTAGCCGAACATGGAGCGCTTTTAATATTCCGGCTGTTTCTTACTTGTAAACGTTGTTGTGGTATTTATTGTAACTCGCGTAAGCCAGCAGCACGCCAAATCCCGGGCCAAGGGAGAAGAACACCTGTGTCGCGGCATCCACCCACACCTAGAAACAGTTTAAGGGGTTTTGTCGAAAGCCGCGGAGTATTTCAACTGGTTTATAATTAAAACAGGAACCGCGATTTCTTCGCGAATAGTAATTTTCTTAGAAAAATCAGCTGTTATGTTTAATTAAATACAGATAATTTTATTGTTTATTCGTATTATTTTTTATTCAAAATAAAAATATTCAAAATAAATAAATAAATCCGATGATAATTTTATAGACACTGAAAATATAATA
>CM052168.1:17319582-17336807 GCA_028455555.1 Augochlorella aurata | reverse complement strand
AATGCGTCATTATAAAGTGAACTACTTCCCTGTAACATCTAAAAAAATACAGATAATTTTGTAGTCTATTCGTATTATTTTTTATTCAAAATAAATAAATAAATCCGATGATCATTTTATAGACCCTGAAAATATAATAGAGACCCTATAGACCCCCTAATGCGTTATTATAAAATGAACTACTTCCCTGTAACATCTAAAAAAAATTGTTTCGTTGAATTTGAAAAAAGTCAGTGCATGCACTGTACAGCTTCTACTGCTCTATACTTCAAAAATTACATTTTGGGTTACGGTACGCGGCTTAAGACGATGTAAGCCACGCGTGACCGCCCGAGAAGAAAAAACAGCGGACCGCTTTATTTACGAAGGAAGCGGGCAGGAATGATTCACCGTAAATCCTCTGATCTCCGGAATCAACAAATTTCCCGGGTCGCTGTATAAAATCCATTTTAGCGTTCCGAAGCCGCGGCTACGGCCGCCGCCGCCGCCGGGGAGAAATGCATTCCGCTTACGAGTGGAGAGGGTCGAACGTGCGACTCCAGGCCTCTGACTGACCGAACTCTAATGGTCATTATGACAGGTACACAGAGTTTCCATTTTCAGCGTCGTCGGATAAACCTGGCACGTTCCACTCCCACCCAATAATTCTCGCGACGCTGCCCGATTTTTCCGACCCTCTTATACGCCACTGCATTAACTTCCTAGCCTCCGGCCGCCGTTTTTTATTCTCTCTTGCGACCGCTGTAAGTGGCCACTTCATATTCCCACGATCATCCGCTGGGAAACGATTCCAACAGCGAGTCGCCATTGCTCAGCTTTTCTTAGGTTCAAGTCTGTGCTAGGAACGTTCTCGTCCAGGCCGATCATTGAATCAGGGCGTCGAATGTCGACCTTGTGAACACTCTTACGTTGATAATGGTAAAATGTTTGTTAGCTTTTTGCTGTCTCCATGGTGTCCTAAAAGTCACTCGCAATTGGGAAAGGAGGGATTCCTGGCGTCGTCTGAAGTAATTTTTTCCTTAGCGAAAATGCAATCTGTGGCTTGGTTTACGAATTATTAACGAAAGACAGTGGCCAATGAGAGGCGAGCCTAGCTGGCACGAGGCTGCCGTGCCTACGAGCGGACGATGTCCAGTTCCGCTGATTGGCTCGACCGCGTCAGCTGACCTCGCTTCTCATTGGTCAGTGTTTTTTGCTAATAACTCGTTAACGATGCCTCGGAGAAAATTGTTGCAAAGGAAAAAGTTGTTTTAGATAACCTTAGGAATCTCCTGTTTCTGGATTGTTAGACATTTTTGGTTTAAATAAATCAAATTTAAAAATCGTTATAAAAATATATATATCAGTCGCGAGAAGGGTAGTTCTAGTGTTGAAAATATACAAAATGTCGAGTCGTGCTAATTCGATAGCTAAAATATGACCAAGCATGTTGCTAGCATTTAGAGAATTATTTTGCCCATGTGTCTTATAATAGATAGATAGAATTTTTAATTTTATTATATATCATCTGCAAGATTTGTATTGAACACGCTTTGTCTTAGCCCGAAGCATCGGTTTGAGCAAACATTTTCAAAAATGTAATAATTTCGAACGGTAGACTATTTTTTCCAGTAGTCAAAAAAGAAATGTTCGTTTGTAACTTTAAACCAGTTTGCGCTTTTTGTCTTATAATTTCTAATACAGATCTGAGATTTAATTACCTCCGCCTTTGTGATGGCGGAAAAGTTCGGGTTGAGGTAGTAGCGTATCCCTTCCGAACTTCCTGGTAGCGTGACGCCCCGTATAAGTAGAATCAGTAGAACAGCGTACGGAAACAGAGCCGTAAACCAAACTACCTGTGACAAAAAGTTCCTTTCAACTTCGGCGCTGCAATAGGTGCTAACTCTTACTCGAGTCTCATTAGTTTGTCAATAGTTTGGCAATTGGTATGCTGTTTTATTTTTATTTTAAGCGACATAGTTTTGCAAATAGTTTACATAAATAAATTCTGTAAACTTTATGCTGCGAAATTGGGTTTATTAAAAATTGATTGGACGTAAAACTTGATTTACATTCGTTGAAATGTCTGCGCAATTATTTAAATAAATTAAGAAAGAAGCGAATGAATTATTGTTAAAAAATGTTCAAATGCTTTCGTCTTTCTTGGATATATAAAGAAGCACTGCGAGATAAGCCAAGCTATGGTTTATTCAACTTTTCAACTGATCTTTTTACCTTCTTTTTATAAATATTAAAAATTTACTTGCAAGTAAGTTGCCCAAGTTGCTATAAAATCAAGTGCGGTAATCTCACCTTTCCGGAAGTGGAGATACCCTTCCACAAGGAGAAGTAACAGATGATGTAGACCACCAGCAGGCACAACGCAATGTCCCACTTAATTGCGCCAAGGTCGTGCAATCCTTCACTTTTGTAAAGCTCTAAGATGGCTCGGCTTTAAACAGAATCGATGAATCGGCATTTCACACATATTCTCAGCGACTTTATTCTACACAGTAATTGTTCCCATTTTTCTCAGTTCTGTAAAATGGGAACCAACTTCGCTGCAGAATTTATGTCGCGACGAGATGTCTCAACTGAGAAATACGAACACTTGAAATAGTAAATTATTTCTGTATTAAATGAAACGCTAAATCGACGGTATTTCATTAATTTTACAAATATATAATAAGTATCTTCATTGTTATCTATAAGAAGAATATTCTGATCAATATGTATTCGTGTTCTTTCTATAGGATCATTTTCTCTAATAAATATTCATGGTGAGAAATCGAATTTCAAATAAATTAGTAAATAAATTTATTAAATTATAAATAATAATAGTAAATAAAATAATAATTTCCATCACCACGACATAAGTAACACATGCACTCGTCGCTACGACGTCGAATAAATCTCGAAATATTATTCCAAACGGAGTATTCCATGAACTATTACCAAATTGTTTTAAACAATTTCACCCGAATACTCACTTGAAGTATTCTTGCGCAGCGCTCGTCTGCGTCGTGCTGTTGTAACCTTGATGGGCAGTTCTGTCCAAGTATTCCACAACCAAGGACGAGTTGTCGGTACCTCGCGGCTCCATGGATTCGACTGGAGACGTGTCTTCGAACGTGTAAGAGACGTTCGCGTCGAATTCGCGACAGTTTGGCGTGTTCCAGGGGTTGTCGCAGGTGGTCCAAGGTAGAATGCTGGAGAACGAGGCGAAGAAGTACCGCAGAGCCCACGCGATGATCACGTTGTAGTAAAAGTCCACGTAGAATGCGATTAGCGCCACTGCGTATCCGATTCCTAGTCAACAGAAACTCTTTAACGCGTCTTTCGGGCCATAGTTTGCTCAGTAAAGGGCAGAAATTGCATCGCTCCGATTGGTCAACGATTCACTGCTGAGACAGGATGGGGTTGGAAGCGCTTGGTTAACGAGGCAGAAGGACATACTGCAATCCAGGTATTATTATACATAAGACAACATCTGCAGGACTAAAATGTGAGAATTGATAAAGCAATATTTGATATCTGCATCAATAAATATACTTTTTTATACCTTCCTCGGCACCGGTATCTTTTAGTTACAGAAAATAATCTCTGCCTTCTCCATCTGGAGAAAGTTCATTAAGTATTCTATTGCACCAGATTACAAGATGAAAAGTCATTTTGTTATGTATATATTATTAGGATCTGTTTTTCGAAATAATGTCTGTAATACGCTTCTTCCGAGACACATTTAGCGACCACAGAATTTTTACCAAATTAATAAATTGCTTGAAAGTAAATCTAGTCTAGAAACTCTTTCATATCTTCATTATTTATCGTATACTTTCGTTCTTCATCGTTTATATTTTTATAAATCGGCTTTTTCCCCCGATCGGTAGCCTGTAAACCGGTGTCAGAATAACCAATAATTTGTTATCTCTTATTGAGATAAATGTGTTAGATTGTACTACCTCAAGCTTCAATATTATTACATAATTTTTTAAGTACCTTTCGCGACTAATAAAATAAATGAAATCAAAACAGAAACGAAAATTTAACATTCGGCTAAATATTCAGGGCCGATCGGTAAAGTGTTAAAATCAGGTTCCAGATAAATTACTTTGTTAAAAAGAACGCAGGAAGCGTTCTCCGCGATTACCAAACGTTTCATGATCGGTTCACCGTCAAATGGTAAGCTCGAGTAGCCAATCCCGATGCCGAAACAGATCCCTCGATTCCACCGTAAAGGAATAAATAGTTACGCGATGCATAAAATGAAGGATCTCGTTCTCTGCATGGGTACGTTCATCCCGAAAGGATTAAAAATCTCTGGGGGCTCGTGTCTTATATCCGATCCTCGAGCCAGAGAATATTCCATTATCCCGTGGGGAGGGTCGCCGGGAACGACGAATCAATTACGTAGTTCATCGATGCGGATCAAAAGGAGAAAGCACGTGGGAGACAAGAGTCGAGAGGAATCCTGTGCTTACATCGATCATCGGGACGCGGACGTCCTGGCTGGGAAATCGACGGAAATGGAGGCTCTTCTCGAATGGGTGGCCGTCCAACCCTAGGATTTCCCCGGATTTATACGCGTTACATAAAGCGCCGTGCGGTCCACCATATCGCGCAATAAAAGAAAGTATACCGGATGCGCCTAATGTCCCCCGTTCTTCGAGAGGTGTCGGAGTGCCGAGGAACGGTTTTAGAAAAATTCCCCGAGGAGGAGAAGTAATCGCGCTCTTACGCCAATTGCCGAGAATCATTCCGACCGTTTCACGGACCCGTCCGATCATGCGGAAAGCTCTCGCCACATTTTCGTACGCTCTGCTCGCGATTCGACGGAATGTTCCCGTGTGCTTTTACCTCATTTTACCGGTCACTGTATTCTATCATGGAGAGCTTACGGAAATGTTTGATGAATAAATTAATAATAAAATTAATAAATAATAAAATTAATTGAGAGTTCTCGGTCGCTGTAGTTCACTCAATCACTTTTGTTTGCGATTATATGTACCTCAAATGACGTGGTTGATTTTATATTTATAGTTGACAATGATTATAATAATTTTAGACGATTTTATGTCCTTCGACAATACATTTTTTCAACTAATTTATATTAAACAATGAAACCAATAACGAATAGAAAATTTTCAGACACGATTAGAAATTCGAGCCGGCACAAAGTCATAAAGCAGAAGTCTAGAGGATGTAAATCGATTGTTCACTTACCCTTTAAAAGTGGCACTATACGACCCCAGCAGGTGATAGCTCCTTTTCTATTGAACTGACCAAGGGCAAGCTCCATGTAAAAGAGAGGAATCCCACCCACCACCAGCATAATGCAATAGGGGACCAAGAAGGCTCCTGTGAACACAAATTCATTAACATTTTAATTAGTGTTCTAGTAACATGATTTCCAAATAATCAAATTTCAGAGAGTAAGATTCAAGATAAATTGTTACAAGTTGGAAGAATGGAACTCCAATATAGTGAGAAGCATCGCGAAGAACGATCATCGCTTAGAACATGCTAGGATCGAACGCGATCGGTTGATCGGCAAGTAGCGCGAAAATCCGCGCGTTCTTGTCGTCTTTGATGACACCTGCCGCTTGTCAAGAGAATGGCGACGAGCGCCCCCGGTGGAAAAAAAGAGCGATGAGCGAGCCACTCGCATCAGCGTGTTAGCTGCATAACTGAATTCCAGGATATTCAGAGCAGCGGCCGTAGCGAGATGCTTTTAGGTGCGTAATTCGATAGTGAACTTTCGAAAATATGGCAAGGCGGAGCGAAAATGGCGATTCGGTTGACACCGATCTGTGAAACGATCCGGAGGATCGCGGCCATTTTTAAATAACTATTTTTCGGACAACGGACCGGCGTGTCGCGCGATAGCGTCGTTCGAAAGAGATCAAAGCCCGAAAAATAATACAATCAGAAATTTGTAACTCTGTTAAACGCTTTCTGCAATTTCAACGAAATCCCGGACATTTTTATGCGATTTTCAACGATTCGCCTCGCGCGTTTTTTACACCGTTAAGCCGTCCCGTGAGAATTTTTATTTCGCGCGTGGCTGTCTATCGATATGAAAATAGTTGAGCCTATTAACGCGATGGTAATTTCAAAAGCGGTTTTTTAGAAGCGTAATGTTGGTTCAAATAATTTTTTGAAAGCAGTTTCGAAGAAATTCTCAATTCTCGATGTTGAATTTTGAAATTGTTACTAAACTGCCGGCGCATAGACTGTTAACTGTAATAATGATAAGTCCTAGCAGATATTTCGTCTTCGGCAAGCCGCGAAAAAGTCTCTTGCGAATATCGATTTCATTCCGATAGGAGTGACAGAGGGTTGATTGGCAAATGATTGACAGCACAATGTTATGTAAGCTAATTTAGTGCGTCCACAACGGATAACCTATATATGGTTTATAATACTTTGATAGTTGAACCTTGAACACGTTCAGAAACGTGATTTTAGAAATGCGCGAACATTTGTTATAAAATTGTAAAACATTCGAAAGTTACTACAATGCTTACGTATTTTTTAATCGAATATATAATTTATATAGATATATATATACATAGATATAATGGATATATATAGATATATAGATATAATAGATATATAATAGATATATATAGATATATAATAGATATATACAGATATATAATAGATATATATAGATATATAGATATAATTTATATAGATATATAGATATAATTTATATAATTTATATAGATATATAGATATAATTTATATAATTTAATCGGACTATATAATTTATAGGTAATTATATTGTTGTTGTTTTTACAATTTATTGCGTTTTCTAATTAAACGCTTGGTTAAGTAATTTATAAATAATTGCATAATCATGTTTTTATAATCTATTGCATTTTCTGATCGAACAATACGCAGACCGAACAAATCGAAAAGAAATCGAGATTGATCGACTGAATCCCGATCAAACGTACTGCACATTCTTTTCTGACTCTCTTTTTGCTTGTCGCGAGCATCTCCTTCATAACCACGGAGACGTAATCGCATTAAGAAAGAATATTCCCTTCTTCTTATAGCTGATGGTTTACTTCATGACCTTCTTCTCGCAATAATGAACGAAACTGTACCTCTATGTTTCTCAATTTGTTCGATTTACTCGAACGATAGAAACTGTTCAGCCTCGATAGCGAGAAAAACGATTATTGACAACTAACATTCTAGTAACATAGTAATAATTATTACTAAACTGTGGACTTCACGCATTTATATCAAAATTGTATAAATGAAATACGGAGCTGTGATACATTTATTTCGCATAAAAATGTGAAATCTAATTGTTGTTATCACTATCGCGTAATTTGTCGTGCGTTTAGCGTAACGCGTTAAAAATCGATCAATTAACAATTGAGATAGAATAGGAACATTCGATCTCAGATATTTTAAAATATGCCTCGATTACAGAAATTGTGCTGCACGTTTTGAATTTGCCTTTTACACGGAGTCGCTCGTTCTGTAATCGCGATTGTTTCATAGATTTAAATAAACTTTCTACAGAATGATTCCATTGACCGAAACAGAACTCTGAATTCGCCGCGGAACATTAAATTTGCCAGTTAAGGTCCCATTATATATCATTTTCTCTAATCACGTAAGCTTCAATTGACGCGTAAAATTGTGGGCTTGTGTAATCAGCCCAATGGAACCTACAAACGAACATCGTGTGACACGTATTTTCCTGTGAGTAATATATTTGTAAAATTAGCTTGGCACAGCAGTGCAATTGCAAACTCGTGTTTTCGGAATTTGAAAATATTTCGACAATAAATATTTTATTAGCCAGTAGACGCTTAGGCGAACTATATAAAATGTTAAAACAGAAAGTTTTGAATATTTAAACAAGGAGCTGTGTAATTAATCATATTAAAGAAATGAAAGAAAAATAACTAATATTCAGGAATGTTTATAATTAAAAATTCTTAATTAAATTGAGTAAATGTTAGCCCGATCATTTTCGTGAATTAGAGTTCGCGAATCCATAGAAGAGAATGCAAGTGGTAGTAGACTGCGTATGATCAGACACATTTCCTTGCCTCATTTCGCATAAGTAGTCACTTTTTAAAGGGAAGAATCGATATAGTTATTCTAGAATAAATTCTAAAATATAACCTTGAAAAATCACAAAAGACCTATTATTTACAATTATTAAACAAAAGTAGTAGACGAAAAGAATAAATTGTATGTTCGTTCAATAATCGACTGTTTGTTTGCAATGTTCTATTTATTTTAAAAAAGCTTTAAATACCGAATACTATTTAAAAAAATACTTATGCCATCTAATGCAATATTTAAATTGTAATATTTAGCCTATGGTTAACAATATTACTATAACAAGTATACCTATGTTCTACGATTGTTGTTATTTCATTTTAAGAACAATTTCCAAACATCGTCACCCTAAAAGATTTCAAAAACGATTATTATTAACTACGTATCGTTGCACCAGGCCTGGCTAACTTCTTCAGGTCGCCAGCCACGTGCTCTTGCCATCGGTCCCTCTCTACCCCCACCACTCGAGTTCCGTAAACACTACTACCACTCCATGCACCTTGCTACACATAGCATGGATACTTTACCGACCGGTAGCCTATAAATCGGCTTTTTACCTTAACCGGTAGCCTATGAGTCGTTTGTCATGGTAACCAATAATTTGTTATCTATTATCTCAATATCATTATATAATTTTTTAAATATTAGATACCTTTCGCGATAAATAAAATAAATAACATAAAGTGTTTATGGTCGAATGACCGGTCGGTAAAATGTTTTAAATATTAGATACCTTTCGCGATGAGTAAAATAAATGAAATAGATAAAATAAATATTGTTCAATGCTAATGTTATAATAATATAAAGTCTTTATGGTCGAATGACCAGTCGGCAAAGTGTTAAGGTGGCTCTCGATTTGATCACGCCGCGGGCAACGTTGTGTGAGTGACGTCTGAAGGCGAATAGTGGACTAGCTAGTGCGAACTACGAAGTATACGTAAGTAGGGGAAAGAGTCACGTGTGGTTCAAGCCAGTTAGGCTTGCCTTACACTGAGAATAAATTTTCATATAAACATCGCGGCCAATTGCAATGTAGAAATCCAAGGTTCTCGCTAGCTTTGTTCAACTATACCGGAATTCTAATTCTCGAATGGCAAGGACGAATCCCTGTTCCACGTAATTACATTATAATTTATCAATAAGACCGGCGAGCAAATGTATTTCCTGTTCACGGCTGCGTCGGGTGCAAATGTCCGGTTCCAAATAACATTTCCGCTCAATTTTAGTCCTTTGAGCATGCGACAATGCTGTGCTTCAAACGTCTCTTTGTGTTCGAGACGTTGGAACGATCGCACGCGATGCATGAATTCCGTAAACCACCCTTTTTCTTACAGTGGCTCGCCAATTTCCTTTGCATTCTTCGGGGCAAGACGATTTTATCGAATCATCAAACCCCCCAAGACGCGCATAATCGCCGTAATTATGCTGCTGTATATAAAATTCGCCTCTGCACTCTCGTAAACTAAATATTCTACGTTAACTCCGTCTCTGGACCCTTGCAAACTAGTCTTTTAAACTAGTCTTTGTAAACTAGTCCTTCTCCATAAAATTCATTTGTGAACGCTTTCAAACAATAAGACTAAATCAGTATCACAGACTAAAGTAATCTTATCGCAGCTTATTTTATTCGAGCCTTACCTCGCCCTATTGTTTGTCCGATCACGACGTTCCCGCGTATTTAATCGACCTTATTCCAATCTGTATATTTTTTCTAACGCGAAAGGGTTGGAAGCGGTCCGGAAGAGGCTGCCGGGACACATGGCGGCGCTTAAGATATCCTAATTTCCCGCAACGAAGAAGCGCGAAACGTTCGGCGGAATCACGCGACATAATGGATCGCGTACGGTGGCATGGCAGCAGGTAAAGGCGTCGCGTCGCGAGCGTCCATGATCAAAGGCCAGCCCGAATGGGAAATTATAATTAATTAAGGTAATTGGAAATTAGCGACCGATCTTGCCGGTACTAATGGCGCGCCCTACTCTCCTCTCAATCGAGTTAGCCGCCGCTTTTGAGGAGCCCCTGTATCGCTGATAGCCAGCTCTAATCGTATTCCTACGGGCGACTCGATAGAACAGCTAATAGCATCGTCGGCGACGATGCGCAGTCTTCCAAGTAGTTGGCGTGCCGCTTGCCCCAGTTGTTATTTGAAGATTTGTACAACGGAGTCGAATTACGCGAAGCCGCCGGACGGAAATGTAAGCGCGCCGAATCGAAATTATTGCGAGCCATGTTCCCGATACGGGTCCAGGGCTTTCGCGAAATTCTTTCGTCGATTAGCACCTGTAAAAATGTTATCGATGTACTTCGCGGAGCGCCGGAAAGATCGATACACGCTGTCGATACTGCGGCGACTAAATAAAGGACCCGCAAACGATCGATATGTATCGTGAATATGATATTATCAATGTATATTATCAGTCCGTATTGCCAGCACGACGTTGACAATATATATTGTCCGCGTAATACTGTCAGTACCTGTTGTCTGCATAATATCGTCAATATATATTGTCTGGACAATATGGCAATATATATTGCCAATTTGGATTGGTTTTTTTCTATATACATATATGTATAATATTGTCTTAGACTATCTTCTAACATTTTCAAAAATACAGTTAATCACAATGATTCCCCACGTGTAAAAAAATTAATGTAACTCCCTGAAAACACCCCCGATGTACACGTAACGTACGTACGTAAGACAACGTGCCTCGCGTATGGATTTTTACGTTCCATATCTCTCCAGAGAGCCGTCGTTCGAGCAACGATCACGTAGAAGTACTAAGATCGAGACCGCGTTAAGAAGAAGAAAGGAGGCACGGCAGAATTCGATGAAATGGCCAGATCGAAAGCGCGATGATAATTCGTTGGGAATTAAATCCATCAAGGCGGTGCAATTTTCTGGGACGTTACGTGGACTCTTAAATTACACTTTCGCTTTAATTCGGGCCAATTTCAAGACCCGCGAACGCTCTCGCAGATAAGAAGCAGCCCGAAGTGAAATCTAAATCTCGGGGTCATTTTCCACGAGGTAAATGCCAATTAGCCGACCGGTTAACGCGGTATTACTTGGCTGCAGGAGTGCATTACTTGACGCATCCCTCGGGTTCCAGCAGCGAGATAACGCTTGACAATGTTACCAGGCGTCAGCAGGACGAACTCCGGGAATATCGGAATGAAAAAACGCCACGGGTCTGCAACCGGTGTTGAGGCTTTTTAGCCAGACTTTTTACCGTCGCGGAATAAGTCCTGGATATAAGTAAATTGTAGCTGCGTTTTAAAGTCGGAGATCGGTGGCTGGGAATTTTTTAAGAAATTATTGCGACGGTTATCTTATCAAGCATTTAGATTGGTACAATGTAACAATTTCTTCTGAAATTATTGTTTAAAAGAGAATTATCGAGTTGCTTTTACGTCTGAGTCTATGGACAGTCTTAAGGTAAGTAAAATGTTACTTTTTTGTTAATGTATTTGGCTAATTATCAAGCTTCTTTTCCGGAAATAATAAAAATTATAAAAAATAATAGAAAAATATTATAAAAATAATAAAAAATATAAATTATGTGTATTGAAATGTTATCAGGAACGAGATGTTCTCCGATTATTTAAATGAAATTAACGTATACAAAATGCTTCTAATTGATCTTTATTTTCTTGCAATTAATATTAATAGCAATGGTTGGAATGATAAAAATAATGACGATAGTAAATCCCATACGGGAGAAACTAAGGATATTTCCACTGCGATCCCTGCTTGGCCTAAGAGGCTACTAATTGTAACGGAAATCGATAAAATGATGAGAAAGCTCAAAAATCAGTCGGAAGGGCCCGGTATTGTTTATCTCATAAACAGCATAGTATAAAAATCATGACTATCGCAAAGCATCTGGTCACTGTAATTTACAATTTAACACGAAAATAAAACAGAATTTGCTACTTTTCATAATTGATAAATATGATAAATATATGATAAATAAAGAATGATATCATACATATAAGCTTCCATCATAAGCATCGCAGCTTTTTGAAAATGACAAGCTGCCTTTTCAATTTTCTAAAAATATTTCGTCTGCGATAACAAAGTTGGTTCATTGTCCTCAACTGCGAACGCTTTAGTCGCAAAAATACGTCTTGCGTTTCGCGATTGGCAGTCGCGTAGGAAGCCATAGTCTCATTGTTGATGAACGACGCCATTCACTAGCTACGCTTTAATTTCCTGTTGCACAGTGCCCCACATGTTTTAAAGAGGGCACATCATTGTCTATTATATTGTTGCCAAACACTAATTATACCGTGGCAGGGTACATGATGATTATCTAGAGAATGAGAAATCAATTGGCGCACGCGGTATCCTTATACACGGAATGAGTCGATAAGATCTGTTGTCTGAAGTATACTCGTTATTTACGGTTTCAATAAAGAAATGTTTCAATTTCACGCAATATCAAGGTGGTCTTGAGTTTCTTAACACTTTACCGATCGGTCATTCGGCCGTAAATATTTTTATATTTCCATAACGCTAGCATTAGACAATATTTCTTTTATCTATTTTATTTATTTTATTCATCGCGAAGGGTATCTAATATTTTAAAAATTATATAATAATACCTTAATAATAGATGGCAAATTATTGGTTGCCGTGACAATCGATTCACAGGCTACCGGTTATGGTAAAAAGCCGATTTATAGGCCACCGGTTGGTAAAGTGTTGAATTACACTGTATATTCTCGTTAGCGCAAATCGAGATAGTCGCAATAGTCCAAGAACGGCGCGAGTATAGTCCTCGCGCGAGAAGAAGGCATCTTTGTGTTTACATTCCCCCTCTTACTGCCTGCGCAATACTGGTAACAGGGGGAATGTAAACACGAAGGAGCTTTCTTGTTGCGTGAGGACTATGTACGTTCGTCCCGGTGGACAGTTGTATCTTTTTTATCCGCTTCCAACACTTAATGATAATTATCGCCACGCCCTTCACTTTATTAAGCCAAACACATGTACAGATGCCCTACATGCAAATAAGAAGAGCAGGTTACATTACTTATTCACATACGTCACAAATATGTGGCGATTTTGTAGATCACGATCTAATTTATTCCATTATGTAACCAGCACTCATTGATTTTCTATCTAGATTAGAAAACGGTTTATTTCTTAACAATATTCCTCGAAGAATTTGTCAATCACGATTTATTACTACTTATTGATTTCGTGTATGAACTGTGAGTATCATTTATTACTGAGAACTACTTTTCAATATAAATAGTAGTTTAATTGATTCGACTACGTAACCAGCACTTTTGTACATGATTTATGAAAATGATCTATTTCTTGAAAATATCCCCGAGAGGATTTGTAAATCAGAATTTACTTCACTGAATTATGTAACCAGTGCTCGATGATCCAGCATGTGAACAATTATTTCTTTTCAAAAGATGCTGTATTAACAAACTCTTTAACAACTTTTCAACGCGTAGATTCTGATCTGCCTGGTCCGGTAATTGAACAGTTAATTGGGTATACTTCGCAATTATCGTTTCGCGAATCTCGAATGAGACCAGTTACGACAGAATTTGCGAGATACATCACAGTTGATTAGGAAAAGATACCAGGTATCTTCAATATACGTCTTCGTTAATGTTTCTTCGCGGAAATATACGACCGTAGGTGTAAATCATTTACGTAAAAAAGGCCGATTCGACCGCGGAGCTATCAATGACAGAGGAAACCCGAGTAAGATCGTAGAAAAGTATCAACGGAGAACGAGAACCATTAAACTGTCCAGTACGGGAATAATTGAACGCGCCATTACCGCGGGATTAGTCACACACGAAATTGAGTCACACCTATAGAAACCAAGCTGATTGAAATTTATAATCGTATGCGTCACGTAATTCGTGCACACGTTGCAGGGAGCATGTGGTTTCTGGAAGTGTGACCAATGAATCTTCATGCAAAATAATACAAATCCGAGCAACGGTCGTCAAATAAAAATGCGTATCCGCCTTTAATTATATCGATAAGTCGAAAATAATATAATTAAGTTCTATGTCATTAAATTCTCGTGACGTCTTCTATTCGACTTATTCACTATTATTCCAAACGCATGAAGCCAGCAGTCTAATGATCATTTTTTATTCGTTCAATTTTTCTTCATCGATTATTGATCGAGAGCGCATAAAAACAATTCGTTTAAACAACATTCGTATTATTTACTGATATTGGAATTGAGTAAATGTAAAAAAAGAAGACTGAAAAAATATTTATACAAGTGGGACGAGGAGTAATTAACGCAATTAAACATCGATTTAGCACGCGCGTAACTGGTCGACTACTCCACTACTGTCACAGTGTAGCCGTGTCCTATAAAAAAACAATCATAGTAACGATTTGCGGTGAAACTCTTTAACAGCAGTCATCAGTTAGGTGAACGCGCACCAGATTGATTTTTGATTGCGTTTTTCTCGAAAACGAAGCCACCGATGCAATTCCGTTGTCCCTGATTTTCGTCTTATTTGGAGCCGCGCTCTCCCCTTGGCATCATTTTCACCACGAATTCTGTCCCAGTTTTTGCATATTTAACACTGAATCTGATTTACTAATTAACTATTGCGATTAATTCACAGAAAACAGAATTAAGTTTTGCTTCATTGGAACCGGAATCTCGCTGAACTTTTGCTAAGGCAATTACTTTAATTCTTGTGCGATGCTGAAGCAATTGTCATGTCAAATTTTTTCTACATTAAATATTCTTTGACATTTGTTACCTAAACTTAGCCATGCTGGTTTAAAAATTGCTTCGCATGGAAAGATCGGCAACCGAATTAAATAATAGTTAATAGAAAGTTAAATATTTCGCAATTACTTGGGCGTCCATTGTATTTTGTAACACATTCAAGTGTGCAACGTTTGCATAAATGTTGCATAAATGTTAAATTGGAGATACCTATTGAACGAAGCGTATGAAGGAAGAAAGATAGTCGCTTTTATTAAAAATCATTGGAGTCACTTACCGCCGCCGTTCTTGTAACACAGGTAGGGGAATCTCCAGACATTGGCTAGATCAACGGCAAATCCGATGACGGATAAGAGAAAGTCGACCTTGCCGGACCAGGTCTCCCTGCCGTCGACGGAGTCGTCGAGCTTTGGAGGATTCTTCACCACCCTCGACGACATTATGCGTCTTCCTACAAAAAAAAGGATCCCCTCGTTTTTACCTGGAGTAATCGTGTCACACTGAATATCTATGTTACAACATCATCGACTGTATATATAACTTAAACAGCTGTACTTCGCACACCATGGGACAGTGATATTCCTCCACTTCTTTATTTTATATCTTTGCGTTATCAAACGTAGTCAAATGAGTGCAACAGACAGAAGTCGGACGGAAAGTTCTTCTTTTCTCGGATAATTTCAGTGAGATGAATATAATGTTTAAACCGCGGATTATTATGCATCTACGAGTGAGTAGGTCAAATGCAACAGAATAAAAATGTTTACAAAGCTACCGTTACACTATTTCCAAATCATCAAGATTATTAAGGAAACAAGAAAATGTCTGTACCACCTACATCTTGCAATCAAGGTGAAGAATTCTAGGTACATTTTAGGATCTACAAGATATACCTTATTAACAAACATTGAATATACTACGTGCAATAATTATTAATGACAGTACTACTTCTGATTGGTAAACGCACGCTCCTCCCTCTCCAAAAGTAAAAACGTAACAAAAATATCGAACGAATTTCTCGATCCGGGCCACCGCGGGCCGCCGCGACCATCAAACGCGGCCGTTCCGCCGCGAGCCTAACATAATAAATTACAGAGCGCCGCGCGCATTACACAACTAATCATCGTCGATCGACGATTTTAATCGCAGCCGGAGAGCGCACTCGAGGAATCTCCGATATGAAACGCGGCAACAGATCGAGATTCATCGAGCGGACAGGGGTATCCCGGATCGAGTTGACAAGCGTAATGGGTCCTCGTTTCGCGCGAGTTTTTCCCCTAACCGTGGAGGAGGAATTCGCCTAAAAAAATCGCTAATTCATCGGACGATCCAGGCCTCGGTCGTTAGATTATTACGTTGTAAAACCGGACACGCGACCGAGCAGGGCGGGGGGTGGGGGTGTAAGGGGGCGTTGGGCCGCGCGGGTGGGTGGATCGGCGATGGTGCGATGGCGGAGGGGGTCATGGGGGGGTCAGAGGGGTCGAGACGCGTGCGAGCTGGGACGCGGGCGCGGTCGCGTGTGTAATTTGGCGACGACAAGTTATCGATAGCCCTTCAAGCGACACCGCTTAAGCTCCGAGCGAGGCTCATTGTGCCCCTGTGACGGGTTGCGGACAAACAGCGTATATTTCAAAGGCGGCCGCGGTGCCGACCTCGAGGGGACTCTGACTCTCGACGAGGGGTTTTCTGTCACACGCACTGATCCACGCTTGTCTATGGATCGACCCGATTAATTGATATTCGGCGGTTATTGCCAAACGACGATGGAACGCCGCGAACAGGTGCGAGACGAGCAAGACACCGCGACCACCGCCGCGGACCTGCCTGGACACCGCTCTCACCTGACGAGGGAACCCCGATGATTGGTACACGCGCCGATTTTTACGAAACTTTTTACACAGCGTATTAATCACTTGTGCAAACGACACTCGCAATTTGCAGATAAAATATAAACTACTTGGTGATTCGTCGGTTTTCTTGCCTTCAAAATATTTTAGGCAATATTTCCCAAACGCGCAAAAAAGAAGGTAGAGTAGTGGAGCCGGTTAATAGAGGATGATCAATTTCTATGGTTTGCTTTCGGGCACAATTAACTTGATATTTATCAAATAGCACGTAGCAATATTTTGTGCTTTGTTCACTTTTAAATTAAATGCATGTAATTTCCATTACATGAGAATCCTATTAGTTAGTGTGTGATCGTGATACGAGGATTTCGATGGATAATATCCTGATTTCAGTTTCTTAATTTGATGAAATCTTCCTCGATGAGCGAGGGTCTTCGTCGAACTCGCGAGTCTACAAATTATGGGCACGCCGAAGCCTATCGCGGAACTTCTTTAATTAATTGATTGATGGCGGTAGAAGTTGATGACTTTCGACCTGTTTGAAATGGAAAATTATTCGAACATCTCGGGG
>CM052168.1:17302647-17319482 GCA_028455555.1 Augochlorella aurata | reverse complement strand
GAAACACTCGTCGAATTGTCCAACAGCACGACCTGCTCTAGACAAAAATCGAAAAATTGTTGTTCGATTTTCAACTAATCATTTAGTGATACCATTAATCGATAAATAAATTATATAAATATAAACGTTAACTCGCGAAAAAATCGATAGAACATTAGGGTAATGGAGCCGGTTACTGTGGGGTGACCAATTGCTGTGCTTTTGATTCGTTTTCGGACATAATTAACTTTATAAATATATCGAATAATACACATTCAATTTCTTTATTCTTTTATTTTGTTTATTTTTTAATAAAAAAAAGTAATATGTTTTATTCGATAAATACAATGTTAAATACTTTTTATAGATTTCTTTAAAAAGTAATTCATTTAGATTTTAATAATATTTAAAGTTTTCTTTGTCATTGAACAGTATACGGCCTTACAGATAAAAGGGAAATTCGATTAAATCAAGAATTTCAGATGATTTGCAAATCAGCATAAGCGAATCTGAGAATACCGAAACAGGAGATAACTAGTAATAAAAATTGTACTAACCTTAAAAAAGTTTTATCGAACTTCGAATAATTTGTATAATCTTAATTATTAATTTCACAAATCGCGTATCAACATTTGGGCGTTTATGCTAAAATTTTGATTTTTCTCCACAATTCAATTCGACCGCCTCAATCCCCCGGTGACAGATCGTAAATTTCCTGACTTCCGGTTCGGTTATCTACGATTGTCGGTGGCGGAGCGTTGCTCGGTTCTCCAACGGAGCACGATATTCTAAGGTGATCCGATGGTTAAGTTCTCAGTGACTTACCGGTGGAACAGGTCCCGAAGAATTAACGAATCAGACCGACGATGTTACGACTGGGCAAGACACCGCGACACTGACCGCGGACCCCTTCGGTCCACAGAACTCCCTCGACGTGAACCCGCCACAGGGTCAAAAGTGCCTCGAAACTCGAGTCTGTCAGACCCATTCCCGCGTCACTGGCAGCTCACAGAACGGTGCTGCTTTTTTTACGCGTGAAAAATGGTTCCCAGCGAGAGACCGCACCGGCTCTAAACTTTATCCCCGGGATTTAATCGCCGCTCGGCCAACACCTCGCGCGTCCTTTTTACAGTGTCCGTAGCATTATCGAGCGGCGGCTCGTTCGATCTCGTTCGAGTTTACTTGTTGCTGTCATTTACGCGCGCGCTCTTTTTTCCCCTCGGAACCGTTCCAGAGTTAATCTGCGAGGGCCATCGTCGCGGTAGCCAATGATGTGCCGTTCCTCCCGCGAATAGGCTTCCGGGGAGAAATCGTGCATCGGCCGCGACGACGAACCATCCAGAAGATCGGCGCACCAATTCGAAAAGGGAACCGCGTCGGAAAGGTTCGAAAGAGTGAGTGTGGAACTTTGCCGGCGGCCGAATGTATATACGCGGCGCGGTCACGTGACCCCACGCGAGCCACGTGACACGAAAACGGCGGCCAATCGCGTGCCCCGAATCTGCGCTCACCGGAAAGGCGCGCGCAGCGTGTCTTCGTGCGTTCAAGATGCACGATACCACAATTTTTCGATGGAAATGCATTGTAGTTGATGCGTCGGCTATCGCACCATAAAAATTTCACGAATTAGAATCTTTTGGGTAATAAAGAAGAAACAGGTACGTTGACCATTGTCTTTCTTATAGTATTGTATTTATCTTTAATTGAAGATACTGTTACATTTGTAATAGCACTTGCGAGCACTGATTTTTACATTGTCGCTGATTTTTACAAGACCTACACAAATATGCATCGAACACGGTAGTGTAAGACCAATGAAGTTCATTCGTTATGTCACTGAAGAAAAAATGTATACCGAGATTAAGTTTATTAACAGGGTTAACAATATACGATATAATCAGTAAATTTCAATTGATTTCCTTAAAATGCAAATGCATAATAAATTTCATACATTCCAAATTTGAAATTGACGAAGGCTTTATAATCAATACAAAAGAGAACTTGAAATAGTAATTAAAAAGTGTAACATATTTTTGTTGTAAATAATTTTCCTAAAAATATCATCGTACAAAATACCTAAATCTCTCTGTATCTAACCATTTATGCTCAAATAAAGTGTTAGGCTAGCAGAGATTTGCGCGATAAATTAAAAATAACCTATCGAAGTATTCCTCTGAATGTCATATGGTAATCATGCATACTGTATGATAATTCATACATAATATACATGAAGATATGAGTGGTCATGAATCAATTAAAATTTTATTTCTGTTGTATTATATTCTCTAAATGGTATGTATTTTTATTGCTGAAGTGTATGTGCCATATACATTTATTATCATTAATATATTATATTTAGCAATGTTGCATTTAGATTCCAATAAGCACTTGTAGTAAAATTGAAGTACGTGGTATACTCAATTTCTACTAATAAATTCGATTTTGTGAACCACCGGTGATGTCGGTTGTGATGCTAAAATGATATACCCCTAATTGTTGTATACGTAGTACAGAATGCTCGACAATAGATGATATGAATTTTAAAAGATAATGTCTTGCTTCGCCATTCACAAAACTAAAAGAGTTTTCATTCAAGTTTAAGAATACATTACTTTTAGCAGAATGCAATCATTATTGAAATACATATTTCTATTTATAAATATATAATAGAATAAATATGGTTGTAAACAATTCTTTAACACTAATTTAAGTTAGATAAACAATTCTGGACTATAAATTTCTGCCGTAAAACACTTCAAATTTGCCGCGCTTTCTAAGAGGGTCTGTACAGCACCATTACCCGTTGCGGCAAGACACTGAAACTGCTGAACAAAGTTAACAACAGTTAATAATATGTAGACGTTTTATATATATAAATAATTATAGCAATCCAAAATATTGGATTATTATAAACAGATTGAAACGTAGAATGTAAAATTTCAGCTATTGGTTTAGAAGTTATTTAATTTCTCAAAAATGCCCTGCTTAATCATCGCGAAATTAAAGTATATAAAAATAAACCATGAGCGCAATCTGTTATCATTCACACAGTATCGGTACAGCAGATTCTCTTAAACAGTTACAAGCCTTTGGTTAATGTTCTTTTCAACTTTTAATTAGATTCGACTCTGATTTCATAAGACCTTAGGCATTTCAAGAGCGAGAGAAAAAGACTCACATTTGCCTTCTCTTTCGAGCCCCGAAGTTATACGAAATAATCCGAAACGTCGAGCTCGTGTACCTACATGCGAATCGTGAGGTAGGGCGTATGCAGTTTATTCCCTAAGCTAGCGTACTTATCTCCACCTTTTTGCTGCTCACCCAATCCGCAATGGATCCTCTCTCAGCAGTAATCGACATCCAATGAGAGCAATGAAAATTTCTATACCGATACTCGCTAACGAATCATGCTGCGACCTGGAGGTATGCAAGAGTAGGACCCATTACTGTAGTTCATTGGCTCAATGCGTGAAAAATATACGTTATTTATCTCAGCATACAAGTAAAACACTTCGTATAAAAATTCAGATGTTTTTTTAACATTTCACTACAAACAGAATTTTATATCCTGGAAGTCAAATGAACCTCGCATATTGAAAATAATTCGGAAAATATAAATATGCTGTGTATTTTTAAGCTTTTATATTACTTTTCGTTGTATAAATTTGAATAAAATTTATGAGAAAAGCATATTTGCGATAGTGAGTACATGTATGTAATTTTCTAAACGTTCATATTACTAGCATAGTGAATTTTAGTGTTGTTCGTTACTTCCGGTTGCGCAAGTCATTAGTTTCGTCGCCATCATAGCGACGAGATCGCGACCGCTTTCGGCCGCTGAGCCAGAAAACGAGTTTATCGTCGTTTACGACGAACTGACAAGACAGAGCTTTTGCTCTGTTGAAGAAAGTGTCCGTGGTTATCGTAGTACCGTTTCATCGAGCGTCGATTATCGGCATCTCGAGGAATTTTCTCCATATTTGACGCTGAAAAAACATGGCTTATTGAAGAAGATGAAGGGCCTGCAGAAATACATTGTTTCTCCATACGGAGGAGACGAAAGCCTCATTTACGCTGGACATCAGCACGAACACATTCGTGCCGGAAATGGAAAAGAACACCAAATTTTCGCAGTCCTCGGCAAAGGGGGCTCCTACTGATGCAAAGAAAACTCAAGGTGCGTCGTTATCTGAAAGTCGATTGCTCCAATAGGGACGTCATCTTTTTGGTGACGTCTTATACACTTTATTTCATTATGAAATGAAATTCTGTTGAACCGTTATACTATTTTAAATTTAAAACCTTGTTATTCTTCGCAGGACCAAGTTTTTCAATATGATGTGTACTGTATAGTAATAGAATGGGGAAAACAATTTTTTGATTTGTTCAACTCCCTCTTATTATTAAGCAAAATTATAACAAAATTGAAAAGAACGATTTTTACAATATTCGAAAAGATTCTCAAAATTATGTCAAACAATTGAAAAAATCTAACTCTAGTATATTCTTTGAAAAATTGCTGATTATAGTAATTCATTCTCCTTTGCTACATATCACTATAAACAAATATAAATATTTCTTCATATTTCTTGAAATTCAAAATAATTACAACATGAGTTTGACAAAATAAGTAATTTTGTGTTGAAAATTATAAAGATGATTCATATAAGTTTTCTTTTTATTTTTACTACATTAATGTAGATAAAAGAACCAGTATGGTCTAAAGATAGATTATCACTAAGATAATTAATGTTTATCTCTTTAAAGATAGTGAAACTATATGTATATATTAATCCCCCACCCATGGCCAACAAGGAGTTCGCATTCTAAATATTTTATAAAATTTAGCAAAAAGAAAACTAAAATTAGAAAATTTTTTATTTTTATAAATCGTTTTATTTTTGTTTGTTTTCTTTTTATATCCTTTTAGTCTACTTTGTGCTAGTAAATTAAGAACTGGCTTGTGGTTAGAGAGTTAAATAACTATTTATATATTCAGTGGGTTAGAAATATAATACTTCTTAATACAAGGAGTGTTATTATTTACTAACATGTGTACTGTTTTCTGACCGAATTTATTATTAAGACAACTTAAGGTCACTTCAGAATTTTTTTCATTCGTTTTTTTAATATTTTGACATGTATAGATTACTCACTCATATTGATATACAAGTCAGAATTTTAGTGTAAAGAAAAATATAAAGTAACTATACTTAAAAGAATATATATAAGGTAAGTCTAATAAAAGAACAAGGTTTCTGTCTATATGTATGATACTCAACTGTAACATCTAATATTGTTATATACAGTGCATTTACAACTCTTTTATGTTTCTAAATTTGGTAAAATAACAATAAACAAATTGCAGTTGGCATGCATTAATTTTTTTAGAAATTACTTTTCATTATTAAATATAATTTTGTATATGTATCCAAATTATTAAGCTCAACAATATGTTTTCATATATTTGCCAGTATTCCGCACAAATATCAGTTGTACTAAATAAAAATTATCAAGTAATAATTTATACTGTGTACTAAATGCAGAATAGATTACCTATCTCATGTTTTATTTTTTCGTCAAAATAATTATTTGTTATTATATTCACATTTTTCCTAAAAATCTGTATTTCTTTATATTTGGACATAGCATAAATTAAGTCAAACTTTAAAAAATTATATTGATATGTATCTTGACTCTACAAAAATAAAATTGCTGTTTAATAGTTTATTTTCCTATAGAATTTATGTACAGAAAATTGTATTTTATTGTCATTTTCAGATTTTACAAGTAACAAACTCTTTCCGAGGACCTCACGCAGACGTGAACCAACTGCTACTGGTAGTTTCTCAAAGTATGAACAACCAAGGAAGTGCAATGTACAGAAAACAAAAAGTTTTGATAAGAGACCAAAACCTAAAGGACAATATCATGGCAGTGCAAAGGAGGATACCAAGGTTTTTATTCAGATTCTAACCTCTCAAATTCGATCATAGTTCTCAGATCAACTCTATGTAAATGCATTAAATTTCACAATTTGTTCTAGGTAGTGCAAACAGAAATAGCTGAGCCTGGCTCAGTAGTGGTCCAAGGAAGTAAAAAGCAGAATTTAAATCACTTGCTGAATTTTCATTATGAACCACGTGAAATGCAAAGTGGTTCAGGTGTATGGAGTCATGGGAAATCTACAAAGGGTTACTCGCGCAACAGTAATAGATGGCTTCCACCAGTCCAGCGACATAAATACAACAAAGAACAGTTCTTGCAAGCCAGGTGAAATGCCATTATGAATAAATGCACCTGAAATTATTAAAATTTCATACCTCTATATACTAAATATTATTTTCCCTTTAGCTGCCAATTTGTTGTGACTGCCAATGGAAATTATTTATCTTATCTGACTGATCCTGATACTCTAGTTGACTGGAAACTAGTAGAACAAATTGTAAATTATAAATGACATTTTCAAAACTTCTTGAAATTAATAATATTTAAAATAATATTTTTATTTCAGAAAATTCATAGTTCTGAATGTTTGTCATGCCCTATTTGTTTATGCGCACCAGTTGCTGGAAAAATGACACGTTGTGGTCATGTTTATTGTTGGCCTTGTATTCTCCATTATTTATCACTTTCTTGCAAGTCTTGGGGTAAATGTCCTATTTGCTACGAATTAATTCAAAAATCCGATTTGAAAAGGTAATTTCAATGAAAAACTAAGAGAGTAGTTAGAGGATCAGAAAATGAGTTTTTTAAATTCTCGCGTTATCATTTTTAGTGTTACAGAAATCACTCAGAGTACACTGAATATAGGAGATATTGTTGCTTTACGTTTAATGCGTCGCGAGAAAGGATCCTTACTCGCGGTGCCCGTCGGTTCTACATCTCAAAATCCAACAAATTTTTTCTCCGCTGCAGATACCATTAGCAACGAGGTGTACTCAAAACTCCTTATTGCAAATACAGATGTCGTAAGTACTTACAACTTTTAGCAACTAAAACGTGTAATTTTTAAAATTTTAATGTCTCGATAATATCCTCCAGATTATGAATATTATTGAATGCGAACGGGTTCAGTTGAAGCTAGAAATGTTAGATAATCCTCATTCACCAGAAAATTGCTACATTGAACAAGCACTTAATGAACTTTCGAAAAGGGAAGAAGAATTATTAAATGACGTAATATCATTAGCTAATTAAAACTTATTACATTATATTACAACTTGGAAAATAACATTATTATTCGGTTGCAGATAAAATCGAAATCAGAAGTGGATACAACACAAGAAGAGGAAACTATCATTGAAAACGAACAAACAGCTCAACAGGAATTAGAAAATCATGAAGAAACCGGTAATATGGCTAACAAAAAAGAAATAATAAATGATGATGAAGAAAATTCCAAAATAGTAGGAAACTCAAATATCTCTCAGTCAACTTCAGGTGTACAAAAATTCTTTTACTTCTATCAAGGTTTGTAACAACAAAATATTTTTGTTATGTCTCTTTTTATATTCGTAACAACTTTATTCTTGAATTTTTAGCGGATGACGGACAACATTTGTATCTTCACGCAATGAATGTAAAAATGTTGGAACTGCAGTATGGTAGCCTTGAAAATTCTCCTCATTCGATAAAGGGAAAACTCTTGGAGAAAGAGAGTGGAAGTCTTACCGAAGATCTAAGACGTAGACTCAGGTATCTGTGTCATTTGCCGCTTACTTGCCAATTTGAAGTAGCCGAAATCGACTTGAAACCTCCAATTGTATCAGAAGAGGTTCTTACATCATTTCAAAGTAATTTTCATCTATTTTATAAGAAAAATTCGTTTTACTTTTTATAAATAATATAATCCACGTTGAAATTTTTCTCAGATCAATTGGCATTGAGACATAAGCGCAGACAACAGCGAGAACGAGAAGAAAGAAAGAGAGAGAAAAAGATCACAGAGGAGCAAAATAAGCGAATGGGAAAATTTCCAAAACCAAATGTCCACATCGATTCACAAAGACATTTCCCTCAGTGGCAACCAGAATTATTATTTTCTGAGTATGTATATTTTATTATTACAATTTACGTTGATACGTATGCGTCCAAATTATCCTAAACGACAGAATTTCTACTACCTCAACATTCATTTCATTATAATATCTTCACTTCTTCTTGAAGATTTCAAAATTGTAGTGACATAATGTATTATTTACATTACAATAATTAAAAAATATGTATAATACATATATTAAATGCTTTAAATACATATGTCACATGAAATAATAGATTTGTTCTCTACTTTAAATAATTAATCCAATTGGATTTTTTAAAAAATTTCAATCGAACTATCCATAAATTCTTTGAAACTATAAAAGTGGTGTCTCCAAATTCCCCAGAATAAGGACAAATATAAACATTTATAACACTACTGTGGTATGTACTAATTTTATAAATTCAAAGAAAATAAATTCGTAATTATTTTCTAAAGAATTTAATATTTTGAAAAATCCCAAGAAAACGTGTAATATTTTTTCAGATCATCAGCATTTTCATGCATTTATACAACAAACATTTTAGATTCAGAATGCGTCGATTTACTAAAATTTGTCGAGATAGTATAGACTACAGACAAATAATGTTCGTATAGGGAAACTGTTCCATCTCCACTGGAATCAACAAGAACTTCGAGCATAGCTAGCAGTCCATCATTGAATACATTCGACGAAGTTGTTCGTAACAGCAAAGCCGACAATACCGCACATGAACAGGGACCATCATTCGCGGAAATGTTAAGGAACACCGGCACGCGCTTAAAATCTTCAGTTGCGTGGCCCTCTGCAACTTCTGCTAACGTAAAATCAAATTCGAATGTGTCTGCTCAGTCATTCTCTACGGATGAAGAAGAGCACGCCTCACCACCAACATATCGTCAAAGTTTTGGCGATGCTTTGGCAGTCGCATTAGAGCAAACAAAGTTACTAGGCAAGTGTAATAACTTCATAATTTTAAAATGATTCCTCACAAATACGAAACGAATCAAAATTTATAACGAAGACTTTGCTTAAATTTTGTTAACGAAATCATTTACTTGCGTTAATAATAATTGCACTTTTACTTTTCAGGGGGTAAGAAGGATGGTGGAAGAAAGAAGAAGAAGAAAGGGAAATCGACCCTATTGTTCGCAACTACTATGGCACACGCATCTTAATTTTTACCCTAATATTGCTTGTACTTTACGTTCATACTTTTAAATTTTGTCAAATATTTTCCCTTTTTAAATATTTTAGAGTTCTTGGGTATATTTTAGAAAATTGATCAAGTTCTAGTACAGATCACAATCTTACAAGTGTCTCATTGCACGTCTATCCAATTTTTGTCCTTGTATTATTGATTACCAAAAAAACTGTTTTTCGTAGCAGCCTTTTGTGCTTGCAAATAAAATTTTGTTTCATTAAAAAGTTCTACATTTTTACATTAACCAAGGAATCCTACATAAGTATCCTGGAATAGTAATAAAATTGTGTTTTATAAGCAATTCTTGAAGACCATTTGTAAGTACTCTGCGTAGGTATTTTGGTGATATCGGCGTAACGCATTTTGACTTTACATTAACTTGTTTATATTTCGAAAAGGAGTATCACATATGTAGGGTTTTGAAAACACCTTTGATTGCCACTACAATACGTATTTAAAAATTCGAATTTGTAGTTTCTTTTTAAATTGCCATTAAAGATCAAATAAATGACGCGCAATCTGCCCCTCCCTCTTAAAACCATATAACTGAAACGTTTTTTCATATCATTCGAATTTTTCAAGATGTTTGCCCTAAGAGATTAAAATGGGACACCCTGTATACTGCAAAGACAATTCAATTTAAATTTAAACATTGCTTCTTTCAAAATTATGAATGAATTTAGTAAAAGTTATTGATTTTACTTTAAACGAAATTTGGTTACTTTGTTGATTAAATGTTAAATGCATCAGAGATTTATATTTAAGGACAAAGAAAATATAACACTATCCAAAGATCGTTACATTTTCTAGAATTGTAATTTGTTACAAATCCTATCAGTTTCAATTGCTTTTTAAATAATGGGATGGGAAGAAGTCACTCAAAAATTTTACGTAATTCATTTTATTTTTAGTCGAAGTTTTGTGCACATAGAAGATCAACAATTGATTTAGAAAATAAACAGTTGATTTGCTATGTTCGCAAAATAATTTATTACATTTTCAATGGTAATGTGTGAAAATTTAATCGACTTCCTCGATGGTAGGTCCACCAGATGCACCTCCAGTGGGAGGAGCACCACCACCTGGCATTCCACCGGGTGCATTGGGCATACCACCAGGCATTCCACCTCCTTGGTACAGTTTTGTGACAATTGGATTGTATATGGCTTCTAATTCCTTTTGTTTGTGTTCGAATTCTTCCTTGTCAGCCAGTTGGTTGGCATCAAGCCACTTGATGATCTCGTTGCATTTGTCCAGTATCATTTGTTTGTCACTTTCGCTAATCTTGTCTTTCAATTTCTCGTCTTCCACTGTACTCCTCATGTTGAAACAGTAAGATTCGAGACTGTTCTTAACAGAGATGCGTTCCTTTTGTTTGTCATCTTCCGTACGATATTTCTCTGCTTCGTTGACCATTCTTTCAATCTCCTCTTTGCTAAGTCGGCCCTTGTCATTGGTGATGGTGATCTTATTCTCCTTACCAGTAGACTTGTCCACAGCAGAGACGTTTAGAATACCATTGGCATCGATGTCAAAGGTGACTTCGATTTGAGGAACACCGCGAGGTGCTGGTGGGATTCCGCTGAGCTCAAATTTACCCAAAAGATTGTTATCCTTTGTCAAAGCTCGCTCTCCCTCATAGACTTGGATTAATACTCCAGGTTGGTTATCAGCATAGGTAGTGAAGGTTTGAGTCTGTTTCGTTGGGATGGTTGTATTTCTCTTGATGAGTGCAGTCATGACACCGCCAGCAGTTTCAATACCAAGGGACAGAGGTGTAACGTCAAGAAGCAGCAAGTCTTGTACTGCTTCAGATTTGTCACCATGTAAAATGGCAGCTTGTACCGCAGCTCCATAAGCTACAGCCTCGTCAGGGTTGATAGATTTGTTCAGTTCCTTGCCATTGAAGAAGTCTTGCAACAGCTTCTGAATCTTAGGAATACGGGTGGATCCTCCAACTAAGACGATGTCGTGAATTTGAGACTTGTCCATTTTGGCATCGCGCAGCGATTTCTCGACTGGCTCGAGAGTTCCTCTAAAGAGATCAGCGCAAAGCTCCTCGAAACGAGCCCTGGTGATTGAAGTGTAGAAATCAATTCCCTCATAGAGGGAATCGATTTCAATACTTGCTTGGGTAGACGAAGACAAAGTACGCTTCGCGCGTTCACAAGCAGTCCTAAGACGACGGAGAGAACGCTTGTTAGCAGTCAGCTCCTTCTTGTATTTACGCTTGAACTCCTGAACGAAGTGGTTGACCATACGGTTATCAAAATCTTCACCACCAAGATGGGTGTCTCCAGCTGTGGACTTGACCTCAAATATGCCATCTTCAATGGTCAAAATGGACACATCGAAGGTGCCACCACCAAGATCGAAGATTAGGACGTTACGCTCGCCAGTGGCTTTCTTGTCCAAGCCATAAGCAATGGCGGCAGCGGTCGGCTCGTTGATGATACGTAAAACGTTTAAGCCAGAGATGGTACCAGCGTCCTTGGTTGCCTGACGCTGCGAGTCGTTGAAGTAAGCAGGTACAGTGATCACGGCATTGGTGACGGTCTTCCCAAGGTATGCCTCAGCAGTATCCTTCATCTTTACCAGAACCATTGAACTAACTTCTTCAGGGAAGAAGGTCTTCATCTCTCCTTTGTATTGTACCTGAATCTTGGGTTTGCCATCATCATTGACAATAGTGAAAGGCCAATGTTTCATATCACCTTGAACTGTGGCATCATCGAACCGACGTCCAATAAGACGTTTAGCATCTAAAAATAAGAAATGAGAAAATAAAATTAGTTATGAAATACCAAAAATTAAATTTATTGTCAATTCTGTAAATTTAAAAAATAATTGTTTTGTTATATAAAACGACATAGCTCTCACTTAAAATTTAACATTATTTAAGAATGTTGGATGAAATTTATTTTTAAAATTTGATTTCGATATTCATTTACAACATGCCCAACTAATAGGGTGGATAAAATTACTAATTGAATGGAATAATTTTATGTAAATTTAACGATTTGTGCAATGTGACAAATTAGCGGGTGTAACAACAGATAACTTCCGTAATTTCTTAGTATTTCTCAGGTTATTGTGCTTCATTTTTAAGTTTGCATTATTATTTGATAAGATTAATATTTTAAATAAAAATTTAAACATGTCCACAAAATATCGAGGCTACCAGTTTACTGCAAAGATGACCTAATAAGGTGCTAAACAGGCGTCCCCTAGGAGCCATGACCCTAACCATAACGCGTGTGAGGTTAACATATATAGAGTAGCATTATGGATTAACCTTTCCGTCAATTTCCACGCCTACTTCTCCACTTCCAACATTACGTTATTCTCCGATTGGGCGTATCCCCAAACGTTAGCGAAATTACACGTAAATTGTTGCAAAAAAACTAGCGATCTTCATAGAGATTGAATTCTGGAATTATACTTAAAACTGAAATTATATGAAACTTACGAATTTATTACGCGTAAGAGCAAATTATTTCGCAGAAGAATGTTTAGTCACGTTTATGAACATTGAAACGAAATATTTCATTAGTTCCAAATTCAAACACAATATTTACTGGAAAATCGATACCTATAAAATTTCCAGTAAAAACCTATAAAATTTCCGATTATGATTTTCAAAGGTGGGCATGATCGAGGCATCCGTAAGAGTACGACTCACGAGTGAAATAAGATAGAAGAGAGCATCTCGAAAAATTATCGATGATAATTAACGATTCGCTAAAAAATACTTACCGAAGATTGTGTTGTTGGGGTTCATGGCAACTTGGTTTTTGGCGGCATCACCGATTAACCGTTCGGTGTCTGTGAATGCCACATAGCTGGGTGTTGTTCGGTTTCCTTGGTCATTGGCGATAATTTCTACCTTTCCGTGCTGGAAAACACCAACACAGGAGTAGGTGGTGCCAAGATCAATACCGACTGCGGGTGCTGCTTTGGCCATCTTTGCTTTTCTGTAAAAACAAAAGAAAACAATTTTCTTTGAATAAGTTTCGAAATCAGATTGCCAGCGATAGAAGATTCTGCGACATAGCACGCGTCCGTTATCTCGCCTACGAAACCGTATACAAACCTTTCTTTATGCGCTTATACAAATTCCTTCTCGTAGGAAAGTGAAGAAGTTCTTCATTCGACGATTCGCAACGTGAGTGAAGAGACCGCACCGCGCTTCCATGTATATCACTTTTCCAGAGGACGCGTCTAGAATGTTCTTCCCACTCCATCACTACGAGAGCCAATCAGATGCAGGCTTCAGCAAATCTCATTGGCCGATCTAATTCGGCGATGGCTATTGGCGCCACCGTGAACTACGTGAATCAACCATGAAATTTCATGCGTTTATCGACCAGCCAAAATATTCTTCAGATAGCGTAAATATTTCGTATTTACCTTTCCTCTATTACCAAAAAAATAGATTTACAATGTCATCAATATACATTTTAGGGATTAATGGATTTATAAAATTATTTTTCAGAATCATTTCCGGCCGGAATGGCAGACAACCCGGAAGTAGAAGTAGGGAACGTAAGAAAAGTGGAGAAATATACTAATTCTAGAAAGTACGGAACATGGCCACATACACTAAAGTTTATGTAATTTATATCTACATCGGATTCTGGAATGCTTGTATTCAAAGACGCTTCGTTTCATTGACGTCCATGACTCTATGGCTTACCTGATTAATTTTCTACGGAGCTTACTGACAATGAATTACGAGCACGTGTCAAAGTTACAGCATTTTATGAAACGTAGATCGTTGCATTTTTATTCGAAAAAAAATCGAACTAATCGAATTTATGTTACATGGATCTTGTTTTAGAGGCGCTCTAACTGGACTATAGACGTTAGAATTTTTTGTTTATTATTTCCTTAACTTATGTCGATAAAATTTGACCATGAACTTGAATTCGTTATCAAAAACTACATGTGTATTATGGTAATAACAGCAACGCAGCATTTATACGCTATTGTATCTATAGAATACGTCGCATTTTCGTTACAACAAGGTTCAAGTCCGAATGAAATTATGAGAAATAGTTTATTGAAAATCTCGAATTCCATTACAAGCAATCCGAGCATCATTGTAGCAAAAATTCATTGACTTCTTAAGATTCTGTCTTGCGTCACGCATTATGACGCATACATATGTGTATGTATACATTCGACCCATACGCATTGTGACGTATGAATCATACATACGCAAAATCTACGAGGAACTTTAAATTCTTCTCTGTTTCAGTAATACACTGGTATATTATAAAAATATTAGTAGACTGAAGAATTATATATTTTTGGATCGGACTTGTGTATTTTGAAACGAGTATACCGTAAATATAATTAATAATGACGTTATTGTAATTACATTTAACAAATCAAATTAACATCGATTAAAAATGTGTCGTACGTAATTATGCACGTGTATTGTATACGTTAGATTCTCTCTATATATTGTGTATGCTGCAATTTTTTTATTGCACCTCCATGTTCTGGAAGCAATCGAAAGTTTCTAGGTTAGCTCATATAGCTGATCATTTTTTAAACGATTTTCTGTTTACTGCTGTCGTTAAATCATACGATTAGACTGTTACGAAGAAAATGTAGTCAATGCAGCAAAAGGCGGCGTAGGAAATCGATGACGATAGCATTGCAGTAAAGTTCCCGAGCTACTAGATAGAAACTTCCAGCGTGTCCCAGTACAGTCTAGCTGCTTCTGTATAACTGTTCGATACGTTAGCTGTCTCACGGCATTGATCGGCAGACTATAAATTACTTATTGCAGTCGCGTTAGTTTTCACGAAGTTCTTACAGCAAGTCCAGTTTATGTGTAGATTATTCGGATCATAATTTCTCTTGAATTAATTTCTGGAAATGTGAATCCACGCAAATGTCTCTAGTTTAATGATTGTATTCGTGAATAACCTGAGCAACAATTGGTTTAAGGAGTTATTTCCGCTCAATTGACCATCATAAATGAGTACAGAGATAAAAAATGTTATTATCATCCCTACGACTTTATTGATGTTTTCAATTTCTTTTTCATTTCATGATGGAAAACTCGACGTAAGATCATGGCAGATGAAATTATCGTAATTGAGTAGCAATTTTGATAAATGTAAATTTTAGTCTTTGCGTCATTATTTAGCCTCGTCATCACCGTATAATTTTGTGGAAAAATTGCGATGTCATGATATAATTGCAGCATTAAATCACACGATCAGTATTGTATTCGTTGCCGCAAATGCTTCAATTATATCAAATATCATCCTCGGTGAATACAAATTTTATACACATTATGCCTGTGTATATGTACACGTGTATCAAGAAATGACTAAAATCATGCGATAAATAAGTTTTAGTACACATTTCAGACGAAATGTGATTCATCTTGTGCATGACTGGAAATGTCAAGTTTACTTTTCCAACTGCATTTAGTTCGTTTAAAATAACCTTGAAAGTAATCACGATTTCCTGACGACAGATCGTTGAAACGTACCTTAATTAAATTCGTTTTTGAAATTTATCCTTGATTTTTTACTTACATACCTTGTTTTCTAGGTTGACCAGTACTATTCCCTGATGTTTTAAAACCAGGTTATAAGGTATTTTATGTGTTTTACAGACACTGTCTCGCAAATTATGAAGGTTATATTTCACAGAAGATAGAAAAGTATATTCTACGATGAAAGAATTGATTCTAGGACTTCCGTCAATTAAGTGCTTTTTATTACCCCTCGGTAACTGCTATAAGCCCTTGTTGTCTTCCTTCCTTTTTTAAAATACTTTACAGTTGCATACCGATACCGGAACATTTATTGAAAACGTGGTATGAATGATCGAATTGTATAATGTCACGGTTTTTATTATGTTTAACAAATGCAACAAATTTTGTCATTTAGTCTGACGTTATTTAACATCTAATTTCAACTGCGTTAGAGACTCCCTTATCCGAACATTTATTTTCGCAATATTCTGATATCAAAACGTTCGATTATCTAATCATTGTATTATTTAGATACATTATCACCTAGTGGAGAGCTCGAATGAAATTTTTAGATGATAGAATGTTTTGGTGTCAGTATATTACACAAATAAATCTTCGAATAAGAGAGTCTATACTGTATCGCGCTGTAATATAATAACGTCCATGCATTTACTCGTGAAATACGATTTTCAGAAAATATACAGTACAGTATATAACGGATTTATCGCCTCTTTCGAATTATTAGAGAGTACATTCTGGAAAGATCTGGACCGTACCGACCGCAGGTACTTGCATTACTGATATCCAACGTGTGCATATTCGTAGAAATTTTGAAATCAGAGAAGTAATACGAATTATGCATGCATATCTTCCAGTATTGTTTGTCAAGATATTATTCAGAATAGAAAACACTAAATATAAAAAGTTGAAGATACTATCATATATAAAGTTTTTAAATTGAAACTGAATGTACTGATAAATACATTAAATAAAATCTTGACTTTGTATCGTAAGAGAATCAAAAAATAAAAGTATAAAAAATTAAAAACTTTTCGCGGGTCAATGTTTACAATTATGACGTAAATGGTATTCGTTAGCATATTACGACGATGAATTAATGATGAGGTAT
>CM052168.1:17245444-17294445 GCA_028455555.1 Augochlorella aurata | reverse complement strand
CAGTATAACTCTAGCGGCAATTGACATCAGTTTACTTGCAATACGTTATAATTTAGGTATCGCCTAATCACGGGCGAACGATAATGCCGATCTACGTTTAACATAGATAAGCGAGACCTCGATCGAGCAGATTATAGGTGTCGGGCTATAATTTTGTGGAATCATTGCAATTTGCGAGGAGAAGGTTGCACTGCTCCTTCGTTGTTGAATTATTCAATCAGTATAAATCATAATCATCGGAGAAAACTTTACATGAAAAGTAACAGATAGAGACATCCTTATCGCTAATGCGAATGAAGCAATTTTAGTCATATAAAATGATTATCACTCTATCATTGACGACAGTTCTTTTCGTATAATAAATAAAAATTTGTTTGCTTAGATTTCTTTCGCAAAATAAAAATTGTTAGTAGAGAAGCAGGAATTAATTTGAACAAGCAGGAAATCTACTCTTAATAATTCGAACAGGTTGGAAATAATGCCCTCGAGAATTTCTCTTGTCTTTATTGTCCTTGTTTCGTCTACTTATTTCCGTCTTAATCGCATAGGAAATAAACAATAATTGTGCTTTGTAGATAGTTTAATCCGTTGATCCCTGAATGAAATAAGCTTATGATCTTACGATCTATGGTCTTTGGTCTCTAGCGATAAAGGTGAATGCAATTGTCATAACACTTTAGATATGGAAACATTGTTAATTAAAAGGTAAACAACTTGAGATATGAAGCGATGTTTTTGCAACACTCTTCTGTAGATGTTAATCTGTAGAATCGGCTCCGTTGGTGTGCTCTGTGCGCCGATGAATTATGAAAGGGTTTATATGGCGGTGCACCGTGCATGAAACCCGACGTATGAAATTGGACAGCATCCTCCCTTTCCCCTACATCCTAACGACTATTAAACGATGAACAGTATTTAACCCTCGTGCACTGTTCGGGTCAATTTGAATTATAAGCAAACCCTCTTCTTTCCCTGGGAAAAACTAATTTGATAGCAACAACTGATATACATTGTATTTTAAAAGTATCAATGATCCCTATGCGGTAAGTAAATAAAATTTATTGCTATTCATTTAGTAAGCAAAATGAATAATTTAAGTAAAAAAAAATATCACACTATCTAGAGATGATTATTTAACAGTTTATGAAAATCAATGGATTACAGTTGAAGCTCTTCTGAATTTTTTAATATTAATAATATTTTCTATTAATACTTTATATATTAATAATAATATAAAGTATGTTTGTAGATTTTCTGCCCTCCCATAATTTCCATTTTACCACTTTAATTTGACCAATTTTCTTTTACTCATATCTTCGGTAATATTTTAAATACATCAGTCTACGACATAATTTTATAAAAAAAATAAACAGTTTTACTTCACAAATAAGCGAATTTCGTCAATTTTAACGATCACCTCGGGGATGAATTAAAAGGTAACAATATCAGGTTTCGATCATCCAGGTCCAAGACAGCGTGCATGTATAAAAATAAAATTCAATTAATGCTCGACTAATCTGCGTGATTTACTGTTCCAAATAAAGAAGATACAATTAGTTCTGCGGTTACACAGTGATAGAACCGAATACTATACTTTAGGATTGCAATCGCGTTCGCACTCGAGGAATCGTCTGTAAACACACCGGGGCTGCGGATCTCTCAATTCTCGTGAACGTGCTCGAATAAACTATGCAACGCAATTACAGGACGAGATATTTTAGTTTTATTCTTACCTTGATTATGCTAAGATAAATAATTTATAGCGATTTCGTTCTCTCGACGATAATCGGTCCGCCCCCTGCTGACTCGCAAAAGCATTTCGCAAAATTAAGGGCTTTTATTTGTTTCTGTTCGCAGAGCATTGCAACTAAGGAAGGTGACAAGCTGAAGGTAGTAACAACCGTAACTGACGGTCTCAAGATCACCCGCGTCTACGAGTTCACAGAGACCGGAATGCAAGTGGTGGGTAGATAAACAAAGTCAAATTGCAGTCGATAGAAACGCGAATTAAATTGCACATCGGTCGCGATTCGCGAAAGCTCGCCAAGCGTCTAACGATAAAATAAAACGTCTTAGTAACACGATCGACTGTGTAAAAAAAGAAACTATTATAACGCGCTCGATTGCATGCCGACGTATTATCATGGCCGTCTTTTAATTCTGATCGTTTCGTTTTCAGCTCCTGTCCGCCAATACGGTCGACGTCACGGCAGTACGTACATACAAGAGGCTCTAAATAACAAAAATATTTAGATAAATAAATAACGTCATTTCTTTTCGTATGAATTAAAAATAAAAGATTTTTTACAACGCTATCTTTACTTTTCCTTTTACCATTCATCGGAATATTCTCCTCGGACGAACGATAAAAACAACGGATAAAGAAAAACGAAACGTATTACGGACAAATGAATGCGTGAGAGTAAATATTTTTTTTAGAACGGTTCTCTTTTTTTTAGTATTTTCATTGTTCGCCGTGAAATTGTTTTTAGAAACATTTACTCTCACCCACGAGTACAAGCGAACAGGACAATTTTACAACGTTAACAAAAAGCAAAACTGGGGTTACAGATTTTACGCACGACAAACAGACAAGAAATATAACAAAGAATACAAATCGAAAGTGATAATAAGCCTTTGCACAATAATAGTCACCGACAAGTAAAAAACCTCTGCGTTTGTATTATACATTGTTAAAATACTTTTTTTTTACTTCTTTATTCATATTATTTAGTGGCAGTAGAGATTGTATACTTGTTTTAAAATGTATAATCAGTCACATCCTTAAAAGTGGCAACAAAATGGTCCTGGGAGGGTTGGGGGGTTGTTGGGGGTGGCGCAGGGAGGGGACAATTCCATCTAAGTTTATTATCTTACGGGGATCTTGAGAAACTCCTCTTCGCTGGCGCTATAGTCATCCGGCCGGGAACATAAGCTTTCGATGCAGCGGATTCTCGCGTGTACGTACAAACTGTTCGTTCGTTCGTTTCGTATTTGTTCGAATTTATTTAATAATATGTATCACATTAACTCATCAAAGTGCTGTACATAAATGGATAGAGAATACATAAGAATGGTATTAATGAATGACAAGTGTATAATATTCTCTTGTAGTATACTCAACTTCGGAATAGGAACAAACAAAAAAAATAAATATATAGTACCGTGTTGTTCGCGTGTACGTGATGTGTCTATGTGTGTATACGCGTGTGTGATGCCTGTGTATCGGCGTGTGTTTACGTATGCGTGTTTAGTGTACCGTTTCCAGATCCGCATTTCTAGATACAGATACGGGAACGCGTGTTACGTGTAGATAAGTTCTTCTCCATAAAGATTACGACGATTAATCATTTATCAAGTATAATGGACATATAAAATTAAAAAGTATAAAAAGACCGTCCAGTTTCGTGTTTTACAATAAGAATATGTTAAGAAACCGATTCGTGCGGTCAAGTGTGTGACGCGTAACGCTTCCTTCGGATCTCAAATTTCACATCTCGTCGGGCTAGTTGGTTGCGCCTGTATTTTTCTCATTTTCTCTTCTCGCCTCGCCTCCTCTCTCTCTCCTTCTCTCCACACCGTTTTTTTCCCTATCGCATGCGTGTTTCGATTTTTACAGGCCAGTTGCAGCACCACGTGGACACTCTCCCCCGGTTAATCTCAGAGACCGTTTGGAAACGTATTCGATTTATTTACAGAACAACCGATATCCTTTTCCGCATTACTTTTTCGTTTATCTCTTGCTTTCTCTTTTTGTTTTCATTGTCTTCCTCATCCAGCGAGACATCATTGTTTTCCAACACGACTGAAGCAGTCAGAAGCGATAGCATATATTTTGTTTGTTTTTTTTTTCTTTTAAAGGATATGCACTCTCTCGTACTCTCTCGCTCTCTTTCACACGCATACACCCGCGCATTCATACCATATTTCTTGCTCTCGGTCTCTATCTCCTAGTTCCCCTAGCATTCGTTCACACACTCGTTCTCTTTTCGCCAATATAGATAAACGGACTCGTCACTTCATCGGTACATGTACACATTAATATATTATCTTTTATACTTTACGCTAGTCATTAGTAAAAACTCCTTCCGGTTCCGTTATATGTTCCCTAATAAACTACTTCAGCAGATGTTCTAACTTCTTTCTCGTAAAGAAAGAACAACATTCTCGGTGCGTGACATACGATCAACATAAAGCTAAAGATCGAGAGCCCGGCTGTTCACCGCCGTGGATTCAGTCGGAGCTCATGATCAATTGGTTGTCGTTCGGCGTGACCACTGGTGAGAGGTCTTTCTTCGGTACGTCGTCGATGATAGCGTTCATCTCTATCTTCTCGGACACTCCGTTTTGCACAACCTTCGCCTTCTCGGTGGCCGCTTTGCCGCCGATCGATACTTTGCCGGTCACCTTCGACACGGCGGTGACCTTCTTGACAGGCGATGCTGCCGTGGTGGTCTTTGTCGTCGAGGACACGCGTTTCGCGCCGGTCGTCGTGGTGGTTGTCAATTGGCGGGTAGTTGTTTTGGTGGTAGTCCGCGCCATGGAGATTTGTTTGTTGGCTGTCTCCTTCACTTGCTTGTCGATGATCGGAGGCTTGCTCAACGATAGACGAGGCTTCGTTGCGTTTGTAGCAGTCGGGGCGCTCTTCGATCTCGCGCTGGCTGTGGTCGTCGTAGTGGTAGCAGCTATGGGCTTCGCGGCTGCGCTCGGTTTGGCGGTAGTGGTCGCGGAAACGGGTCTCGTCTTTGTTGTTGTCGTCGGGGTAGACGCTTTTGTAGTCGAGGCCTTCGCTGTCGCGGGTCTAGTCGTCGGTGTAGTCTTGGTGACAGTGGAAGTTTTAGTCGCTGCAGTCAGTTTGCTTAGAGGTTTCACGTCGCCGTTCGCCGTGGGCTTTTTCTCGCTGGGAGCCGGTTTCGAAGCGGTCGTGGCGGGTTTTGGTCTCGCGGTGACGGTGGTGCCCGGCTTAGTAGCGGTTCTCGTTGCGGCGGTTGTTTTCGGAGCCGGTTTGGTTGCCGCCACTTTGGTGCTCGCTGTAGTCGAAGACATCGTCTTCTTCGGGGCATCCAGATCCTTCGGACGAGCGGTTGCTGTTGTCGCTGGCTTTTTCGCTGCACCGACCGATGGTCGTGTCGTGGAAGTCATCGATTTCGAGGGGGATGTCGGGTTTGATTTCTGCGCGGTTTTCGATGTTGCAGTTTTTGCTGGTGGTTTCGGAGCGGCGGCCTTCACCTTCGCTTTGCTTTGGGTCACTGCAACTGCGCCCGCTGCGCCTGCTGCGATTGCGGCGGCAGCAGCCGTTACCGTGGCCATCTCTGAGATTTTGGTTTCAGAAGCAGTCTCGGGAACTTGCTCGATTACGGGCTCTTCGATTTCCGAAGGAACTGCTTCTATCTTTTCTACTTGTTCTAGTTTGCATACCTCTTCGACAGCAGGCTCCAATGCCTTTTCGGGCTCTACGATTTCCTTCACTTCCGCTATTTCTTCTTCCTTCGGAATTTCCTCCTGGACTTCTGGAACAGCGCTGATTACCGGAACATCGTCCGATTTCGGTTGCAACTGACATTCCAAACCTGTGAATTCTTGCATAGACTCTGATAGACACAATGCTGGTTCCTTCGCTGGTTCTTCTACCTCCTGCGGCTTCGTTTCAGAAATCTCGGGCTCTACGACGACACTCTCTTCCTTTGCCTCGGGAACTTGTTCGCTTTCATGAGGGAAAGCGGACTTCATGTGACAAATCAGATCATGTAGAACTTCCGGAGCTTTTTCCTCGACGTTCTGAGGCGAAGGAGGCGGAGTTGGTTCAACCACTGCTTCCTTTAACATATTAACCTCGTGTTCTTCGGCGAAGTCCAACAAATTCTCCTGAGTCGGTTGCGGAGATTCGACGCGCTTCTCTTCAACAGGTTGTGCATCTAAATCTTGAATAACCGGCTCGCATTCTTCCATATCGACAGCAGCCTGTACTCTGCTGAAATCGTTCTCGTTCTCCAGAGACAACTCGCAAATATCGTTGCTCTTCATCGGAGACAATTCGCAAACGTCGTCTGCTTGCATCAATGGCGAAGATGCACGAAGACCGTACGCTGGCGTTGCTGATAATTCGAAAACATCGGTTAGTTCTTGAGACGGTGGAACAGAAGTACAAACATCCATCGGTTCTACGGAAGAGGGTGAAAAGACGTCACCTGACTTTTCGATGGGCGAATGGCTTACGTCCATCGTCGGCAACGGAGACGCTTCGCGAACATCATTCGCTTCTACTGGTGATGGTTCGAAAACATCGGCTTCTTGTTGAGGCATTGCAACAGGAGATGAACAAACGTCGTTCGCTTCCGTGGAAGAGACTGAACGAATATCATCCGACTTCATTACTGGAGACTCGCAAATGTCGCGTGGTTCAACGTCAGTGGATTGACAAACTTCGGCTGATTCTGTGGTCTGGGGTTGTTGATCGATGCTGTCGGATTCGGCAGTGTACGTTTGGAGGCCGTAGTGTCCAGTTGTGAATACCAGAGTCTCGTCTTGTAGCGTAGACTCGAGAGGTGCAGAAGGGATTTTATCGGTCTCGGTCTGAGCAACGAAATTGCTCTCTATCGCGTCTGGCACCGGTGACAGTGACGAAGGTGTATCCGCTTCCTTGGTTTCGGAGGACTCTTTCTGGAGCTCGTTTTCTGGGATCAGCGCGTCCTCGCTGGTGTCGTCTAAAACCTTCGTTTCGTCGATGTTCACGCTAGACGGTGAGAGGGGTGGCTCGTTGTCCACGGAAGCGGTTTCTTTCTCCGACTCGAATTCTGCAGAATAATTCTCGGTCGAAGGAGAATGCTCGGATCTTATGGCGTCTAGCTGTTTCGGCTGGGAAGACTCCGATTGCATATTCAGTAAGTCGAAGGGAGATTTCGATTTGGCCACGTGCTCGTTGAAAAAGTCGTCCTCCTGCTGCGAAGAGAAGTTCACGAGCTCTGGAGGCTCACCGGGGAAGGCTTGAGTGTGCGATGGTTGTTCAGCTTCTGGCGATGCCAAGTTTGTCAGTTCGGGATGCAACTCTGGGGACTGTGCCGTTAGTCCAGGTTCCTCTAAGCTGCCATTCTTTTCGTCTAGGTCTGTGTTGCTGAGGTTATGGACGGCATTCAAGTCGACAGCTTTGTCGAATTCACCGTCGAAATTGTCGCCCTTGTCGAACGCTGCCTCGAAGTCGCTGGGCGTGAAGGACATGGCCATGGGATCCTTGGCTATATCGTAATCGCGCTCATAACTTGAAAACGATTCATCCACCGTGGAGATGCCGGTTCTATGGAAGTCTGTTGTTGTTAAAAAGCTAGCGGACGACACGTCGCCGAACTCCGCCTTCGTCGACGAGACCTCAGAGTCGTCCATATTCCCGGAGAAACTAATGATCTTCTGTCGCTCGGTGATAAAGTCCGTGTCATCGTTGCTGTTCTGGTTAACTCCGTTCTGATACTCTTTTTCTTCAGACTCGACCTCTCGCGGCCGTTGGCATACTTCCTCCTCGAATTCGCTCTGGCTAGGCACTTGGATGTCATCCATTTGTGGAACCTGTTTCAGAGGCGAACCGGAGATAGGGTAATCTTCCATGAGGTTTATTCGAGCTCCTGCAAACTGAGGCGAGACGGGAACGAACTCCGCCGCATCCGGGTTTAGTTGAAAATCCATGTCTTTTAACTTGTCCTTGTCTTCCGTACAAGATTCCTCAGGCTGTTCCTCTTTCCTGTCGGCTGTGCGTAACTACGGACAGAAATCGATTACTTAGGATGGTAGACACTAGTCTTTACAAACGTTTATATACATATATTTCAATTAAAACTTATTGTCGACGAATACCAATGAAGATCACTATCTACATTTCCTTTCTAATTTTTCTGGGTACAAAGTACTTCGAGTACATTCCTGGTGAAGATAAAATATACTGTGTTCTACATTAATACTAATCATGAAATTCTTTAAAAAATCTACCTAGATAATCTTTAGAACGTCATATAGACGTGGATAAGAAATTTCAATTATTCAAAAGATAATCTTTTCAGAAGATACTATTGTACCAAAATTCAAATTATCACAGTTAAAAGAAGATACACATTATTTTATGCTCGCTCTAAGCTTTTACAGGTTCGAGAAATCGAGATACTGATTTGAAGTATTTCTTTCTTTTAAATTGCTGTTACAATCTTTATACAAAATACTCAATGAACCTCTTTCTCAAGTGATACATGCAAGCGATTTATACCACAAATTACTGTCATCGGCTTGCCCTAAATATCTTCATTGGTATTTCAGCCTGTATTTACAAACTCCATATTGCCTCAGATCTGCAACACGAGGAATCGTTAGAATTCTCTAATGAACAAATTCCTGGCAGGAAGATGGAAAACGTGTGAAAGAGAAACGACGTTTGACGCATACCTCCGCGTTAAATAGCTCGGACAACTCTTCCTTCGGAACCACCTTGTCCTCGATCCCTTGATCCTCAGAATAGATTTTCAAATCGTTGTCTTCGATAGGAACTTCTGAACTTTCGATTTCCTCCTCTTGTTTCGCTGGCTGCGGTTCGTCGTCGGGCGTTGTCGACTCTTTCTCTTTGTTCGGATCAACGCGATAGTAATTCCACTCGTCTTCCGAATCCTCGCTGTCCGCTACATTATCCGCTTCAGGAATCAGCGCATGCTGAAGAGGTTCTGGAAAACCGTACATATAAATGAATTAGCTGGATTTGATTTTCAATTGCAGGCGATCGCAGTTTTCACAACCAGGCTTTCACCTGTATACCCCCTCTACGAGAAGAACACGGCTGAATAAAAACCGAATGCAGCGTAATCGAACTCTTTACAGAACAGAATTGCTGAACATATTGTTCTCCATCGAATATTGGTAATTACAGACTAGCTTTATGGATCCGTTTATAGTAAATTTTCACTTAAGGACTCGTTTTCTGGATTTCAAATTTGTTAGATGAATTTTCCAAAACGTTTTCGACACAGCTTCCGATATATCTAGAAAAAAGAAATAAATCTTCATCCCCTAACTTTGTCAACTGATATATTTCGAATGTCAAATTCGCAGAACTATCGTTCGCACAGGTTTTATCAAAATCGATAATAATATTCTGTAGCAAGTTTGCCTCTTTTCAAAGCGCACATTCAGTCTCTTAAGAAAGGAAATAATCCCTTCGCGTTTAAGTATGATTGTCGCAAGGGGCTCGTTCCCGAACGTTCGTCGTTCGCCAAATCGGTGGAAGGGGAAAAGGACGAAAGAATCCGCAAGCACTCTCACAATTCCCGATCGTTGCCCGACCAGCAAAATTATGCAAAACCCTTCCAAGCCTCTAGTACATCACGAGGAACATTGATTTTAAACGGAACGACTTCGCAGACACGATAAGCAAATTAAGCTCGCCGAGTCACGTAATTTACAACGGTAAACCAATCTCGATAACAAGATTACGCGGAGAGACTGAAAACCTAGACCGACCGAGAAACGTCGCCACCGATAATCTCGGAATAATTAAACCTTCCGCGCTCGAATTTGCGACACAGCAGAGCCTTCCGTCACTGACACCACAGCCGATAATCCAGCAACGACCCTCTCGAGCCAGCCAGACGCGAGTTACGCAACTCCTGGACAGCCCGTTGCACAGCGCGTCCACACTTCACTGGATCCTGGCAAGGCGGAACGTGTCGTCGACCAAGAAAACGCGGAATAGGGGTGCGGCAGAATCGCGCGCCGGGTAGATACGCCCGAATCATCCGGAAAAATCATTGACAGAAGCGGGGAGCGCGGGAGGGGCGGTCCATAGGAGAAAAAGGGGATCGAACCGTGACGAACAGAGGAGAAAAACCAGTCCGAGGAGTCCAAAGGACGAGTTCACCGGCAATCGATTCCACGTCTGCGTTCGATCGGATCAGCTGCTTGGTCTGCGCAGAAAAAAACGTGGATGCAAAACGAACCAGACAGAGAAGCGGAGAGAGAGACGGATAGGGAGGTAGAAATGAAGAGACAGTTCTCTCCAATGGAACACGATTTCGGTGCTGGTCGGAGAGCGCCGGTACTCACGAGTTCCAGGAGGAAACGAGCAGAATATCTGGCCGCAGGAGCGATCGTCGCCGACTAAGAGGAACTACGCCCGCCAAGAGATGCATTATCGATCTAGTCTAGAGCCCCCGGAGCACCCCTTCCTCGCCGGCCCTGCCACCACCCACCTGTACCACACCGTATAGCAACAGTCGCACCTCATCTCCGACAGGAACGCTGCTCCTGCGATTGGTCCTGGCCCTGCACAAACTGACGCGCGCCATCTCTGCCATCGGGCCACTGAATTCTACCATTAACCCCTGCACGGTTTCCGGGTCCACCTTGACCCAGGTCGTCGCGCACCATACTCAGCCGTCGTGCTAACTAACTTGGAACGGCAGTGGTCGCGGTTGCGGTCCGGAAAGGGGTCGAAGGTGTGGTTGGAAATCTATGGGGTTCGTTCGGACATCGTCTCGACGTTACAGGTGAGTTTAAGGTGCGCCATCGTTCTTTTCTAGTAGGATTTTGAAAATCGACCAGCGATTGTTGGACTTTTCGAATTTTATTTTCGAAAGTTATTTTTAGAAATTATTTAAATTAATGTAGTGTAACGAGCTCTTTTTTGGTATTATTAGCGAGTCTCTGTTAAATACGTAATTTAGTTGTTAAATATTCGTCAACCCTCTAACCGCGGACAAGATTTTGACTGACATTGTATAAATGTTTGTGAGAGAAATGTTTAAATGAACTTTTTTATTCGAATTTACAGGTGCGATTTGCCCAGAGGATAAATAATTGTAAAATGATTGTTACTTAATCCTCTGAACGATATTATCGTAAGTAATCTATTTTACTATTAAACTCATAGATCCCTAAACCAGCATTTCTTAACAGTTGAATCTATAGTGGTGTGAATAATTATAGATTTTACACTTTTATCGTCACTTAAAAAACAAACTTAACAATGCATCAGTATATTTCTATTATTTCTAATATATGTATATTCTATGCAATTATAAATTCAAAGTAACTTTTATATTTTCACCGTTATTGAACAATAGAAAATCGAAGTGCACAGATACGAAGCTCCCAATTAAATATCAATAAAAATGTGAGAATCACTTTATAATTACTCGCACCACCGTATCGCCGAATTCGCGTGGAAAATTTGCCGGGCAGTCTCGAACAATGAGATTTGACAGACGTATTGACACAAATGAAGCGGACGGGGGATCAAGCTAGCCGACTTCTCCCTAAAATTTGTATGATCGTCCAAGTGGAACAATTGCCGTGACGCAGTCGCTGGGCAGCCAGTGTCCAGAAAAATTGATGAATCGGGAGGGCATCCAGGAAAAATTGATGAGCAAGCCCTCAAAAACGAGCAGGTCGCAAGGGTTGAGAGGACGAGCAACCGGTGTTCCATGAATTTCACTGTACCGATTTCGGATGGCAGCACTCCCTAGGTGATTGACCCATCACTGACCCGCAAAGGGTGGGCTCTCCCCAATGGCACGCCCTACCTTCTCTCCCTGCAGAGGTTTTGGGCTAGTTCAGGCATCTGCGGCTAATGCGCTGAATCCATGGGACCCTGTGTTGCGAGCTCCACAATGGGAGTGCCGCAACCCGTCTTGCAATTCACCTGAATTGTTCGATCTCATTAATATTAGAGACGCGGTGAATATTACAGGTGCAGGATATCCCCTGAATAGCTCCGGAGCGTGTACTCTGCCGTCGAATGATAGGACAGGACCTAGCTAATTTTATCTCGAATGAAAATGAGAAATCGCTGATTGAAATGGTTCCTTCCGGACCATTAATTTAAATGCTGTTAAAAATGCTATTAAAATAATATTTATTATATAATATAGAAATAATATTAAAGAAATGAATTTTTTCGTTAGCTTTTCTTCCCATTTCAAATGTTAGAAAAATAACCCTGTTTTTTTCTAGTTTTTAAATAAAAAAACATGAGGACAACGAAGTGATTGGAGGTACTTCAGATAAATTTGAAGAATTGTTATTTCTTTGAAGAATCAGAAAGGACATTTTTTAGGTAAAAATATTGCATTTGTCGACCCTTGTACATTACTCGAGGGAGTTTTAGAATTACAGATTTATAATATTTATCAAATATTCCTTACTTAAACTTTAATTTAAACATAAATAATGTCAGACGGTTAAAGTACTAATTACACAATAATGTTTATAATTAAATTATACTTTAATCTTTACCTTAATCAAACTTTAATCGTAGCATGGTTGAAGCATTAATTAAATAAATGAATAGTGCACGATGACAACTCAAAAGAAACATTTATAGGCTCTAAGTGCGAATGACTGCAATCTACCGGTTTCAAGTTAAAAATATAAATGTTTATTAAAAATTACTTTTCTGGCTCGTTGAAAGTGTTTTATTACGAACGATCTTTTTTTCGCATTGATATTCAAAGGAGGAAGCACAAGTCCCTATTAAATAAATCATGGGTTTTCCTTCTCAGATAATGTACGATAATCGAAAATGGTCAGCGAGGAAATTACTCTGGAATAATTGCACACTGAATACAAAGAAGGACCACATTCCAGGAAAGAACATTTTCCTTGTGGAAACGAAGGCGAATCATTTTCTATGAAAAAAAGCTGACAGAAACGGAACACTTACAACAAATAAACCGCAGACCAAACGATCATTAAATTGCCTCCGAAGGCTACGCTATTTTAGCTATTAAGGATAACTAACAATAGCTTCCTTTTACTTTCCTGCGATATCTTTGTCGGTATCACCGACATATATATTATTATATCATATATTATCATACTCGTAATTAAAAAAAATCGTAAATCGAACGAAACGAGAAATAAATAAATTAATGACTGAAAGCGACAGCTCTAATCAAAACTGTGATTTAAACGAATCGAATGAAAACTTATTTGCTCGATGGATGGTTCTCGATCATGCTCATGGAAGTGTAATGATGCATCGGGATGCGGCAGGGAGTTCGGGACATCTCGAATGCGAATGCGATATTTTTCAGCAGAGGTTTGACATTAATTGAAACTCCGGCGATCGATTTATTAATCAGTTTTATTGGCAAATAGTTTTTTTTCAATTCATTTCGAATCGCAGTCTACGCTACACACGCTACGCAACGCTGCCTATTTAGAACACGCTACACATCGATAATTAATACAGCGTCAAAATTACGTTCCAAGCTCCCCTCGTCCTACCCGTTCGCTCGTAAAGAGACAATTACAAGGAGAAGAATCGCTGAACGGTACATGTTCGCGTTGCTATCGGAAACGTCATAATTCCATGCTTTATCGATCGTAGACTATCTAATCGGATAAAAGGTGTGTTCGTTCATACAGGCATACATATTTACAACAAACATGTATTCGATATGTTGCGAAACAGAATCGGTTCGCCCAGAAAATCGAAAACAGGATCCAGCCGCGACTGGAATACGGAGCGCGGGTGGTATCGGAAATTTCTTGGCAAGGAAAAATAAATAGGAGAGAAAAGTAGTACTCGGATCGAGCGTGCAACCAATTTCTGACGGGGTATTTATATTTTTAGGGAACAGGTCGACACGAATAGGCAATGCACTGTACCGCCGCCGTGGAGCAGGCAAGACTGTCACGAACAGGAGAGTTTTATCGTGGACGATGGCGTCACGCTTTTAATTAGAATGCGCTCCCGTTCTATTATGCGGCGTTTCGATTGAATTTCCTAACAAAACGCACCACAGAATTTCTTCCATCCTCGAGAGCAATTGTATTTCGCGTACGACAGTGTTGCGGTGGAAATACGGGTATTAATTGCCGCGCGGACATCGTGCGCGATCATTGTTTACCGAGTTCGTGGATAAATGTTACTCGTAAAAAATATATCTTTTGCTTTGTATTATTATCTATAGTTAATTATAACGCTCGAAAATTTGCGTTCGATCGCGTTCAGTCTCGCCGTGCTCGTTCCGAAAGATGGCGGCGTCGTGATCCGAATGTTAATTACTCGAAGAAATTGTAAATATTAAATCTGCATTAATTCATACCACGAATAAATATTATCGATCTGAAATGTATATTTTGAGTTATTATCCGGTTAATTATAATGTTTGAAAATTTGTATTAGGTGGCGTTCGTCTCGATGTACGCTCGTTTCTAAAGATGGCGGCGTTGCAACCAACACGTTAATTACTCAAAGAAATTGTAAATATTAAATCTGCATTAATTCGTACCACGAATAAATATTATCGACCTAAAATGTATATTTTGAGTTATTATCCGGTTAATTATAATGTTTGAAAATTTGTATTCGGCGGCGTTCGTCTCGATGCACGTTCGTTTTTAAAGATGGCGGCGTTGCAACCAACGCATTAATTACTCGAAAATGTTGTAAATAGTACGATGTTTATAAATATTACAATTTTTGTAAGTAGATGGAAACAAGGTTACATATACCGGAATTCAGTCGAAATAACAGCGAGCAGAATCTAATTTAGGGAATCAAACACTATAATCTCGTGCTTCAAATGTCTCTTGGCAACAGAGGAAAGCTGGGGGAAGGAATGCTAGTATAACACAAAAGACCATAATACTTGGCAACGTACTTCGTTTTCAGTTCCTTGATGTACGATTGACTACAGCGAGTATTCATGGCGAAGACGAAGTTCACACTTAACGAAGTTGAACAACAATAAGTTCGCTTAGTTTAGTATCCGGCAAGTGAAATAGTATTTTCATAGGTATGTGCACACATCTAAACCGAGTTAGACACAATAATGGAATTTCTAGATATTGTTCTATTTCATCTGAAATTTTAGCTCCGATCAAAACTGCGGATCTCTGTGCAAAACAGTTCTTCAACAATTTCAGTAGATTACAAGTAATCTATTATAATATTATTAACATGATCTTAATTTTTCTCTAGTTCCAAGCAGAAGATACTCATTTTTGTCATAAATGCATAAATTTGTCAATTTTAATTTCATTAAAACAAAATACACTTTCACTTCATGAAACGTTTAAGGTTGCTGGCGTGCTAGATCAAAGTGTTAAACAGGTTCCGTCGGGATTCCCTTGAATCTATAATTATGCGCATCCCTGTGTTCCTCGAAGCCAATAATATTAATACCGAGTGAACGTATGCAGCCGACTTAGAGCGGCCGCTACGCCGAGGTTTCTAGATCCCATCCGGATAGAAACAGGCTTAAGGGATGCCAAAAAAAGGGCAACCCACGCGGAGAACGTTGCCTTAACCCGTTCCTAATTCCAGCCTTCCTCCCGTCGCCACCAACGCGAATTCATTGGCACGATCGATCCACGCAACTCTCGAGATCCATATGCACCGAGCGCATTTTTCACATCTCTGAACGGGAACTTATGGCAAGGTAAAAGTACCTATTCCACTAAACGCCGCTCGATCGTGCGAAATAATACAATAGAAACCGGACAGAACATATGAGAGCGAGCGTAAAAATTCTACCAATACTTATCAACATTGTTCTCTACGAATTCACCGACGCAAATACTGTTATGTAAGCATTCTGTAAACAAATGTTTATAGAAGTACGGATGTTTGTAAGCAAGAACATGCTGTAAACATATTGCTTCAATTTTTTCATCGCGCCGAACGGTGTTCCATAATAGGTACACGCTCCTGCTCTACTGGTTTATTCGCATTATTTTTTACTCGTATTAAATAAATATTGCAAGAATGATATTTTTAAGTTTCGATCAAATCGATGAGAGATTTATATCCCTCCGCGGAGTTAATGAAACGACTGTTAGCGTTAAAATAACGTTTACCAGTTGGAACTGGTAAAAAGTGGAGAACAGATTCGACGTCCGGCGTCTCCGGGAATCTCTTTGCTACCGAGCTCGTTCCAGGCTGTTTGTTTTTCAACTTGAGCACGGCATTGTTGCGCCACACGTCCTAAATGTCCCGAGACACACGCGCGACAAGCTCCGGTGGCCGCCTAAGCCGCAGAGTATGGTCGGAAGGGAAGTCGAAGTGGGATATGTCATTGAGACTTTCGACGCGAAGTCTTGCCGGTATCGTATAACTTGGTCGGAGGGCACCGGCGCGTAAATGTTCCGTCAGGACCTCGCCGCTTCCCGGCTCCGTGGATACGTGAAATTAATTGGCATTTCATTTATTATGCCGCCCTAACCGAGGTCCTTTTGAAACCGCCGCACAGAACTTTGGCTGATCCGCATAGTTCCCTCTGCTGCGCCCTGTGTACTACCTTTGCCATATTAACTATGATTAGATCGGCTCATGATAAAGAGCAGTCGGCTGTACGTGCATCTACGGGTCCTTTCGGTAATAGTTACTTAATTGCCACACGGTAGATTTGTTAGCGGTCCGTATTTCCGTTACTAGACTGCGGATTTCGTGCATTTATAGGAGGACTGTGTTTTTGCGCTATTTAAAACAGGAGGAGGAATTGAATAATACTTGTTACATGATTTTCAGATTACTAAAATTATTAAAAGCGACAATTTATTTTTACTTGCCACACGGTAGATTTGTTAGCGATCCGTATTTCCGTTAATAGATTGTGGATTTCATGCATTGTGTTTTGGTGCTATTTAAAACATGAGATAGAATTCAATAATACTTGTTACACCATTTTCAGATTACAAAAATTATTAAAAGTGACAATTTAGTTTTACTTGCCACACGGTAGATTTGTTAGCGGTCCGTATTTCCGTTACTAGACTGCGGATTTTATGCATTTATAGAAAGAATTTAATTTTGCTTAATTTTTATTCTTTGCAAAAATTTTTATTTTGCACACATATCCGCGGTTCGCTAATAACCAATTAATCTTCGTGAATTTATGGCACGCGCAAAGCGAAGTACGAGAAACCATTTATACAGCCATCATGTTTAGTACAAACACTGTTTCATAATTTTAACGAGTTAGTAGTAGAGACAAATGATGTTTTCCAGCTGTTCTGAGAAATGTGAGTTATGTTTATCGGTTGGTATATCGTGTTATTTAATTTTTTATGGACCGCGAGTTTTCTGTATTATGTATTGTTGATCGAAGGATAAAGAAGATTACTTTCTATCTTCCGTAAAATTTGTGATAGGAGATAAGAGTACGGACAATTCCTGTTATCGGCGCGATCGTCCTTTGTGAACGCGTTCAATGTCGTAGCGAATTGTAAGAGTTAATATTAGATCATCAAGCACGAAATGACTTCATAGTGAAATTATAGTGCGAAGTATGCAATTCGCGCTTAATAATCTAATAACCAGATTTGATACTTTCCAAATTCGCGGATTGAGGTATTCGACCATAATTTGTCAAGCATTGTTTTGACGCAGTAGTAAGACATAGTTAAACGTTACACCGTGACGACCATCTCTATGCTATAACGATTAATAGCCTTCGGAGATCATCTTTCGTTTCACCTAATGTTACCTATTTCCAGGCGAGAATTTTATTAAACGTCCGAGGCATTATCAAATTTCATTGTTTATTATAATCTCGTACACCGATCCTTGACACGGATATATATTATTGTTAATTATAAACAACGACCTTGATCAGAGAAACAAATATCTATTATTAATTATTATAAACTGAAGCATTAATCGTTGGAACGAATATCGTCTATTATAAACCCACAATGATCTTTGAAGTAAATATTTATCATGTTGCGGAAATTTTGTTTCGTTGCAATAGATCATGTCTCAGGTTCTAGCAATATTTGGCACTTGATAGACAGTTTTGGCAATTGGTAATAAGCATGATGACGAATGGAGAGACTGTATTGTAATTCTTCTTTCACGATCTTAACCCTCGAGCGATGGACCATTTTTACAACTGTATAGCTAACAATATTTATGACGATTTCCAGCTTGACGAATCAGTTTTTCAAAAAGACATCTTTTAGGTATCAATTAGGCTTGCTGTAGTACTTGATGTAGCAATGATTAGTCAGCTGACGATTTAAAAACCCTGGATCAAAATGACCCGGTAACCCCAGTCCATGGTTTAAGAGTATCGAGAGATCGTCGATCAGTTTTACAAGGGTTTTTCTGTAGACGATTACTCGCGGACAAGCTTATTAACCCCGTCTTAATAATAGCAGCACTCATTCTTTGTCGGCTCGATTATTATGACTTCTCGAAGCCATCTGGCATACGTAAGCAATACAAATAAACCAAAGTTCAGATTGTTGAGCTGGTTTAGGTTAACCCCGTTTCCCCCTGGGACGTGGTTTGAGTATTGAGAAGCAGCTACGGACTGATTCCGATCGTCGGGTTCTTCGACCACTGCTTTCTTAACAATAATAGCATTCTCCATTCTAGGGGTAGAGTTACCACACTTTGGTAAAGATGAAATTAACAAAAGGACGCAACGTATTCGCCGAACGTATCACCTTACTGTGACCAATACAAGCGAGCATGTTACTACTAGGAACTCGAGGAATGTCAACAAACGCAGTTCTTGCAGCTGTGTGTCTATTATTGATTGAGATAAATTGTGACCATTTTTACGGCAGTAACAGTTCACCAGAATCTGTTTACATTCTTACGATACATTTGACTTTGGCAATTGTGAGAAGTATCTGCGTAAACAATGTTTTCTGTTTACAGAGAGAAGTCTCCACGAGTGACGCTATTTTTTCATGAGATTTTGCAGTGGCGAAGCTCGTAAAACTGAATCCAATGATACCCGGTGTTGGGTGCAGCAGACGGCTTATAGTTTTTTTTTAGATATTTAATGTTAAAGTTGTTAGTAAGAGAAAAATAAAGCTTCGTTCACTATCTCCAATACTTTTACAAATATTATTAGCCAGGTCTGCGTGGAACACTGACGGAGCCACTGCGCGATGACGTGTATTAAAATAAGCGGCGCAATTAAAATTCCATCTACAACAAATGTAGTTAAACGAGAATCGATCCGAGGGATTCCACGAAGTCCCCGGGACTGTTTATCTATGTAATTCCGAATTAATACTCGGGCGCAACGATTCCGAGCGCTCGACCCAGTGGAAAATTATCGGGACACACCGGCATCCGCCGCGACAGTTAAGGGTTGAAGAGGGTAGTTTCACCTGCTTAGAAACGATTCGTGTCCGAGCGTATGAGTCCGCGTTCGGAGGGCGATAAAATCCGAGACACTCGAGTGTTATCCCCGTCTGCGTTCCCGACATGGTTCTACACTTCTGTGTGCGCATTCGATCGTTAATTTCTGTTTCGAAGCGAGCGTATGGCTAGCCGGGAACGGACTTCTCGAAACGAGACGGCACAGAAGAATCCCGCGCGGGGAACAAGAAAAAAAAGGATCGGCGAACTCCGAAGATTTCGAACCGAAAGAGGATCCCCGTTGTATCCCCGAACATGTTCCCTCTTGTTGGTTCCGTTCGTCCTTTTTCTTTGATTTCGACCGTACGGTGCTGCTTGTATCGGCCCCAGCGCGTGTGTATAGGCGGCAAGGGTGAGTTAATTTTAGCCCGGCGACAGCAGGCAAGAAGATGAAGACAGGAAAAGTAAAAACGAAGCGAGACACTCTTCCCTGCGCTATTCGAGGCTCTCTTCTACCGTGCTCTCTCTCTCTCTCTCTCTCTCTCTCTCTCTCTCTCTCTCTCTCTCTCTGCCTCCCTCTCTCTCGTCCTCTTACGCGCTTTCTTGGTTCCTCGCCGCTGCACCTGACATAAACGTGATTCGGTACGCAGTATGGGATTTGGCCGTGGAAAAACACGCTTACAAAAATATTCGACGATACCGTGATGCGTGACAAATCCAAGATGTACTCTACGTTCGAGGAAAGCGGTACACCTCGGCCGATTCTGCGATAGAAACTTCTCTATTTTGTTGTGAATTTCTGCAAGGTGATTCGGGTTCCTCGAATTTGGCGCACCGATTAGTTTCGTTCGATAGATACGACGGACTCAAAACGATGTTTATATTGTGATCTAAGACGTACAAGCTACGTTTGTGATGGGACTTGTTTGGACTTGCGGCATCGATCGTCATTTTTTCGACTAGAAAATCGCTGTCATTTCTTCGAAGTCAGAATTCAGAAATTGAGGGGAAGATGGAAGAGTTCGAAACGAGTGGGAATATTTCGAAAGTTAATTAATAATACGCATGTTATATATAACTATAAAATCGAAAAGAGAAATTAAAACATTTGCCTAATATCATATAAGAGATAGGAGCGTATCTTTGGGAAGATAAAATTCATAGCGATAATTGCGATTAATGTACTGAATTGATATTTACATACTTTGATCAGAATTATCAAATTTGTTTGTCTTTCGGAATCAATAGTAATCTTATTCGAACAGTAAAAGTAGATTTATTTGCACTGTTCATTGTAACACTTGCTTCAATAATATAATTTATCCAATTATTTTCTTTATAGTCTTTGGAGATCTCGGATTTCTGCATTTAGTTCTACTCTATGTAATAGTTAATACTATTAATACTTCCATTCCTACACACTTGCAGGTGTAAATTGTTAGTAACTGCCTCAACAGCAGTATTTTAGTTTTTTCTTTTTCTCCCTCCTAGATATATCCTTAATTTTTAATTACAGATATAACTAAAGCTAACTACTTAATGTTAGTTATCTGATCTAGGGTTGCGATGCTGACGAATATATCTTTTACAGTACTAAACTTCCTTATTGTTTTTTAAGCACTGCGAACTCCGGATACCAAGAAGAACAATTATTTACGAATTCTCATAAGATTAGATCCATAAAATCTAAGTCGTAATAATTCGAAATTGCGAAATTAAGACTATTCGTAACCATTAATTAAAGTGCAACTGATACATAAACATGGACATTTAATTACTATAATTGCTTGGTACCAAAAATTTTTCAATTAGATCCCTGCTACACCGATGCCGCTATAATTGATGTTACCATAAAGTACGAAATGAGTAAAACATTAACCAATAGAATACCAAAAAGATAGAGTAACTATAGTAACTATATGTAATCGTTGCAAAATGCGAGACAGAAGAAATTTACATTAAAATTGTACTTAGTAACAACTTGCAGTGTTATTATCGGACTGTGATAAATCTTGTAACATCACTGATAAGAAAATGATTCGCTGTCTGCTAATCACGTGTTACGAATGCGCACCCCAAAAATCAATACTCGATATTTTTATTTTCAATATTATCGACGTCACTCTAGAAGTATGCTACGAACAATATCGTCCAAGATATTGTAAATAACGAGTTTCGAATTTTCAATAAAAGCATCGGCAAATATTTAATTTATTGTACTTATTCTCTTATTAAAGAGATTAAAATTAAAAAATTTACAATTTCAATGACAAATATTTTTAACAATTTCTCGAACGATAGAAATGCAACGGAAAGCTGTAGTTGCAGGTAACATCCTGTACAGCGAAGTCACAATTGCTGACAATGACATCACTTCAGCTCAGTGAATAAAAATGCTTATCGTAGACACACGACAGTTGAGATATCCAGTTTGTATATCGTACAGGAGGATACAAGCTATCCAGATAAATGGTTCATTTTTGAAGGCATGAAAAGAATCTTTAATGCAGAAGTCGTTCAATTCGAAATTGACACAATAACGCTATTATACGTAGTCTATGTATCCAAACAAGAGGACCAACTGAGAATCATTATCATCAACTATCTACTCTGCCCTTCAAAAGCATATAAAAAATGTCGATAAAAATTTTTGCGTGAGAAATAAAAGACAAGAGATTACCAATCACCTCATATCAATAATTAATCACATAGCAACCAATATAGAACAATATTCTTCAACAGATTGTCCCAAAAACGAAATAATAATAATAATAATAACAACTTTATTTATTTTAGGGATGAACCCTTGAATTGAAACGACTCTGAAGAAAAAAAAAGCCCGTAACACGCTATAATACGAAGGTTAATTAACTAACCAAGGATTCGTTGATTATTCCGATATTATTTCTGCCATAAATACAAAATGAGAAGCACTGGTGTATTGGAAGCGAAGCGCGATCAATGTCACATGATTCCCGTGCGAGTCAATGAAACGTCACAGCTGGCTGCAGTTCTGATAACAATGATTTCACGACGTAAGGGTTGCCGGACAGGGTATCGGCTTTACGCGGGGAACAATAAATGCGTCGCCGTGGTCGTTTACTATGATTACATTCATCGGCGACGTAATGCATACAACAACCGACAAGTTTCCGATTCAAATCGCACCGGTGTAGTTTCATTGTGCTTCCTCTTGGCGTCGTGACCGGCCAAGATCACCGATAATCGCGTTTAGCCATTCTACTCTAGTTCGTCCGCGGTCATTGAATGTTAACGAATTTCAGGCTAGCGAGATCTAGACCGCGCAAGGTCCGATCACCTAGAATACAAAACGACCGGTGTATCAACCAACGTACTTTGGTTTTCAAGGTATTGAAAATACAGGTATTTGAAAATGCTATTTCTCTCAACTGTGTCGCATACGCTTCGTTGAAAATGGTAATTTATTTCTGTATCGAATGAGATGCTTAATTGATTTTAGAAATATGTAAGAAGTATCTAAAATATGTATTTTACAATATGAACCTGAAATGCTTCATGGACTTTACAAATATATAAGTATTTAAAATGTATAGTTTACGATACGAGCTTGAAGTACTTAATTCAAATAAATATTTCCTTTATTGTGCGTTAAAGGATACGCTTTCATGTGTTTCCTATAAGTTTATTTTCTCTCATAAATGTGACTGACGTGGAATTTTGTAGATCAGTAATCTAAAAAGAACTATATAAAGACCTGAAACTGAGAATAGTGGCGCCATCACAGGAGGTTCGTTCAATCTTCTAGACCGTAAAATCTTTTTCAACCCCCATTTGAAAACTTTTAGTACAGTAGATTTCATATGATTACGAATGTAATGCTATAGTATTATATTCATCTCTGGATCTGCTTTCGAAAAATATTACCGACAAGCGCGTGAATCTATGCTCTTGACTACAACCGGATATTAGGTTCATAATTGATAAAACGTTTAATATCCGGGTGTAAGCCTAATATAATTACCTTTAACTGCTTGCGATGACTTAAAGCAGAACCTGGCTTGGACGAATAAATTGGAAATTCAGTACTTGAATTTACTTTTCCTTCTAGGTAAATGACAAAATTCGTCAAATACTAAACAACGGATTTGCAATAAACTAAACTCTGCAACAATGATTTGTTATATAATTTTTAAATGTACAATTAATTGATATTCCCTCGTTAAGAATTTAATCGTAGCTTGATGAAGTTTCTATTCAATTATGCGAGTAATGCTTATAAATCGTCATGTATTTTGTAATAGCTCATGGTACAATCTCAAACGTGTATTTCTATTTTTAGAATCACTATGTATACTCATGATTCTATTCTGGCAACGTGAATACGATTCGTTCATATTCTTTAGCACCCGCAGAATTAATAAATTCCGATGTTATGCAAATTTTTATGCAGGATCATTCATTATCTAATATTAAAGTAACATTCATCGCGTATACAGGATATATTAAAATATGTGGGTGCATTTGAAGTTGTTACTTCTTTCGTTACTTCAAACCATTCGTCATTTTCTAATTGTTTAAAAATAATATATATTTGTCAAAATATTTACAACTCGTTCAAATGTGTTCGACGGTTCGAATTTCTTCTTCCATTTGTGGTACAATTTCGTCGAAAAGATATGACAAATTGCATCAATCATCGACTGTTAAACGTTATTCACGCTATTCAGTGCTAGCCAACTGTATGTGACGTGACATTGCCTTCTTTGCGACGAGAAATTGAAATGCAAATTGGACTCGACTACGCTTAATCAATCATAATCAACGTGGAGGGAAAATATATCGTCCTTTTTTTAAATTAATCATATAGTCAGCAGGGACAAACAATAGTTTGTTAACAAAGTCTTGTAACATAAATATTGTAATGTTAAGCAAGCTATGAGTTACCATGTAATTACAGTCATCAGCACCTTTGTAATGGACTAGACTGATTTTATGCACTTATAATAAAAATCCGCAACCTAATTATTATTATTATTTATATTTCAAAGAACGTTATTTCACAAGCAATCATAAACGTGAAAGTAATTATGAAATAAAATAAGATGTTATTTAAAAATATATTTCACACAATGCCATTTCAAAAGTGATTATGAAACAAAATAATATGCTATTTGAAATAATATTAGCAGTCCGTGTGCAACGTGTAGATTTTTCACGGTCAGAATTAAACGAATTATGGAAAAAAGCTTAGCGTGACCCTCGAAGAAAGTCTTATAAAATTAGCTCGGCCGTCGTCGTCGCGCTAATCCCGCGCCAACCCCCGCCGACGCGCTTATTATTAGCGCGGTGAAGATCGCGACCGCGAGGGACACGACATCGCTTCGTACGTAGATCAGTGTAATTTGCTTAAGTTTGAGGTAAGCCGATCCGTGTTGCCGGCAACGCGCGACATATCCAATTATCGACTGGTACCGTGCTAATGTTGTGACACGGAAAATCGACCGCTGGTGTATCGTCGCGAATTCGAAACTGCGAATACGGTCAGTAGCGCGAAACCCGAGCTCAAGGGGACACGCTAGTTTCGAGCACGATCTTCAGCCTAATTTTGCAATTTTATTCGCTACACGGACCTTTACTGTCAGCTTTTCTCTATAAGAAACTTGGAACATTTTTAGACAAGAGAAAATGAATGTCGAACTTGACAAGAAAATGTAACAGGAAATTGTCTCGATTGAAAGAAATGTTTTGATTTATAGTTTTAGGATATCACAATTTTATTGTCGTTATATCTTTGTTGAGACAAGAATTGAGCACAAAAGTCAAATGATATTTAATAATATTTTAATATGCGAATGAAAATAAAAAGGATAACAATGGTCAACATTTCATATGAAACAGTATCCAACGAAATGAATTTATAAATATTTAGGGTACAGATATGTTTTATCAGACAATTTTCATTATTGTTTATGCAGTACGCCATTGATAACAATATAGCGGTTGTAGATGGCGGTAACCCGTATTTTCACGGTTGCCAACGGTAATCGCGCGAAGTTCAATACGGGTGATACGATAGAGTAAAATTTTTCAATAGATCTGCACACTTACGTACCAGCTGGTAGTTTTTTGCGATAATCTTATCGCTTTTCCATTAAGAAAACATGTTCTTCTGAATTTACTTTTTAAAACAGGGCGAAAATGTTATAACTTTGTGTTGTGCTACTTCCATCTTAGATTGAACTATTATAATGAATCATTAACACTTCAATTAATTTCAATTATTATGCACGGCAGAGAATAGAATTACGTGACTATTCCAAATCACTAGCTATATTTGTGAAAAAACCAATAGCATACTATCAAACATCATTACATAATTAACTGATTTGCGAATGTCGTTCTGTTACCGGAAAATGCAGTTACTGCGTATGTCAAAATGACAGATAACTAGAAAGTTCTCTTCAGACCATAACAGACTAAGCATTCGCTCTAATATTTGCACTGACGCGTAAATAATTGATGATTTCATTTACGCGACGTCCAACAAAATTGCGTGTAATTATTAAAATAAGAAAATCTAATCTACATACGTCAAAAGATCCAGACCCCATGGATCCGATGAAACACAACCTGAACGTGCCACTAGACATTTATTTTTCCCAAAAACAATTACGCGTACTGCAAAATTCATTATTAGATCACACGCGATCTTCGGTATACATCGAGTTGTACGATATAATTTCGGAATTGAGAGATTTCGCAAACGTCGCACCGCAACTACGTAACATGGATACCTGCATACTCTGCACACGTTTGACGTGCGTAGGATGTGTCGTCAGTGGGGCGAAACTTTTTCTAGGAACCGTTTTAGAAACATACGTCATTTACCGAACAACTGCCCAGCGTTTGAAAATCGATGAAAACGCATAGATCGGATAGATACAGAGTTACGGTGCGACATAGAAACCCAAAACCATCGAAAATCCAATGTCCGACGCACTTGCGCGTCGAGAAAGAAAGAAAGAAAGAAAGATTCGGAGGACGAGCCGAATACCGCATTGGCGAGACGTCAGCGCCAAATCATTCGAATTCGTTTCCAAGAAATGCAGCCAAGCCCGTAACGAAGTCAGAGCCTCTCGCGAGACAAATACGAAAACTTCGGACCACGATGGTTTTGCGAGGCAACTACCGTTGCGACAATTGACTGACGACTGTCGAGAGCGGTCCTTGGTCGTTCTAGGTACAACGGCTTGAAAATGCGCAATGGAATCTGCAGAATGACACGAAATCGGCCGGCGAACCGTCTACGCCGGCCGGCATCCGTTCCAAATTTAAATTCGCCGCAGACCCGTTCATAGTGGACGTGATTAACGTACCTTACAGAACGCTCTTTCGCTGGCACTGCCTGTTCTTCCCTCCCGAACGGATATTTTATACAGATTCCCTATCGAATACACGCCCCGGGAGAAGGTACTCTCAAACTTGTTCTCGGAATGCACAATTGTACAAATCCGAATGTGTACAACGCACTAACGAAAACACTTCAAGGAAGATCGAAGAAGACGCACATTCGCAATTGTCCGGGGCTCGAGTCCAACTGCCGGAACCCCCTTCCAGACAACCCACGCGGCGTGCCGCACGATTGGCCGACGCCCGTAGAGACGAGCGCCAATCGGCACGCGTCGCAACAGCGTTTGCCAATCGTGCGCACTCACGACCCTTCGAGATGCTTCTGACCACTGGCGGCAAATTCGTACATGTGCGTGGCACGCAGCAACTATTATTGATAGTACACACGATTTTTGCAAAACGATTTTTAAAGTTACACTTGGATATATTTATATATACGCTGTAGAAACTATACGAGTACATTAGATATGTAAGAGATTCATTTCTAACGAAATATACGCCGCAACACATTGTTTTCACAGCATAATCAGGATTTCATTTGAAATTATTTGAATTTGTGTAAGTCTATTGAAAGATTACATGGATTTTAGTAAATAAAATGGCACGTAGAAATAGAATACTATATATTATTGTTTATATTCTTGTATTTACAATTATTTCTAGATGTATGTATAATCTGGGTTTCACTAATGATTACTTAAATGCATGTATGTTTAAAAAAATATTACATGGATTTTAGTAAATAAAATGGCATGTAAACAGACGATAATATATAGTACTGTATATATTCTTGTATTTACAATTATTTTAAGTTGTATTTGATGATTAGTCTGTAAACTATTGATTAGAAAATACTCCTGTTGACAATACAATTTTGTGTAATTTTTTACTACATACACATTTCCATCATTTTTTATAATTCCGTACTCTTTTTCTTTGTTTCAATATGAAAATAATAATAAAAGGACGTTTTTTTTGAAAGAAGGTAGTTAAAAGTATCTTAAACTCAATATAAATTGCATCAGTAGAGAAATTGAATGTTATAATTGGAACTGATCTAACAGTACGTCGTAGTCATGTTTAACATATATTTTCTAAAGAGTCATAATGTCAGGTTAAGACAAATTGGGGGATTTATGAGGGATCTACAATACATTTATACATAATTTTCTAAGATAATGTAACATACAATTGTAACAGATGTATTAAACAATTACAATAGTATACCCACTAATAATTACAGTACACTACTTCGATCAAGCTACGGCAGAACAAATTGTAATTAATGTCTCAAATACTGTAACCTTAATACTAGAAAATTTACAAGAGGAAACATTAACTACGCAAGACTCTATCCCACACATACAATCAATGACTTTAATGAATTTGATCATGCCTTAATAGTCAATGGGGTAAGCGATACAATTAATATCTCAAAGTCTATATACAATTCAAACTCTTGGAACGCTGAGAAAATTCATCACTGACTCAATATCAAATCTTTAATACTAACATATTTTATAATGTATAGAACAGTACTACAAAAATGATTCAAACAAGCTAAGCGAAATCACTACGAGTGTAGATAATATGCTTATTAGCATGGTAAGCGATACAATGGTAATAACATAGAATAAAATGTCTAAACAGCTTTTTCTAGGCCACATTTCAAGTAAATTTTACAACATGTAGAGAATTCTTATTTTGCATAATATCCCCAGAGAAATCTGCAATCTCTATAATAGAAAGTCTTTAATTAACGATGTATGACATGAACTATATTTATAAACAAATAACTATAATATGATACTACGCAAGAGAAATTCAGAGAACTCTGAGCAGGTAGATAACACAAGATTCATAAGCAAAGGCATTAAGAAGCACAAAACTACATAACAGTAGCTCATGAAGAAGTATTGGTAATATAGTAATATGATTAGTGGTCAAGACATACTTATGAAGAAGCCAAAGATATATTTACCATATTTGATGTCAAGACGCTATGAAAGTTACATTCTTTGTTTACATTTTATGAAATAATGAAGGTAACAAAAAAAAACTTTACTCAACTATTGAGTCAATTAAAAATGATCTACAGGAAACCTTTTGACATTCTAATTACTTATATTTACCACAAATGCATTATGTTAGTCAGAACATTAGTTTAAAAACCCATTTACAAAAATACTTCTTTATTAGTCAATAAAATTGTTGTATTAAAAGCTGCTGTTTGATAAAACCACTTTAGATTATTTAAATAATATAAAAAAGAATATTTCGCTACATTGTTATATACATTTTTAACTGACTTCGATATTGGGTATTAGAATATTACAAAAACGTTTTCCATAGTTATATTCTAAACAATTTACACAACATCTTGCAAATTGTACTTACTAATCTGATTCAAGAAACGTGCAGATAGTTCCCAGTAATTGTGTATCTAACGTGTTAATATAAATAGACATGAAGCAGTGATCTTAAAGATCAAGATATTATCTTGTCAATGAAATATGTTCGTAAGATTCGAGAAACTTTAAAAAATCATCCATTTTTACGTATACAAGAACGAACCGGAAATGATTCATAGAGTGATAATTGATGTAATTTGTAGTCTGACAGACATGTTACGAATGGATTTCATAACTACACAACAATCTCTTCGAAATAAATCATCCTTCGTCACAAATTACATCTCGTTATATTAAAATTATTTTAATAAATATTACAAGTTATAATATGCAGAAGAATGTCATTAATTTCGCTGATTATTAATACCATAATTCATCTTTATTGTACTATTTGTTAAAATCATATTTTGTGAACGTCACAATGATTTTTCTCCTACTCAACATTCATCATAATTAAAGACAAGAATCATAGTCAAACTGACAAGGTGGGACAATGTGATCTTAGACAAGAAAAATCGCTAGAACTTCCAGCATACAAAATATAAAAATATATATTATGTATCATCTCTCTCAACAGTATCTAAAGACTACTTCATAGTAATTCGTGTTCCAAGAATTGGAATCGAGGAATCATAAAAATATGGTTCCCAAACAAAAAGCATCGAAAACAAATGACTATCTGAGCAGACTGTCGCTCGTCTTTTCAAGGCTAACGAACGTTACGCTGCACATTTTCGGCACTTTACTTTCCTGTGCCAGACTACGTTCTAGTTAAACAGCGCTCTGAAAGACCATGATCTAATCTGGATGATTCATTCCTCGCAGAATAAATGCAATACAAGGTGCAGTTCTAGCGCGTAGCCTCTTAGGCGGACCGTGGAGCCTACCGGACTGGAATAGGAAAGAACATTCCAATAAATCGGCCAGAAAAGTTCGATGCAAAATAGGCACGTGAAGGGACAAGAAAGAGTGCGGTCTAGGAAGAAGGCTGGCAGATTTGCGAGGCGGATGACAATCAGTGCAGGAAGTGCAGTGACTGGCACGAGGTGGTGAAAGCCGAAGTGCAGCGGAAAGTGGGCCAGGTTTCAGAACGATATAAAGAACTCGTAAGAGTTCGGACGTCCCACGTTTGACATTCATATTTATAAAGATAGCAGGTACATATATTATGCATAACTGCTTTTATACCGACAAATACAACGAGAGCCTTCGCGCGGAGCACGAGACGACGACATCGGCAATGCATCAGTCTCGGAGGACCTCGAAACGCTTCTTCTACACCTGGTAGCAACGCGCAGCGAAATCGACTTTGCGAGGCGGCGATATTTTTCGCGAACATTTTTCCGTTTCTCGTCCGGAATGTGCAACCAGAAATACTTTCATCCTTCTTTAAGAATATGTTTCAAGGTCGTCTTGGATTCAACAAGTTTTAATATTTATTCGCGTCTCGAAATGCTTCGATGGAGAAGCCGTGTGCCATTGTACGGCTATCCTAAGTCGAGAGACGAAATTTGGTGCTAATGGGGTATTCAAGCGACGTGGTAACAACCGTTTTAACGACACGCGTTTGCAATGATTCGTATTCCTTGTTCGGCTGCGAAGAAAATAAAGTAATTCTGCCGCTCGCTGCATTTAAACGAGCTAATCACTGCCGGTGCGTTTACTTGCGCGCGTTCAAAATGGAGAGTACGATTGATTGTAGAATAAGAAAGTAGGATAGAAGAGTTGAGAAGTAAAATAATGTTCATCGTAGGCTGCCGCAGAAGAAAATCGAATGTGGGATAAATAATAATTCTTTTTTTCTATGACTGGCTTTCACTAGTTACACAGTTTTTAATAATTGTTTCGACTACTTTTTTTCAATTGATTTCATTCTGATAATTAGTGGACACGTTCTTCTCTCGATAACAATTATACTTATTAATAGACCGTAGATCTTTATTCAATTTATCTTCGTTGTTACAAATCCGAACTAAAGATGCTATTCATTCTAGGCGATATAAACGCTGTCTCGTATTTCATAAATTTGCGCATGCCATAAATACAAGATCCACCATCTCCTTATTAGTATTAATCTTTAATCCACAAAATATATCTTCTTCTTATAAAAATATCATCTGTCAGAATATAATGTATTTAAAAATATTCTCACATGAATGCTCATATTAGAATTGTTTAGAACTATCAGCCCGTTAGTATTTCATCAGCAGAGAAACTGCGGATTTGATTGCCACGCCGTGTCCGGAGCTGTTTCCTCGAAAAAGTTCCCGGCGTTGTGCACCGTATTAATTTCACGCAGAATGTAATTTCGTCGCTGTACAAACGTTCTGCACAGAGAAGTTTGGAGTAGAAGGATAAGAGGTGGCTAAACGCGTCGAGACAGTCGGTACTACAGGAGGGTAGAAGCTATTTCCGGTACTCCACGTGTGTGGGGAACAGAAGAAGAATGTGGAAATTCGAAAAAGTCACGCCGCGCAAGCTGTTTCGGGAGAGTCTACGACCATATTGTGAACGAACATCTAAACTAATTTTGAAGGAACATACTTCGTTTCCGATAGAAAGCGTTTGTCCGGATATCTCGTGGAAGCACCACGAGGTATTGTTTAATAAAACAATTTCGTTGTCAAACTGTAATATGCCCAGAAAATTTTCAAAAGATCGTATTTACTTTATAGCCGAATTTTTCAGTAATTTATATAAATTTAGAAATACGTACTCTCTAACTTTTTTAAAGGGTTTTGAAGCAACAATATATAATTTTCAAGTATTCTTGGCTTCTTATAGTAGGGTATGAAAATTATTTACGTACACGTTTAGGCGCATAATAATTCACATTATTATATCAATCGATCTGATCGTTTTACTGAAAACGAATCATTGCCGAATCGATGGGAAATGAAGGCCCCCGGTCTACATTTTCGGATTGTTCGCGATCACGGTGCAAGCACAGTACAGTTTCGTGGAACACCGGTCGAAAATATTCGACCGTATCGATTCTCTTTCCAACCGGTTCCTTCGAATCACCGTGATCCGACCTCTTGGCGCGAACAAGCACGGTAATGCCACGGGATTTTACGGTGTTATCGGGAAATTAAACTGGTTGCCTTACCCGCGAAATTTCAGATACAAGATACGGCTTTAATTCCCGGATTCTCGATTCGTCCTCTTTTCGATTTTCGGTACAGGGACCTCCGCCGGTCTTTTACCTTATTCTGTTTCGACGTTGCTAATTATGCTCGATTACGATTTTTCGCGCTGAGGCAACTTCAAAATCAATTGATCAGCAAATCGTGGCACGGCTAATACAGAAATTGAATAACGAGACTTCCCGTTTCTTAAGTTCCGTTATAAATCGATATAAAAATGTCGATATCGATGCCAATTTCTATTTCACTTGAGCGTATAAAAGGATTTAGTAAACCTCCGTTTTAAATTGGTCGGACCTATGCTAATACTACATTAGTAATTCAAGGCTGGTTATATAGTGCCCAAAGCATTCGCATTTCTACCTGGAATGTACAATCGAGAAGGAGAGCATTCTTCTGGGACGAGAAAAGTAAAAAAGGAAACGGGGACTGTCTGCGGAAACCGTCATTTTCGGCCTTCACATTTCTTGTATGTGTCGTAACTTCCTAGTAAATCTCTCTTTTTTTAAATTCTATATGTAATAATAGAGACGAAATTAGTTATTACATTACGTTAAAAAAATAATTCACTAGAGAATTTTTTCGAATAGATCTCCTTTTTTTAATGGAACGGATTATTTGTTCGATGAATTTTATACAGTATATTATAGCAATCTAATTCCGTTGCTAAAGTTTGTAAATGACCTTCACACATTTATATTACAACCGGACAAATTTTCAAAAATCATTATGTGCTGTTCTAAATTTAAAACCGCAAGTTTTCACAAAACTTTTCAAGTTAAAAGATTAGAAATTTGTTGTAATTATTATCGTTACTGTGATAATAAACATTATCCATTTTGACACGTTTTCAGTTTTCATCAGTTTCTCTTTTTTTATGTTCCTTTGTGAAACATAAAAACATCATTGTTTTATAAACTGTTTAACTTTATACACTAAATGAATATAATACGAATTATAATAAACGAATAATACTCATTACTTTAGCATTCAGAATCTCTGTTCCTATCTCTGAAACATTCGGGATTCTACAGGTGTACGGAAACTTTTGTGACAGACTGTTCATTCGTGTCCAACCGTTACACTTTAGAAGAGCAGGTAAGGATCTTATTCAAAATGTGCGCCTATTAATCAGCCGACAGTTCTCCTATTGGTTCCGTAACGGTCACATTTGAATTCTAGTATGCTGCCTTTCAATTTCGATCTTTCTGCACAATACGGAGACTTAAAAAGAAATATTTACCTTTATCTGTTGACACCGGATAAAGTGGATTAGGAATAAAGAAACATTTCAGTGTAATAACATGCGAAAATTAACTGTTGTGGTTAACGACACAGAGAACTCATGTAAAAGCGGGGAACAGCACGTTCTCTCGAGAAGAAACTTTGACTGCGCAAGCGCGCGGAAGTAGTGGTCCGTGAATGTAGTCACAATATTGCGCGACGTAGATAGGCGCGAAATTCAAACGTATTCCATCCTATCTTGTACATACTGCTACTACAGACGAAATCTAAATTCATATAATACCTTACACAATAACAATACGTGTCAATTAAGTTGTTAAATACAAATTTCAAAATTGGAAGTCTATGTTTGTATAATATTTTTTGAGGCAAGGACGAAATTTAATTTTCAATTATTATTTACGTAAAGAAAACATTGCTTTTAGTTAACTACTGTAAGTAAGAAGTTATAGTATTTAAAATTCGATTGTTGCAGCTGCTATTAGCAGTAAAGAAATGTCAATCTATAATTTATTGCATATAGCACAAAATATTGATTACATTAAAATTGGATAAGTTATTATGCAAGTAGCAAACGTCAGAGTCATTAACTAATTTTAAAAGCAAGATTGGAAGATATATTACTGTTTACACAAATCGAGTTTAGAAGAAATCACTCAATCTATACATGTAGGACCGTATATCGATGTTTATAGGCCCGAGGCACTTGTACTCAACTCTTCTCACTATACCAAAACGTACAGCTAACTTATGCTATCGATCTTTTGGGGGTTTCTGTTTTCGTAGATCCTACAATATTTTGGCACTAAAATCTTGTCGTTAAAATTTACTTATCATTCTTTTTGTAGTTCCCTGCTTTAACGTTTATACAGTAAAAATACGCTTAATTATAAGGGAAGAACTGCCATAAAGCCTTACTCAGCATACAATCTATACATTTTACTCCTATTGCCATTACATCTTTTCAATCAAATGATAAAAGTAACCTTTGCTATGAAAGTATTTGAATTGTATGTTGCAACTTTAGAAAATATAATTCTACAAACTGGTAATAAGAAAGACATAGCATGTCGATTCTTTTGACGAATACTCTGGGCCATGGAAACATCTTAAATAGACAAAGAATGTACTTGGATGGCGACAGAGAACCATCTTCTTGCAGAATGCTCTGTGTAAGCGTAATTTCGTTGCTCTCATGGAACCAGGCCAATGCCCTGTGTCTTCAAACTTCGCTCTCCCTCAGATTCATCTTCCTCTCGATTGTACCATCAGTTAGGAGAAACTCTAGCCAATTGAATTTCCCCAACACTAAAGAAAGCGAGTCTCGAATGCCCATCGGATAGTTAATACATATTTTCTGCCTCAGGAAGCAACTGTTCAATAGGCTGGTCCTTTGCTATAGGGATGAATTTTTTCTTAATTCGATCTCAACCCCCTAACTTGTGACACTTGTTAGTAACAAACTAATGTCTGCAATACTTCTAAGCAAAGTCTAAAAATTTTAACGACTTCATATTATTTTCAAACGTAATTCTATTTTGTTATTTTAGAAACATGGCGATATTCTCTTGTTTGAGGTAAAGCTTGTCATCGTCCATCTAAGGCATTGTCTCTTACCCAAGAACGTTTGACAATATTTCTAAGATAACGAAATACAAATATCTCCGAAAATAGCAGAAAATCATAAAAATTTGTAAAACTTCTGCTTAGCATCATTTTGTCACTAGAAGTACAATTCAGGGTGGTAAGACCAAGGAATATCGAGGACCACCCTATTCAATCTCAGCTGCTGAAGTTGCTCAGTACCTCGAAGAATCGTACACCGTGAGAAAACTGTAAAAAGCAATTCTCCCGAGGAAGGACATGCACCTGACGATCCATTTCGGTACGGATTTGTAGTATCGCGACATAATTGTTGGTTGCCACTTACTGTTAGCTTGCGGCGAGGGTGGGGAGTCGTCGAAGTCAACGGAGCCCTGTTCGTTAACGTGATCTTGGGCCTGGTCTGCTCTGTCCTCGTCGTTTTTCATCGGCATCTCCTCGTCGTCTACACTTTCCTCGATCTGTTCGCGAACCATGTCGCGGAGGGCCGCGAAATTGTCCTCGTGAATCAATTCGGGTGTTACTTTCTGGACCACTTGGGGCACGGAGAATTCGTCGATGATTTTGTCAATATCATTATCTTCCTCGTCCTCCTCGTCGTCGTCATCATCCTCGTCCTCATGTAGATTGTTCTCGGCATCTGGCTGGTACTTCGGGTTAATCTCTGGCGCGTTGTTGGCCACATTGTCGAGGACGTTTGAGTCCTTGTCATGGTGATCCTCGTCGGGGTTCGAGTCGTCGTCGTCTTTGTAAAATTCATAGGATAGGTTCTTCACGGGCATGGTGGGCACGTCGTCGATCGCGTCGACATCGGTCTCGGGGCCCAGGTCCGAGTAGTCGTAGTCCGCGTCCCCGTTCTCGTGTTTCCCGTTGCTCGCCGCCAGAATGCCGTCCTCGCCGTGGTCCCGCGGCTCTTGCGACAGCATCGTCTGCTTCAGGATGTTAGAGTTGATCGCGTTGTGCGCGTCGTCGATGTCCAGGAACAGCGGTTTGTCCTTCGAGTTCATTTTCTCCAGTATATCATGCACTCGCACGCTGTAGAACGGATTGTACAGACGGGTCTTCCGGGATCTGGCTGTGATCTCGCTGGCTGGGGATAACAAGACCACAACCAAGGTGATGTTGTCCTTCGAACCTGCGTACTTGGCCCACTGCAGCAGGATGTGATGCGCGCGGTCCAGTCCGTCTGTAATTCAAACAACTCTTTTAGCTGGGTTGCATGTGAACGCTCTTAGATTTTAACCCTTTCAGTGTTAATATAGACATAGAATAAATAGAAAAGTTACGACTAAGAAAAAGTGCTAATCAACGGAGTCATGAAAAAACATTATGATATACTCTATGAATAAATAGAATAATATAAATTCATAGAAATAGAATAAATTTTGTTCGTAATATAATTACGACGCATTTTTTAAAAACAACATTGAATCGATTTTTGCAATTAAAATTTTGCAAAATGGTGACAATGGCCGTCAAAGTGTTAATAGCGTATAAATAACAACGGCGTGTATTTTGCCCGCGTTTCGACGATTTTAGCTCAGAGCGCGGCATTGCGTGTCACTTTGAGCAGCGGCGCATACATACATGCACAGTCAGAAAAGTGCACGCGGCTGAATGCGTGCCTCTGAATGCAAGTGCAATGACCTGTGAGCCGCGTCTGCGTAAGTTCCAAGCCCACCCTCTCTTCCTTCCCCCATCGGATCTTTTTTCTATTTTGCAGAACGCAAAGTTCGTCTCGGGCCAGCCGATTTCTGTGGCTCGTTTGCGCCAGTAACTTCATTGACACCCTCTCTCTCTAACCCCTAACATTAATTCTCCTTCGGTCTGCTTTTCCAACGTGGCGCCGCGCCCAACCCTCTTTTCTTCCTTTCGGGACCATTCCTACAGGGATTTGCTCGTTCTTTTTTTCACCGGCTCACTCTCAAAGTTATTTATAACCCGAACTCGTGTTTTGTGCACACTCGGCTCCTAATGGTATTAAATACAGAAAGGGAGCGAGAGGCGTGCGCGTGTTACACGCTTGTGACACGCGACGACTTTTGTTCGGCTAGACACAGAAGGAGAAGGTTGCCGAAGCATTACGTTATTGTCACATGGCGCTAGTGAAATGTTTCTTACGGTCACGGAAGTCTGCAGAGCTCTCTGATCAATTTCAAGCGAAGCCGACTTTGCACACGGCGAAAGGATTGTTTGATCTCTTTAGATACAATTGCGATAATAACTAGACTATAATTTATAATGCAGAATAAAAATCATCCGTATCAATAGCAAAGCACAGGAGCAAGTATGCTTCTTCTCTTAACAAATTCGGTGTATTTGTTACAGTTGCTCAGAAGTTCGTGATACCCATAAATAATTTGATATCGCACTGTTACACGAGCCACGTACTAACTCGATATACATATCGACGTTTAATGATCGTATCGCGAAAGTAATCTGTCCCGAATGTCAAGTAGAATAAAATTGTGTACTAGTATCAGAAAACGACGTTACTTATGGGGTAGCCTTAATATAAAGCAAAGGGTAAGCGACTCGACTGAACGTGGCCGAACCTGATACTAAAATCACCACCCTCGGCGATCAATCTTCTCTTATACGCGAATCGTGACTCGAATAATATTTACGAATTATCCGACATCCATCTGCTACTAACATCCCCTTGGAACATAGTACACGATCAAATGGCTGGTAACGTGTAATCAGAATCAATTCGCGAGTGCAATTCCCATAACCTGCGACTCGAAACGCTAGCGTCTCGAGATATATCGATTGCGGACGAAGCATTCATGTACAAGAAGATCGTTGAATTCCTGAAGGCCCGCAGCGGAACGATCGTTCATCAAATCTGTACACCAGCCCTCGTACTTCTTCCCGAATGAGACATTGGAGACTTTCCTTTTTCGATGACTCCGTAAAAATTTCACTCCCCCCCCTTCCTGGAAAAACGCGAGAACCTTCATCCTTCGGCGTTCTACTCAGAATTTTATCCAATGATCCACGGACATCACCGTAAACAATTATCAAGAGATCTTTTTTTCTTTTCGAAAAATTTTCCAAGTCGATTCTAAGAAACAGAAATATTAAATAAAACAAACGTGAGGATAATCTTAGTATTTTATTTTTATTTATCTTATTTTATTTACCTTATTATCGTCTTATTTTAATAATTTTTCTAACGTGCGGACAGTTTGGTAATTTATCCAGTCATTTGTATCATAATTGCATAAAATTCTCTAAGCAGTAGAAAATATAAATATTCTGTCGAATTTTTGTTTAAACATCAATAACAATGTAATAGTTACTTCGAATTTATAATTAGGCCACCGCTGTAAATTAAAAATTGCTGTAGACAAAAGAGGACGTTAAATGGGAAAACTGTTAATTCTACGAGAAACATGGCCACACGAGTACAATAGTTAACAATTAATGGTTAAACTCTTCGCGGATAGCATTGAAAGATCTTGCGCCGCAAAATGTTTACACGAGACCCATTCACGGAAAAATGAGTGGTCGGAGGTTTTTGCAATAAATTCCCGACTAGAACGGGTAAAAGTTTCAACGGCAGAGAGGAAGTTCTAACCTCACGGTGAAATATCGCCCCCTTCCTCGAGCAACGCACTTTACAGACGAGGATAGGTTAAATTACACGGAAATATTGGGTTACCTGTGCCACGATACTGCGACAACGGCTGAACAATAAACGGCTGTGTTAACGCCACATACGTAGTTCCCTCTACGCCGTCCAACTTTTGAACAGAGCTGCTAAAATATTACTAAAGAGCCTCGGGCCACGAAAAGCAAACCGAACCGACGATAGCTGAGCGCTTCATTCGAAATGCATAATGGGCAAACTGCGGATTGATGGATTTTTGACGAGAATGGCAACGTCGGAAACGAAATTCTATTCTATAATTCCAAGTCGTATTATGTGCGACTTATTAGAATTATTGAAAGAGGAAAGACATTTTCATCTGACTTACGGTTTCTTATAATCATCTGTTATAGACAATTCATATTTCGCGCAAAAATTCGCAGTCTAATAACGGCGTTCTCGGATGATACGTTGGAATATTAAAACCTGCATTTTTTAATTTCACACGGAAAACTGCATTCGAGTCTACGAAAGTTTCCCAGCGCGTGTTATGGAAAGTGTTGGTCACGCGTTGCGTTTTACAAACGAGTGATTTTCAATTGGTATGGATTTATAAGTGAAAGTGAAACATATTTTTATACAATATGTAGCATGAAGGAAAAATTAGAGTGAAAGAGGTAAATGTCTCCATTTCAATCTTTCGTAAATTCGCATATCGGTAAACCTGAACTGTTAATCGATTTGACTTGAATTCCTAAATTCGTAAAATCTTAAAATCTTACAAACTCCTTATAGATTTGAACTTTTCAAATTTTCTTCCAATTTTTAGCACGAGCTTTGACACTATGACAGGTGTTTCATTCAAAATTAATCCTTTCGTAGATCACATCCATCTTCTTTCAAATCAAATTAATACTTTTACTGCTCTTCTTCACCGTTTCGTAAATTAAATCGTCCAATTTGCAATTATTTCTAGTACAATTCATATTAAATTTAAGAACTGTACGAAAATCTGTCAATCTTGATCTGTGAAAGGTTATATCAGGTTATATTAGTTTACATCAAGTTACGTCAAGTTATATTAGGTTATGTCAGGTTATGTACAGGTTATATCTAGATTATGTCAGGTTACGTCAGGTTATGTTCCGGTTATATCTGGATTATGTCAGGTTACGTCAGGTTATGTCAAGGTACAACACAAAAATTCGTGAAAATAATATAAAAAGTAGACATATCTCCTATTACTCTTTTCCATGTTAGCCATCACCGTGGTCACTAAAAAATTACTGCACAACTTTCTACATAAAGTGTACACGGTGTCCATGGAAATTCGTGGGCAGTTGTGAACAAAGTATTATCGATTGGCCCCCTGCAAAACGGGTGTGACAGCCGGCTGTAGCACGCATCCTATCGAACCGGATGGACATTCGACCGATCGATAACTAGCTCCCTCGCATTCGGATCACATCACTCTCAATTTGTTCTCCACGGAAGGCGGAATGCGATTTCGGATCGGTCACGAACCGAAACTCTAGGGGATGATTCCGTATAGGGTGGAGCACTTCGTCGCGAGTTTATTCCGATAGATATCGTTTGATCCTCGTACCACTCGCCAGCACGTGGGAAACGTAATTTGTATCGCATAACCTAACTTTTCAATTTTAATTCGACCGAAAATCGAACAGTTGAATTTTACGAAATTTCTGATTGTAGCGTGGCGGTCGATGCTCGATCGAACTGATGAAGAACTTTTGAACAGTACTGTATACGTTATATCTAGCATTTCCGATGGGGAGAGGCTGACACTAGCCCCAACAGATAGTGACTCATAATTTGTCAGCGTGCACAGAGGATACGAATTTCGGCCCCTAACTCGGAAGGTTTCGCACGGTGAGTAATGATTCCTAGAATGACGGTACTACGAAAGTTTCACTAATCCTGCTAATAATTCAGAGGACTGGCTATCCGACTGCTAAGAGGAACATTTCTCAAAGTTCTTCGACGGCGTACAGAACTATGCAACCTGCGCGTGCAAGATATTCTCAGGTGCACACAATGTCTACTGCAATAATGTCACCGAATGTCCCACGGTGAAGGAAGTTCGTGAACTTTTTCAACGCATCAAGTATTATGTCTTCGTAATATTTCTAAAAATTCTCCGATCGCTTACGGAACTATGCAGCCGTGCATGCGAACTATTCTCAACTGCAATAATGTCACTGAATGTCCCACGGTGATGGAAGTTCATTATTAATTCTGTAATAGAGGTCGTGATGGAATCTTTACGGATCATTTATATTTCATAAAAAGAATGACGCCAAGAGATCGACGACATTTGGAACAGTGAAAGGATTGATAAAGTTTGTCTCAGCATGTTTTAAAGAAATTGTAGCACACGGTGGCATTGTCTCGTTCCAGAGTACTTTTATTTTCGCAAATACTAGTTCGTCTTTTTTAAGCAGTACGAATACGCGCGGGCAAGAGTGTATCAACTAGAAAATGACCTTCGCCGTAGCATAATTAAGAGAATTTATGAATTCCCGACGAAAGCGGGCCAGTCCGTTCGCGAGCTTAAGAAAAACCTTTTGCCGCGAGGTTCTCCCGTCTTAGAACTGTTACTGTATCTAAGCGATATGAATTATGGAGGTGGTGCGCGCATAAATTGAGGCTTGCTCGCGGAACGATCGTTGAACTAATGCTCATCGGCCTTGACGATCGGTGTTAGGAGCTGCTGTTTCGCGATTTTTCTACGAAAAATTTCTGTTGACCGCGATAAACTGTTACACAGTCGTCGTTCCCGTGTTTCCCATTATTTGAATAACATTTGGAATAAATTCTCCGAATATTCCGAATAAAATTGTATTCGATATTTTCTTAAACGAACGAGAATTCATATAATAAGACTCGCGACTATTTTTCTTTATATTATTATATTTCGGTAAATATTTCGAATATTTATTTTGTCGAATATCATTATTTTTCGAATCACCTCGCTGTTTTCACAATTTTGGTTTATTTCATATATCTCGAATAAAATTTTCTTCGAAATATTCGGAGAATGTATTCGAAATTTTTCTCAAATAAAATTGAATTTGAAGAATTTATTCGGCATGTATCTCGGATCGAATTCGATTCGAAGAATTTATTCAAACAACGCCCGACTCTGTCTCGAGCTTGAAATACGAAACGATTCAATCGGAGGATTTTAATCGGGACGATTAATCACATACCCGTGGACCACCATTATAGATAATACATGCCATCCGATACAAATTGAAATTCGATCCGTATTTAACCTGGCCGTGTATCACTACAATGGATATTATATTACACGCTAATTGATCTCGTTCACTGCTCGGATTTTGCGAATTAATTTCCGTTGAAGTTGATATTCGATTAAGGCTCGATTGCTATCTCTTTGAGAACATTTATATTGCGGTAAAAGAAAGAAGATCGAGGCAAATCATTTTCCACGTTCTCGTGTTACGTTCATGCGAAATGTCGTAGGTTCGATTTCATTTTCTGCGTTCATTCGAAACGGAATGCTATATGCTATTTAATTGGATTTTTAGTGGCATTGTTGCAATAAATATATCGGGATAAAAGATTTATTTTTATTTGAAAATATATGAATCATTAGCCGTCGAAGTCACTTACATAGTTTTATAAAGAGAAAGTGTAAACGAGAAAGGATAAATAATTTAATTATGTATGTTTCTTCCTTATCTCACTTGTGCAATTGAATGCGAAATCAGAATTTGTAAAACAGTTTATCTAGTGATAATTGCAATGCGGATTTGTATGCAAAAAAAAAATTGCCTGTTTCAACGTTACGAAAGAAAAATTTAATAAAAATATATTCCTCCTTTCAGTGGTCCTGATAAATAGAAAATATTGTAATTTTTTGCCATAAATGAATAATATCTGCAGTCTAGCGATAATTAATAATATGAGGACATTAACGCTAGCGGTCTATTATTTGTTAAACGATAGTTTACTTGTTTATTGAACCGATTTTTTCTAGCTATTTTTAATCTTACAATCTGACGTAACCGTCCAGTATTATTACACTGCAAAGTGAAGAAAAAAATTCCAATCCGCTGATCGAGAATGCAGGTTGTCGAAATCACAGTGGCTATACTTAAGCCTTTTGCGACGTTTTTATGAATCAGCCGATTTATTTTGGTAATACTCGAGGCGATACCAGACGCCACCGAACAATGTCCCGTTGTTATAGCATCCGTATACCGGGTGTACTTCATAGTAACGGAGAAATAAAAATCTAACGATCTTTCATTTTTATTGCACGCATATAAATTTCAGCGACGCGATGTTTAATACCGTATAAAGTTTAAAAGCGAAGCAAATAATTTATTTATTAGGAATGCGATATTAAACATTGAACCTGTAAACTTTGAAAATAAAGTAAATAATTTATTTACTAGGAATGCGATATTAAACATTGAACCTATAAACTTTGAAATTAAAGTTTATTATAAGCTTAACAAACTATAAAGTTCAAAAGTGAAGTTCACTATAAACTTTATCAGTCAAAGGTTGCCAATGTTCCCACTGTACAATCTTATTGCCAGTAATCTCCATCCAGTCTCTCGAAATCTCTGTATAAAAAATGAAATGTCCACGCAGGCACATATTCTTCTTACAAAATTCGACAAGACATTTTTCAAGAGCACACGGTACGTATAAGAATAATCGACCCGAGTGAAATGAATCACACATTCACTGAAATTATGTCACTGCGACCATTCGGTGGTCGAAGGTTAAAGCGCGGATAACGCGGCCGTATCGTTCTATAAAATTACTCGCCGGATTATTTTCGGCCGTGGTTGTTTTTCTCCGATGGTGCGACCACCGATCAGCAGTTTTTCAGTTTCTGTATCGTGTGACCCACTTATCAAGATCTTCTCTAGACCTGTTGCGCCTGAGACGCGATCTCGTAATAGTCCGCAGATGCTTTGCAGATTTCAATCTAGATTAGCGGTGCATATTGTAGCTCTAAACAATAGACAATAGATATTTTTACGTCCGTGAAAACTATACAGGGTATGCCATTAAAACCGGATGCAGATTTTGCTGTCTGGATCACAGGCACTCTGCAGTTGAATACGAGAATTTGTTGGGAAAAAGCAAAGAGGGTTTATAAATTTGTTTCATTAATCGCATGCTGTGATAAATGGCAAATGAGATCATCGGCGATGCACTCTATAAAATAGTATGATCTAATTATTATGACTGGATTGCTTATGCATTCGCGGAAAGATGAGTAGAGAGAATGTAAAATAGAAATTGCATTCGGAGAATATAAAGGATATGTTATCTTGCAAATGTTTCTATTTATTAGTTTAACAATTTGCTTCAAAAGGTTCAATTTTTAAGAGACCCTCATTTGTTCAAGAATGCATGATACGTGAAAAATATAATAACGCTGATTAGGTTTCGTGAAAGTACCGAGTAACAACTGTAATAAATAATTACAATTTGGAGAATATTGTAAATTTGGGCAAACCGTAAGAAACACGTCAGTTTGTTAGAATAACAAGTTTTGAATTTGTATTGAATTATTACCAAGACTGAACTCGGCTATGTGTTCCACTAGTTTCTGCTTAACAAACTCATTAATTTCGTACGAGCGGATTTAATCTCACGTATGATCGTGTATCCGCCAGCGTTTTCATAACACTTCATGAATCATCCTAGTTTGTTCCCATGATAACAGTAATTCATGTTGGAAAATTTCTTCATAATAGTACAGAGTTGCATTTGCTTTGACTTTAAATGAACCAGACTGACTGTAACTGTACAAAACAATAACAAAACAATGGCCGCGCATTTCTTCTTTTTCTTGCAACCTATTTCACAATGGAAGCATTATTTACGATTATTTATTGCTGCTTTTAATATTAAATTGCAGAACAGATTGTACTGCGTAACAGTATTTTTTACATATATATTTATGTTTTACATATATTATTATATTATATACTATTATTGTTGTTATTATTATCATTAATATTATTATTATTATCATCATCATCATCATTATTATTATTATTATTATTACTACTATATTATTATTATATTATATATATTATGTTCTATATATATTCATAATATTTATATTTTTTACTTTATATTTTTAATTAATGTAATGTTTTTAAGCAATATTCAAAAACACACTTGGACAATATTTTTCCTAATCCTCTTTGTTGCAACGCGCATTCGTGCAATCGAAATGAAAAACGCAAACTCAATTTAATGGTTCGTTTCAAGTTGTCAGAAGTGATATCGGAAAGGGTTGCTTGACACACTACAGGCAAATTGATCGCCGTCACGCTACCACGTTGGCTTTATGCTACTGAAATTGAACCGGGTTGCATTGTATTCGCTGACAATCAAGCAGAAGATTGCCGAAGGTTGTTAGACACCGTAGGAATGCCGCTGGCCTTTGTTGCACGTTATATCGTCTACAAATTGCGCTCTGCGAGCGGATTACAGCTTTCTGTAAACGAACCATTTCCCTGGAACACGCGGAAAGAGTTTTTGGAACAAATATCAAATCGAAAAGCAAAATTGCAGAGGTTAAAGTCGATGTTAAAATTACCGAAGCCTAAATGCAATTATTATGTTAAGGTTATGTTGATATAACAGGGTTCACGACAAGATTGGATTTATTTAAAGTTTATACGGTTTCTATTAGTAATTATAGTGATTTTATAGTTTCAATACGTATATAATTGTGTAATATTACATAATAATATTCCATATATAATAATATTCCATAGTATTTGTTTAAATAAAGGATGTCCGTTTAAAGTCTGCTAAATTTACATTTTGGCAAAGTAAATATTGAAACTCCACATGGCATGATCGACTAGATAAATTGCAAATAATAATTTCTGAATGCTTTCTACGTGGAAATAGAAAATTTGCAGCAACTTCGTGAACATCGGGCATACGCGAATCATGTTATCTCTAGAAAGTTCTTGGGAATTTTCGCGCAGCTTCGTCTGGACCGTGTCACATTATAATGTTCGATATATCGAGCGCAAAGAGCGATCGATAACTTTTTCTGTGTATCACGTTAAATTACGCTTAGCAACTGCAGGCAAGATACTGTTAGAGAGGATGTGGTAATAGCACGCGAAAGGAACACGCGTTTCACGCATGACATGTGTCTTGGCAAATTTTAGAATACTTATCAGCGGATTTGGATAAGCGAAAGAGCATTCGTGACTTCGGTAACGACAATTTTTATTTATAGACGCACGCGAGAACTTTCTTGAAAGCCAGTAAAGACTCGTCGCTTATTATTTTTTTACTCGTTTGCAATTTTATTTAATGTACCTATTTATTTTACAATTTTTAAGGTCAACTGAAAATACTTTCTTTTTTAATTTTGCTAATGAATGACGATAGAAATGGTAATAAAAACTCTCGTTTTATAATAATAAAAATAAAAATATAAAAATAAAAATAATGATAATAATAATAATATTAATAATACTTATTAAAAAATACATAATTGTGTTATAATGCATAAAATCGTTCGGTAATCATCTTCGATCTTATCTGAATCGTTCCATCAGTTTCGCACGAAATATCCTCTTTCCGAAGATGCAAAAAAAGAATTGGCGATTGTCACTTCGGCGTGTTCTCTCGTTAGAAACGAACGGTGCGCGCATCTATGCACCGCGCTCGTTAGAGACTGCGTATCCGTTGCCGCTAGGTGCATAAATTTTCATAAAAATGCGGAGATCCGCTTTCTTTCCTGTTACCCGCCGCGGAACGCGATACCGAGTTGTGTGTTACGCTCTCATGTTAATTCCGGCAATAAAGTCGGGTATTAAAAAACCGCCGACCGCTCGGGCGCATTCCTGAGTCGCTCGGAGCTTATGGTCCACGGGCGGTTATCGTCCCACGATTCTGGAAACTTCGCGACCGAAACTGGCGCGTCTTATCCGACAGACACCTCGAGCACAGTGGTCGGTGTCCACGATATCGTCTACCAAGTTTCAGAGCCGACGGGAAAATTGCGGAGAGCATGAAAATTGTTGCGAAGAGCAGAAAACGTGAAAAACTTATGGTGGACACGGGAAACGTTGTAACAGATACGAGAAAGTTATAGCAAAAAATTGCAAAAAAATTGCAATAAAGAAATACAAAATATTTAAAAGAATAGAAATATTTTTATTTAGAAATATTTATATTTAGAAGAATAGAAAATAGAAGATGCAACGAATGGGGCGAAATTGCACAAAAGAAATAAGAAGAAATAAAAAGAAGATAAAAACTTGGGGCAAGTACGAATAAATGTCAGCGAACAGGATGAAGATGCGAAGCTTAGGAAAAGCTGTAGGGTCCGCGAGAACAGTTTAGGGTTCGCGAATAATTTTACGGTCCACGAAGGAACGATGACGTCCACGGAAAAGTTTCAGTTTTACTATGGGAAAGTTGTCGGTCCACAAACAGATTTTAGCACTTACGCGAAGACAAGATCGCGTTCGAGAGAAGCACGTCTAGTAGTTTGTCTCGAAAGTTTGCCAATAAGGGAAAGAGTAGAGATCAGGGAAAATAAGAGTGCCCGGGGGCTTATGGACACCATAACGAAGCGCCGAGTGAAGGCGTGGATGAAGTTCGAATTACTTAATGCACTTACATAACCTCTAAATAGAAGTTAAATGCCATATGTGTGGTATAACGCGGTCCCGGTTTATCGTAAAAATAATATTCACGGTATTTACGTTAACACGTAGTAGTTCCGGAATTGTTTCAGTATAGCGAACGAAACTTGCGGCGAGAGATTGTTCCCTGTTTGGATTTAGGTTCTCCCCCTCGCACGAACCGCATACATCATCGTCGCTCATTTTTCCCCTCGCGTCGAACATCGTCAAATGCTGTACAATGTTGAAGCTCGAGAAACCTTGGACCCATCTGTTCCATCCAGTTTCCTTTTTTTCACGCCATTACCCTCATACCGTCGCCATAAGAACTAAAACGTTTCAACTTATGGTCGTACCTAAGTATTTCGAACATTTGAGATGTTATTTTTATGGAAAACCATATTTTATACCGTGAATACGATTTTTACGACGAACCAGAAGCCCGTTACAGAATAAATGTAATTTTCATAAACGATCAAACTGCGCTACATGCTTATTTTTATTGATAATCAGGAATAAACTGTAACATAAATATTTTTATCGACATTTAATGTAATTTTACGAACGGAACTTTCAACTTACCACATTATCGCATGCATCTTTATGACAAAATATATTTCACTGTTACTGCGTTCAAATAATAACATGTAAAGGAAAGAAATTAAAAAGAACAGTATCATTTAACGATATTCACGACTATTTCCGTATGGGAACGTCTACGCGTAGAAGTACGAAAAAAACACTGCAAGTTTTTGTGTCGCTTGAGAATCGTGAAAACAATGTTATTGAACGATTACCGACATCTGTCGGTGCTGGGCACAGGTACAATATGTTCCCGTCCGGCACCAGCGCACTCACAATTTTCAGTTTCGCTTAGCCCTTTAAACTGTGGAACATTTGGAATTAGTTTCCCAATGGAAAACGCTGAGCTTCGAGAATTTCGAACAAAAGAATAACGCAAAGTTTCCTATCCCGGCCCTGATATATTTCCGATACACGGAAGCGAATTGGATTACTTTCTCGAAAATTCGTTCCGACCGATTCCGCTGGAAAAATAGCATGAAAGTGCCGAGGCAGTTAGAATGCAGGAACGAGAGTCCGACAGTAGTGATGCATATCCCTGATCGTATCGCTAGGATATCGGTCGAAAGAGGAGGCGCTGCTTTCACGACTTACAGGTCAGGAGACTGGCGTCGCGTCCCATGAAGCGTTCGCGAAATTCGCCAATTAGCTCGCGGCTCGTAGCGAACGCGATGTGTAACAGGAAGTAAAATCGAGACTTCGCCGAGAAAGGTGGCCGCGAATTTTCCTCGGTCCCGTAACTCTATGTGCGCGGACCGCGGACCGCAGAGCGGCGACGACGATGGACGCCGTGCTTAATTGCATTTTGCGCTGTTGCAGTAAAGTGCTGCGAGATATCCCGGCTCTGTCGGAGCCAGGAATGAAAGCAGAGCGAATGCGGTAAGCCGCAGCCCTTGTAACCTAACACTGTGCGGCCGGGCAACAGCCTGAAGAAAAACAACGAAAAAATCGACCTAACCGCCGCGCCGCGCCGCTCGAAAAACCGATCTTCGAGCACCCGGCTGAAAAGTGTTCGATGTCCTCAAAGTCTACTGGCTGCGTCATGCAACCGGGTCTGGTGGTTCTCAGAAATCCAATGAGAGAAGAACGACGATTTTGTACAGTATACCGGCGCGATGTGGTTTACATTTACCATGTCGACTGGCATATCGTTAGTAAAGGTCACGTGCAATAAGAATAATTCACGTCGTACTGTAGAGCATCGGTAATCCGATAAGGAAATACAAGTTTTTGGATAATAGATAAATTAACTGGTTCGAGCACTAAATTAAGTAC
>CM052168.1:17155439-17230676 GCA_028455555.1 Augochlorella aurata | reverse complement strand
AACGCAAATGAGCAGCATTACCGCGTCGCTTTCACTACGAAGAACTTCCGTATTCCGATCACCGTACAACAATTTACGAAAATTCGAGAATGCGCAAAGCATGCAGCTAACTTTTCGGCTCCGCGAGGACTTTCGAGAGCGCATTGAATCGAGATTATTAGGATCGCAGCCGGAGGGTCGGCGGGCCGCTGCGAGTCGCTCGATCGCGCAATTAATTTTCGTCCGGTGCGCCGAGCCATCGCGAAATTGCATCGGGAGGACCCGTTTATCTCGAAGATGATTAAAATTAACAAACGCGCGGGCCGGAGGAATTAAAGACGGCTCGGCGACGGTCTGGAATCCCGCGAAAGTTTCGGGCAACGAGGCAGCCGGGGGGTAGACGCAGATATAAAAGGGGTGGAACGGACGGGACGGAAACAAGCAAACGACCCACCCCCGTCCCCGTCTGCCGATAAGTTTCCGTACAATCCAGGAAGTATCAAAGGAAAGAGCATTGACGTCGAACAAAACAAAACGTTTCGAGTGGCCGGCGCGCCGGCCAGACGACGGAGCCCGGAATGCGGGAAGAAAATGGGCGACTTTCTGCCGCGAAATCCAGACGGGTTGCATGCGACAGCTCTATCGACTATCGGGGACATCGAGCCGAGGGAATCCCGATCGACCGGCGGGAAAAAAACAACTTTTGTTCATGCACATTGATAGCTCAGTATTTCGATATTGCGTTCGCGTAGGGGTCGAAGAATTATTCGGGGGTTGGAAACGGTCGGACAATGGGTAAGTATTATTTGATATGGAAATGAAAAATAACTATGTGAAATCATTTATCTCAGACCGTTATTTGAAGATAAAAATAAAGAGCGATTTCGAATAATAAATTATTTCGTTATTTCTGAAATCGAGAATTTGTTTGGAGGGTGTAAAACAGTCCTGAACATTAAATTTAACTTTATAATTATTCCAAATAATAAAATAATGTAAAATAAAGATATAATAGTAACACGAATTTATATTAAATATAAGATAAAGTCGTTATAGTTGTAACAAATTATTGGAAACTAAGTAATATTATAAAGAAATTTAAATCGTTAGTTTTGTTCACAATAATACCAATTACGTTAAGAATCTTTTGCAAATAAAATAGTAACCATACATATACACAAATATATTAAATAAAAACGAAAATATTTTAGCTTTATTTTGTGGCAAGTCCTCTCAGAAAATTAATAAAATCCTCCCCGCTAAATTAAATCGTGCACGCACGTCCCTTTGAAAATAAAGAATGAATTAAATAAAGACTAAAGAATTAAATAAATATTGATATTTTTTACCAAGGAAATGCAAATCCCGTAAAAATTAGCGACTCAATAAAATTTTATAGAAGCAGCGTTCCGTCTTAGCGAGAAATCGACGCGCAAGAAACGCGAATTTCGCCTGCTTTCGGGGGGTCGAGATGGGCCCGGGCCCCGTCGATGGAGTCCGACGACACCCGTCGATGATTCTCCGGGGATCCCTCGATCAGGATTAGTCTAGACGTTCTCGGTCACCTCGGCAGGCAATACGGAGGGAGGCTGAACGTTTCGCGAAGTCGACGTCCCTGCGATCGGCGGCGGGGTTATTGCTGCGGCACAGGATTAAGCCGATCCCATCCTGAATCGCGGACGATGGATGAGCGAGGGAATAAAAAGGAGCGGGAGACGGCCGAGGAGACGGGAAGAGAGCGTCCTTCGGATGATTCACCAGGTTTGCGGTTAGGTTACTTCGGTCTGCACGTTGCCAGACGAGTACGGATAAGTGGTTCTCATCGCTGGCGCGAAACACAGTGATGTTTCCAATTTGAGGAGGGCCGGGAGTTGCTTGTTACCCGAGGGGAAAGATGTACCGGCACTTGAGTCGGTTTTCGGCTAGCACTTCTCTATGAAAGCTAATGATCTGCTCGATAAGGCGTTCTCTTCGACGAATAATATTCGTGTCCTTTATTCGCGATCCTGTTCGAGACGTTACTACGCCCAGTATCGTTAGAATACTGATTTTAGAAGCAGAGTTCTGCATATTATAACTTTAAATTATTTATTATTACTTTAAATAATAAATAACAAATTGTATATTTTATTTTAAATTATAAATGACAATTTGCATATTTTATTTTAAATTATGAATAACAATTTGCATATTTTATTTCAAATAAAACTATTACAAATTAATATTTCATTTGCAAATAATAATTGTTTAATTGAAGAGCCATTGAAATAATTCTAAAATTAATTTACTTATTATTTCTTAATTGAAAATAAAATGTTGCTTTGTATTTGGATTTGAAATTATTCAAATCTTCATTGAATTTTCATTGTCTCGAGTTAACCACTATAATATCTTTCAACGTTGATTTTGAACAATGTATAACCGTAAAATAATTTACTGACTGTGTATATTTTTCATCATTGATTTTGAATAATGTAAATTTTGTACACAAAATTGTTATGATAAAATATATACCTCATGGAACTATTAATATGCCAAATAAAAATGTAAAATGTGTCCACTTTTCTCCCTCATAAGTGACACTAAAACTTCCATAGAAATTATTTAACGTTGCAGCAAGCTACAAATACTGAAACTATAAAAACTCTACACTTGACAAATTTTCCAGATAAAACAATTGCAAAGTGCAAGGCGTTATTACGCAACTTTTGAAAATGTCTCGCAGAAACATCATCCAGTAACCTGATTTTTGCAACGTCTACGAACAAATCGTTTGGTCTACCTTCGGAACAGGTTATTCCCTCTGAAAGATCGTATTAATGAGAGAATATTAATGGTCGTCACTGTAGCCGCATGCTCGCCACAAAGTATCACTACATGCCACCGACAGGGCTCAAAGTGTTAAGCAATTTAATACCGCCGATGATCGGCGACTACCGTAGATACCGTGGCGCCGTAAACGTGTTAATAACAGCCGGTTCTGCATTAGAATAAACATTGCTCGTGCGATCCGGCTGTTCCTGCATAAGAAACTATCGACCAACAGTCTGAGAGAGACTATCGGGACCGTCGGACTCTCTCGGCGAACCTGCCGTGCGAGCAATCGTTACGCACCGCACGTTTACGGTGTTTGTATTTTTCTTTCACGGCAGAAACAGATCTCCCATGGCTCGACCGAGCGTCTAGACACAAAACACTGTGATACGCAATAGCCGATAGAAGAAACCGAACGCTGATCTTCGGATTTTTGGAAAAAAACGTGTAATTTGTTCTTGGGGGGAGGAATTGTGCGAGAATAGCTCTAGACTAAACCTAAGTTCTAGACTAAACCTAATCAGAATAAACCTAAGTCCTAGACTAAACCTAAATTCTAGACTAAATCTAAGTCCTAGACTAAACCTAACCACAGTAAACCTAAATTTTAGATTACAGTGCCGTAACAGTCGAGATTCAAAATTTTCATGGCATTTGTCTTTAAATAATCAGGACCGCATCAAGGTCCTGGCGTCTAAACTGTTGTAATATTGCTATAATAACCTTGACATAACCGTCTTAGCTAAATCCATCGTAATGTCTTTTATTTGTCGTAAAACATACAATTCATCATATTCGTTTAAGAATATCCTATTATTTTTGTTTTGTTTGCAACAGAATTTTCATTTAGGTATCTTCTTAGAATATATACTAATTTGTTTATTTTCAACACATGTTCTTCCGGGTTTACAAATACACCCAGAGGTTATGTCAAGGTTATGTTAACGTTTGCAATATGATTTTCATTTGGTTATCTTTTTAGAATATAAATTTCTCTTTGGGAAATCCCTTGATAATAATAGAAAATTACAGGTTTTCGTTTTTCTATCCTTGCTCGCATTTTTCTATATTCCATTTTCATTATAAACGCTTGAAACGTGCACTTAGCTTGACACTTAATAAACAAGATAACATTAAAAGACAATCGACAATACATTTTTTAATTCAAAAAATCCCCGAATGCAGTAAGCGTGACCTCCGTTTCGTAAATGTCACCGAAAACATTAATTTTTATTCGTTTCTACAAGAAACTGTGTATTACTTTATACATGAAATCGCTAAATAAAGCACATAGAATATTTCTACACAGGTTATGACAGTTATTCGTTTATAAAAATATTCTACAAACAAAACTAGAGGAGCTATGATGCCGGACGATTTTCAGCGTTACGCGAAACGCGCTTAGATCACGGAGAGTTCTAACCTCCGATATTCGGATAACCGAGGTCCCACCGTATTCGCAGCACCGGTTCGCTCTCCGACGCACAATGCGGCCCAAGAGACAGACAGGTGAACGCGACGGCACTCTTGAAAATCGACGCTCGAAAGAGCCGATCGGAGGAAACCGTGTTATGAATGGAGGAGGTTCCAGCGAGTCCTTTCGAGACGAAGAAACAACACTCGAGAGCCGATCCGCTTCAGTAACCGCGGTCTTGGTTCAGCTCCTCCCGGATTCCTTTGTTTAATGCCTTATTGCGATATTTTAACACGGTTCCGCTGTTGCCATGCGGCTCGAGCTCCACGCTCAGGCTGCTCGTCGTGTGTCGCCACAGTCGGCCCAAGAATCGTCGCGCTCTTTCCCGATGCTGATTATGCAATCCAGCTGCTTGTCTTTTTTCTCCCCCGAGGGATTACACCAGACCTTTTTCGGTGAATCTGTACGAGAAGTCGGATACTTTTGTGTGGAACTGGGATATCGTAACCCAACCGTGTAAATAACAACGGTAGCCTCCGGATACGTAACGCGATCGCCCTGCTGACGTCTAAATTTGAACGGCATCGATCATTCTTGTTTTTACGGCGGAAACTGTTCTATTTGTTTACGTGGACGCGCGGCTACAATTTCGTCTCGGTTTACATTAATTACCTCGCTCGCTCTGTTTGTTAATAAGTTTACGTTAATTCCGTTCTTTCTGTAATTATCCTATTTATCCTCTGTCTCATTAAGGAACATTATTCGCCGTTTTAGCATGTATTGTTGGACGTTTATCCCTCGTGTTAGTACAATTTTTCTTATTTTCTGTCCAATGTTTATGTTCTGTTGTAAATATTTAGCAATGCATCTTGCGAGGAGCTGGACTTCGTTTGCGTTAATTAGTATTTCATTCGCGCTGTTCATTCATATGTTTCCATTCAATTATTTCCTTTCTGTAATTGTAATAAGTATCCTCTTATTCGTTGGTTTAGCGTATCGTCTCTGCAGTGCTGCACTACTTGCACTAAATGTTTTGTAAGCACTGTGTAAATCGTTGAATTACTTTCTAATTTTGGGAATACGATCTTGAGATCGTCTCTGCGCTATAAATCTGTTGCTGGTCTGTAAAGATATTAACACTCTAGCTACCGGAAGCCTATTAATAGATTTTATAATGACCGTGCCATACCTAAACGATGCTCGATAGTTCTATTTCAAGTAGTAATCGCAGGAGAAGTGGTTCGATCATGTTCTTTTAATGAATGTAAATTTTAAATGCATTTTGTAAATTTTCTTTGATTTTTAAGTCTGATTAATTTATGGTTAGAAACTGTTTGTTTATGTCGAATGTTCTTTTTTTATAGAATCGCTTTCCGAATCATCGCAGTTAAAAAAAAACAATGAGATAGAAACAGTTTTCGAAAAATTGCGAAATTTTAAAACTTAAGGAAGTGTACTTATCTTTAATTAGATTCATATAAAAATAAACAAATACGTAGAGCATTTCTCTCAATGAAATTCTCAGTAAACATTTTTTAAACATTCGTTGTTGTATCAAATAAAAAAAATCGGAAAAACAACAATTTTTTATTTGTTATCGTTTCAACCAATTGCTGTGTAAAAAGATGTTCGTGCACTCATTAAAAAAATAATTTAGATCAATTTTAAAACAGATATTCCATTCGGGAACGTGTTAACAGCGCGATAACTTTCGCGATTTTACTAATTCCATAAAACCGATTTACATTCCCGCCACCTTTGTAGATTGAAAAAGTACGAAACAAAAGCAATCGATTTCGTACACACCCTTCGGAGCTAGGCTACCCCCTCGATGCTAATTAGCCCGAAATACTAACGCCGAGTCACTCAGTCATGAATAAAGAAGCCTCGTAACCGATTTAAAATTCAATGTCTTCTCTCGCCGTCTTTTAGTTATTCATAACTGCGAGAGAGCGAGAGAGAGAGAGAGAGAGAGAGAGAGAAAGAGAGGCGGTTCTCTGGAAAGGGAGTGAAGAACGGGGACGTCTTTCTCAACATTTTCCAACGCACAGTGGTCTGGGAATTCGCTTTCCGTGGTTGAAATTATTTTAGTATTGTTTCAATGTTTAAGGTCATAGCATATTAGGTTACTCAATTAATTTCAACACCAACTAGGATATTATCAACTAAGATACATATCAACATTTAAAAAATCAAGGTGATCAGCATTCCTATTATAAAAAAATTCTTCTCGCAAGCTTTTATATTATAATATGTAAAAAAAGTGAATGTTAACTAACCTTTCGATTGTTTATCAAGAAAAAATCGTCAATGTCAACATTGGTTATCGATAAACAAGAAAAATGTTTAACATCGACACGATTATGAATAATCAAAATAAATCCTGATCATCGCTAATGTTTACTAATAATCAAAAAAAATTCCGGTCATTCAACCAGGATATCATGAAGCAAATTAAATTTCTTTCGTTAACAATTGTTCCAATAGCAAAGAAAGATTGCGATCATTCATAATAATTATTTAACAATTATTCCAATAGCAAAGACAGATTGCGATCATTCATAATAATTATTTAACAATTATTCCAGTAGCAAAGAAAGATTGCGATCATTAATAATAATTATTTCCAAAGAAAATCGTTTGAACGAATGGCATTAATTCTTACGCAGTAATTTTTCAAATTTCTCTGACAACGGTCACGTCTGGTTCAAACGCGAAAGTTGCAAAATTATATTTTCACCAGAAATTATTGTTTCCAGACCGTCGTGGAACGGTATAAACTCGTTCGCATTGTCTCGGCGGGTTCGCCGTTAGGCGAGAGAGCAACGTGTCCGTCGTTGCAGTTTGCTTTTTCGTAGAAGCTTCCGACCGCGATTGTCGCAATTAGGAAACGGGGGCCGCGATATGCAAAAGATTTCCAAGGTGCGCGAACGCCGGATGATTCGGCCACGCAGGGATTCCGGTTCCGCGGATATCCGCCGGAAATCCGCTGCTTTTCTTGAGCCGTTCTCGAGCCGTCGTTCGCGTTTCGAGGAGGAACGGGAGCTCCTTGTTTACCGCAACTTTGCCATCGGCTTCGTCAATATCCTTAATGGGCTTGTCGAGTTAGCTCGGCGACGGTCGTCGACGACGGAGTCGGCCGTCTTCAGAAATGCTCCGTGGTCTCGAGATGATTTTAATAATCGTGATTAACGTTGAGCCGCGGATGCGCTCGCGGCGTCTGGATATTCCAGGAATGCGAGCGGACGTGCATATTCATCGTAATTAGTAGTATTTTTATTTCCGAGGAATTTACCACTGGGAATTTCGTGGTCGATAAAAATATTCTTCCTTTAATTAAATTCCATTTATTTCGATTTATAAATTCTGAGATCTCGTGTTTGCATAATTTATCCACGCGTTTTATTTAGCCGATTATATTTTATTTATCGCGTTCTGTAAATCGTTCAAAATTCTTCTGCTTCGAAAATGTCTCCTTCCACGCGTTTCTTTCTCTTTCATTGTAAGAAACAGTAATACAACTAATACGCTTTTGTAATATTTCGAACGATTATCCAAGTAACAAACGTCTCTAATTTTTAATTGAAAATAGAAGCAATCTCTCAGCACGATCCGATTAATATTAATCGCCGGCTATTGAATGACGAAATTCTGTTCGCAGCATGAATAATGTTTATATAAATCGCGGTGATAGTATTGCTCGTAACCATCGCGTAGCTGTTAAATTCTCCGAAGCATGGAATACTAATTCGTTCGTTCGCAATAATTCAAAGTTACTGAAGTGAATTTTCACAGTCGAGATGCTCATCGTGGACGAGCAAGAAATCAAGTATGAATCACTTCACCAGGTTTTAACGAAGACCATCGGAGAATGTGCAAGAAAGCATCCTGGAAATCGCGTTCCGTGAAGTTTATAAGCCGGTGTAGTGGCCAGGTTAGTCATGTAGGCGCGGCGTATTATGTTGTACAGTCACAATGTACGTTAGTTTCCGCAAGGTGTGATGTAAGAACAGTAATATAACTTCGCGCTGCTACTTATTAAATCACCCTCGTTGGATCGTACATCTTTTCCAAGACTTCGGTGACTAATGCGTTTAACAATAGCACAATTGAACCTCGTGGTACGGCAGCTTCCGTATCATTTAAAAATATTACTTGTCAAATAAACGATTGTTCCCATAAACGAACAGCTTTACCTAGTTAAAATCGTTGCGCGTGCGTTCTTTCTTTATTTTGTTATATTTCCAGGCTATTTTTATTTATATAGGAAATAAAATCTTGTTAAATTCTTTTTTGAAAGTCGAGTAATTTATCGAATACGATTAGATGAGAATTAAATGTAGTTATAGCTATAATTACCCCCACCCCGCCCATACAGATGATTATAGCGGATCGATGAAAATACATTGATTACGTATATAAAGTCTAAACACGATTGGATTATAATTATTTAAATAAAAATGAATTCATATCGCCACGATACTCTCATATATCTGTATAATTCGGACTTTAACCAGTTAAGTGTGCTTGACGACTATATCCGTCATGGAGATGTGGCATAATTTTGTGTCATGACGATTATATCGTCACAAAATTAACCTTAACTGGTTAAATAAATTCAGTGTCCGTATTCTCATCAAGCAACAGACCTTAGTCACTTTTAATGCTCGGTAGCGTTAGTATTAAGCATTAATAATCGTAACAGAGATCGAATATACGACAAATCGGTTCGCCGTTGCGAAATGTCCGAGGTTGGAGCGGCAGCGAGGGTGTCGGAGAATCTCCTTTCACATCGGAAGATCGAGACCCGTTCGACAGGCTACCGATTCGGTTGAGGACCGCTCGGGTTGACCGTTCACCGTGCAACGTTGAACGTTCGCATGGTAATAAATATAGGAGTTCCGGGGAAACAGCTGGCGCATTTCGTCGAGCAAGTCCGCGCGCGTTGGATGCTTTAATATCCGCGTAATGAAAACAAGAGAAACAAGCCCCCGACGAAGTGACACCGACGTCTAAAGTGCAGCTGCAAGTGGATGAGCGTGCGGTGAATTCCCAGCGCGTCTAATTAAAAGTCATCTGCATATTTACGGAAGGGGAGACGCGACGGCCAGAGAGAAAGGGCGGCTCTGCTTCTGCTGCCTCCGCCGATGCTGTTGCCGCTGCTGATGCCGGGATTAACGCGGAGAAAGCGGATAGGAGGAGCTTGCGCATTAAAAAATAAAGGGCGAAACAAAGAGCCGGAAGAAACCTATGTCCGGTTAAAGTGGCTACGTTTACCGCTCGTGTACCTCTCATTATGCGCCGGCGTTCCGTCTATCTTTCCGGCTTCTCGTTGCCCGCACGGCGAATCTTTCTTCCGTGACACTCTCGCCGGTCATCTTTAGGCGACGATTATACGTGACCCGAGGCGTGACAGATTCCCGGACGAATTTCGCCTGCGCTACGCAGTCTCGTATCTCGTGGGGGAGATGCAACGGGTGGGTTGAATCTTTTGAATCGGTATAATGAAAGGATATACAGGGTGTCCTGGTTGTCTTCGCGAAGCTTTACCAGCATACTCCAAAAGGCGAAATAAGGAACAAATTTTATATGAATTTGGTTTGTATAATACTCTTTTCTTAGCTTTATTTTAGTTGTTTCTAATAGATGCCTCGCGACACTCGCGATTCACGGCAGAGAAATATGGGGAATTGACGTGATTGATGTCGGAGGATCGGAAAGCCGGTGTGGATGCCCGAGAAACCGAAGGAAACACGCGGTAACGGGAGCTGTGTTAAAAGGTAAGAAGGGAACTAGGAAGGAGAGTAGCAACATAACCGCGGTACCGATGTATACAGAAGTGCGAACATGATGGATAACCACCGTAATTAGAGCAGGGGTGGCAAACGGAATTACACAGCGCAAGGTATAGCATAACAGTTCAATTATCTGATGATCAACGAACGTTTAATTATTAACACAATTATTATAGTATAGGATCAAATTATTGCACTTCTGTAGCAGATATTTCCAGGAGAAATAAATAAAATAAAATACTTGTTCGAATAAAGAATTATATGCAATTATTAATTATTGTATATATATACACATATATACACATAACGATGAAATAAACGTTCGTTTGCTGGAAATGAATTCTACCGTCCCATGGTTGTTATAAACGATCTCCCTAGCGCGTTAAACAAACACGCGAGTCTGTGCCACCGGTGGCACACGTGACACAGAAAGTGTTAATAGCCGTTTTGCAGCCGGTCTTCTCCGTGATTCTATTGTTATCAGCGGACAGGTATGAGAGGCCTAGAAATCCGCGGCGAAAGAATGGGGGCCCTAATCGTCGGCCGTCAAACGCGAAAAAGAGATCCGCGAACGGTTGGCCTACGAGCAACCAGCAGCAGCGGCAATAATTACATGGTTCGTGGCCAAGAAGTATACATATTTTCACAGACGACTGTACCGGAGTTTCGCGGAGAAAGAGATTTCCGGGCTCCTTTCAATGGGCGGCCAACATTCTCATGGTGAGAAAATATATTTCACACGACGATGATCATCCTCGCGTTTCTCCTCCTTCTCTAAGCCGGCCTCGTAACGTACCAAAAGTTTTATCTTCGTTTCGCCCTTCACGCACCGGCGATACATCAAAGCAACGCTTTCATTGAAATGGCGCGTTGCGAATCGAGTGTGCTTACGTTTTCTATAAACTTCGATCCTTCGTCGATCTCCGGGAGATCTCGAATGGTGCTCGAGGCGGTAGGTGCCACGTCGATCCAAATAGACGACGCTAATCTTTCATCGGACTTAGACATTTAATTTCATTTAATTTTATTCATTTTTACTACATTTATTTATTTTATTCTATCCATTTTTCTTTTATTTCTTCACTTAATTTTATTCATTTTTACTATATTTATTAATTTCATTTATTTCTATTTATCTTTTATTTATATCTATTTATTCATTTTTCTTATATTTCTAAATTTAATTTTATTCATTTTTATTAATTATAGTTTTATTTATTTTATTTTATTAATTTCTACTTTACTTATTAACTCTATCTAAATATAGATATTTATATGGAATATCATATAGAATATGGAATTCAAAAATGCCGCTTTTACAGTAAAACATCAGCTTCGACAATTCTGAAATACAGTCTCAAGACAATGGTTGTAGCAAATACAAATATTGGTTAAATATTCTCCAAGCGAGCGTTTAAAATAAATATAATAATGCAAAGTAGAAACCACCTAATGCGACGCGTAACGAATTCTCCGAGAAAATTCGGGGAAACAACGAGTTACGTCACAAAATGGTCGTTTACTGTCACACGAAATATGATAGAGTACAAGAGGGATTAGTCAACAGCATGTAATTAACAAATGGAGAATTTTTCGGAGTAAAAAGACAAACTGTATTATCATTATTATTAATTTACGGGCCGCAACCCTTTGTCACGAAGTCAAAGAAAATACGACGAGTACGGGATGTCGGCGGGGTGAGAACAATATCCACTTACGTTCGTACTATTCTCGTAAAACGCGCCAACGCGATTCATTGACACCTAAGAAGATGCAATCGCGTAAACGATCAATTCCCGTCACGCGTACACGAGCGCATAATTGCATGCCCTTCGCGTCATCGCGGAATATAAAACAGGCGGGAACATTGTTCGCGAACTATCGCCGATATTAATTACAGAGTCTGCGTTCTCCGCAGGAAGCGGGGCCGAGAATACTTATTGTCACATTTCGGTAAATCTATCGACGGTTTTAGTAAGCACCGTTGCATGGAAAATAAACGATCCCGTACGATCTTCGCTCGCTATAAAAATACAAATGATTCGGAGTTTCACCGATAAAACGAACGCGCGCCGTTTCTGTGAAGGAACCGATTATGCGGTCGCGATTTTATAAATTGAAAATTGTTAGACGAAACTGTAATGAAATTAGAAGAACTTTAGAATATTTTGATATTATGAACGACTTGTTAAAAGTAATAAAAGAGAGAAGATATCTTTTATTTTGCTAATTCATTCTTTATATTCTGCTAATAATTTGCTTTAGGTTCTTCGTGTTCATAAATTAGAAATATATTTACAAAAGAGTTAGAAATATACTGTATTTTTGTTCTGTATTTTTAATTTACTAAAGCTATCTAGAAACAAATGTAGTTTATATATCACGAAATTAAAGCAAATCACTTCTGTCTTGTATAAAAATTCATTCAAAAAATAATTGTCTAGCTAGTTTCCATTTCTTTGTTACTAATTTTTCATATTAAAAGATTTCACATAGAATTTGTTTTATTTAAATAAAATTTCTTCCGACTAAGCTCTATGTAGAAATATTTAAATAAAGTTGATTTCAACGAATAGAAATGTTTAGATGAAATTAATGTCTCAATAATATACTTAATAATAGTATACTTAATAATATAAAATACTTAAATAAAATTATTAACTCTTCAAAAGCAACTAACCGGTTGATATATAATTAATTAAACTGCGCTGATATTACCAGCAATGGAATGTTTAAATAAACGATACCGGGATGAAAAATTCAAACGAAAATACCGATTAAACAGGGGAAAAAATCAGGCAAGCACGTCACGAAATGTCACTGCATAGTGTCCCCGATCACCGGAGTCGGAAGAGGCACACGCTTAACCGTAATTACAGTAATTAAATGGGAGGAAAGCCCGGCATCTCGATCAAAACCGCGTTCGTTCATTCCCGGGAGGAAGTGACGTCAGGAGGAAGTCTTCCGATGCAGCGAATCCCGTGACCGGCCACGAAAAGCACGTTTCTTTCCTTTCAGATACTGAAAATCCCGTTAAACATTCGCCGCGCGTGCTAAACTTTCCTTTGGCAGCTCTGAATTCGATTAAAAACCACGCGCCGTTGATCCCCGCGTTGAAATTCCAAACGAAAATCCGTAGCTGGAAATAACGTCCGCGTTAAAAACTGAAAAATTCTAGACGAAATTCAGCATTCGTTCCATAATTACGCGACTGAAGCAACGCGAAAACATTCGAGGAGTTCGTTACTTGCATTAATCCTTTCAATCGTGCTCTTAATAATAACGCGGATTTTTACGCGAAATAAAAATTGCTCGCACGCGTTTGCTAGATAGACGTTTATTTATTTTCTTAGTCAATCTAAATGACAATAACGCAATAGATATTTAAATAACTTCGACGTTTCCGTCGTAAATGCATAAAATCCGCAGTCCGCTAATTTCATTTTTAGCCACGACGGTGACAAAAGTATTTCGTTATTTTTCATACGTCACACGATAATTCACTCGTCGAGATAAATATAGTATTTCTTTGAATTACGAATGTTATCGTCGAACTTTATCCAGAGATTGATATTCGCCGGTTTCGCGTTATAGAAACTTTCTTTCGGCCGAAACAGCGTCAAGTTTCCAGTTCCGCCGCGAAACAGAACATCTCGTCCCGATTTCGCGTCGCAAGACGAAGCAAAAAGGTCCGTAATCCCGATGCGAATCAGGATGATTAATGCGCGAGGCAACGGTAACCCTTCCGAGCGCATAAAGCATACTTTTTACCTCTTAGCTTTCTCTTTCGCCGATAAAACCAATTTAACACGAACGTTCTTCACGCCCACGCAGCCGGGACTTACCAAGAGACAATGCAGCAGGGCTCGCCGGAAACGATCGACGGGAATCCTCTTCCTCCTCCCGTGTTAGTTAAGGCACACTATAGATCACTGAGAATCACTAAATTAGACTTTCGAGACAGGCCGAGAGTGCCGTGCTCAGGAACGATGCTACTGGCAAAGGTCTCGCGGAGTCGCGTCGAGAGACTGGCGTCGGATCGGAGACTCTCCGGGCCGGCGAAAACCGAACAAAAACAAGGCAATTACCGAAATTCGATTCACTGTTCGATCACGGCCGCCGGTGAATCGATTCGCCGTGAAGTTTCGACTGTGATGGGCTCACGGTCCCCGTGGGATTTTTCGCTTGCGGCGGAATAGAGAGCGCGACTGCTTTATGGGAAACCGGCGCGGGCACCGGGGTGTCGACACTGCGAGCGACCGGAAGCGAATGTGACCGACGACGGAAAGGTGAAAATTGCCAGCGTGGCCTCTGACAGACAACTTCGCAAACGAGTGACGAACGAGCGAATGGTCGGAGGACCTGCAGGCATCGGCTCTTTTGCCGGAGGACGACGAAGGAAGAGGCAGGCAACGAGCCATGGCGCAGGCCGAGGCGCCGCACGGTGGGCCAGTTTCATGAAACGGATGGAATTTAACAGCGAGGAACGAAGTTTTTGAGGTTTTCCAAATATTAATGATTTTAATTGCTATTTCCATCCGCGTTCGCGCGTTTTAATAATAGCCATCTTGTCGCCGGTGATTACGATTACGAGTTCCATTCGTACGCGACGTTTTCACATGTATTTATTTATGTATATTTTTGTGTATATTTATATATATTTATATATATATTTTTATACGCATTTATATATATTTTTATACGTATTTATGCATATTTTTATACGTATTTATGCACATTTTATGTATTTTTATATGTACACATAATAGATTTAGTCGATCACTGAATTGTTAGATACACTACATTATTACGATACAATAAAAATAATATATAATGTAACAAAACTAATAATATTTATACGATAGTATAAATATGATAATAATACAATAATATAGATTATATTAAAAATATTCCGGAAGAAATCATTAGATAAACTAAATCATTATAACGTTAATACATATAATGTATCAATGTAATGTACATTATAATACAAATCGTAAAAGTACCAGTGTTAATAACATTAAAAATAAAAACGATTTGGTTAAACCCACGCTTCATTCACCCTGCGCTTGGATTCAATAATTACTTTCGTGCATGAAATTATGCGCCGCTGGATAATAAAATAGCACGGTCCTCCTCTATGGAGATGCTCATAAACTTTACATGTATTTAAATGAGGGATCAAATGGAATAATTATTTAAATATCGTGTGAAAACGTTAAGCACAGCTTCTTTCTGCTATGCATTATTCAAACGCGATAGTATACGTTTCTTTCGAGACCAGCTATTCCAGTAGAGATTCGAATGCTTCTTTACTAAAACATTACTCGAACGCGTCTCGTACGCTTCAAATAATCTCTCAACGTTCACGTTTCAACATGCGACGATTTGTTTGCAGAAATGCGTAGATTTAATTTCCTTGGACGCGCAATATTGACTGTAACATTGATTTAAAACGAGGAGGACTGGTATAATTTATTACTCGTTTGATAGCATGACCAGTTAATAGGTTTAATAATTACGTGCGATAAATTATAGAGCAGATATAATATATAGGCTCATAATACAGGCTCATAATATAGGCTGAAAGTGACTGTTACATTTTTAGTGATATTTAAACACTTGACAAAATATTATATTTGTATATCTCTATATTAGATATAATCGAAATGACCAATATACGTATATAAGTCTGCGATAAATTGCCACCGAAAATTTTCCACTAAGTATTGTTTAACGGCAACGTAAAAGAAAACTCGTTTTCCTATAGCTATCCATTCAAACTTGTACAATACCATAGCCATGGTTTTGCTATCTAATAAAAACAGTCAACGCTTTACGGAGGGACGAATAAATTAATTTTCAGAAGCATTAGTAGCTTTTATTTTCATTATAACTCCGCCGCTTCATTCGACTACTTCTCTCAGTTCTCGGTGACAATAAAAATCGTGCTGCGTGCGCTATGAAATTTAAATATATCAGCAAATGTATCAATCACTTTTGGTTTCATCTTCGTATGAAGGAAAACGCTGCGGTCTGACAAGTTCCCCCGCCTAGCCACGGTTTCTATTCCATGGTAGAGAGGGAGGGAGAGGGATGAAGAGATGGAAAGAGATAGAGAGAGAGAAAAAATAGAGAAAGAGAGAGAGAGAAAAAAAAGAGAGAGAAGAGAGAGAGAGAGAGAGAGAGAGATGATAAAGAAGATAGAGAGAGAGGAAAAGCTTTATCTGCCACCGCGCTCTTTCTGCTAGGATGCACTCGACCCGCCATGTTGGTTCAGACATTTCCATCTTTTTCCCTCCCGATCGCGCAAGCTGCCTTTCAATTTTATTTCGTTTCTCAATCATACACCGTGCTCCGCTCGTGGAAGCTGCAATGCGGCCCTCCCAGCTTTCATCGATTCCATGGACGCTGCCTTTCGCCGGGGAAAAATAATGATCGTCTCGATCCATATATCCCTCGCCCCTCCGAACACATTAAAATCAACCGAACACCTTAATATATTCGCTGCCAGCCGCCGCACCGTGGAGTATTAAACCCGACAAGACCAAAATACGATTTTCCAAAAAATCTTGCGTGAAATGAACAAATTTTGGTTGTCCGAGCTATTATCATTATTACTTTTTATTCGTAAATACAAACAACTTGCAAGAATATTTTGATCGCACGAATTTATTTTCACTCAACCAATAATTTCTTGTCCACGACATTTGTTTTTAAATTATAACTATAATCAATGTTTTTCTACTTATATTTAACACATTACCGACCGATAGCCTATAAATCGGCTTTTTACCAACAATTTGTTATCCAGTATTAAGGTAAAAGTGTTAAATTGTACTATTATATTATATATTATAGTTAACATTTTTATAAGCAAAAGAAAATATAAGTAATGTAATATAATAACATAATAATTTGTGCGCGAAGGTCTAAGCCGAAACAGTGCCGGTGTCAGGGAAATGACCGGTCGGTAAAGCGTTAATAAATAATTTGATTTCTCTGAAAGATGTTTGTTAAGATCTATATCATATTTAAATAGATATCCCTCGGATAAGAAATGGAGCAAGCATAAACTTTGCAAAGTTCGGGGTTCGTGTTTCGCCGATCTAAAAATCTACTTTCGGACCGTCGTTATCAATTAATTACGTCCCTAATCGAATCGAGTAAAAATATCCGGGCTCGGGGAACAGCTGCCGCGTTTTAGGCAGATAGTGTTTGCGTTCCGGAGAACCGGGATAACGTTTTAGAAGTGGAGCGGATAGCGGCGAGCAATTAACACGTTCATCTGTTTCGTGGTACCATTACGCACCGCCCTATTAGCAGAACAATGCTATCATAAACTGCGACCCCAACGACGCACCCTCCGCGATCGCGGACTAGCCACGTTTCAGAAGCAGGTCCCCTAATTAAACCAAATTGCCCGATTGCTCCGGCATGGTATTATCAATTTCCACCTACGAAGTAACATGTTGACCAATCGTCAACGCAGTTTTTATTTTATGATCGCACTGATTTAACGAGAAATCGAACGACCGGATTTTTACGACCACACAATGGAGATGAGACTTTTATATGTTGCCTTTTAATGCGAACACGTTGCGCCAATTTGGGAATATTGTTATATATCGGGCTTGATTGAAAGGAGAGGCTCGTTTTCATTTAACTTCTGCTCCTTGTGATTAAGTTAACCCTCTGTGGGCCGAATTGTTTTCTTAAATATCTATCTACAGACAATTTACGAGGCATTTACTTTAATATTTCAGGTTGATGATGCTGATAAACGTCATCAATATTGTTATTGGTTATTTCAGAGACCTTATGTAATTAAGACGTATACGTCATCTTGTGAAAAAATTAAAATTGTTTGGTAAATTGTCGATATATTAGCACGTGACCTGAAAGATACATGGGCCCATAGAGAGTTAAATCATTTTTGTTTTCATAATTCTTGCAGCTTTATCACTGTTGAACTGTTATACAACATTTGTACGTTTATTGTGCTAAGATATTTGTACTTTTCTTTACTGCAATAAGTGATTTAAAACTGATGATACGTTATAGGTAGCGGCAAAATTAACACCGAGCTAAACTAATTAATTTCTGATCTATTAAAATTGATAAAGCACTAATCTTTTGCATCGAAGAAATAATTCCCAATTTTCCAAATCATTTTAAACCTTTCCAAAATACGGAGAACATTTTCTCAAGCAACTGTTTCGCATCAAGAGCGTATAATTAGTCTAATTTTGTTATCGAATCCCATCGCGAAACAGGAAAGACGAATCAACATTTAGATTTCTATGAAACACAGAAGAGTATCTATCAATATATGCGCATGCTGATCCTGATCTGTTACTTTCTCTATTACGAGTGCGTTGCCACTGGACAGACGTGCCTCCGTCCCGAGCAATTACAAATTAAAATAGCTGGAAATATATATATATATAAACAAATCTATAAACTTTCCTTATGAATTGCGTATCAGAGGAAAACGTAATTGCAGAAACTGCATATTCAATTCTACGGTTTATAATGCAGTACTGGTGAAAACACTCGTCTCGTCCAGCGAGTGAATCATGTTTCCAACCGGGATCAGTATTTCACGCTTTCATCGAACAGAATGATTGTTTCATTTCAGATAGGAGGATCACGGCAAATGTGCACACAATCGATACGAATTCGCGAATGCACATCGAGCTTGATCCCCCATTGCTGCAGCCGGACTGCGGTCTGACCTAGTGCAATTACCCCACGCTCGAACTGACGCGGAGGAGAATTTTGATCGGCCGTGGAACACTTGCATCTATAGAATCGCATTTTCTAAGATGCATTAGGTGAATCAAATGGGTGAAAATATTTTATAAGATACTGACAATAATTAATGAAAAATACTTTCGTCCGCATGAAATAATATTTCATGCTTGCTTTGACGTTGTAGAGATAAGTGCATCTATTGAAAATAGTTATTTATGTTGTGGTAAAGAAAATTGTTAATTGAAACAGTATTTTTACATTGGAAATAATTATTTAAAACAGTATCTCGTGGGTATAAATTTTTATTATTTGAAATTCTATTTTTTAAGAAAAATGACGATTGTTTTGGAAAATAAGCTTTTTCTTATATTTCTCATAATTAACGAGTCTATTTGGAATATTTAACATAATCGAGTAAAGTGAATTTTATTAGGATGCTTAGGATATAAAAAGAGTTAAAATATCGTTCATTATGATAAATTTTAAGTTTCCAGTCTTCAGTTTTATTAATCGAATAATTTTGATATTGTGACTGTTTTTCTTATATTTCTCATAATTAATGAGTGTATTTGGAATAACATAATCGAGCAAAATGAATTTTATTAGGATGCTTAGGATGTAAAAAGAGTTAAAATATCGTTCATTATGATAAATTTTAAGTTTCTAGTCTTCAGTTTTATTAATCGAATGATTTTGATATTGTGGCTGTTTTTGGGGTTAATATCCAGCGAGTAAATTAGTGGAATAAAATCAAAAGAAAGTTCGCATGGAATAAAAAAGCTACGGGTTAATCAATCGCTCAATAAAAGCGCCGTTTTGGCGCGTGCGTGCAAAATTTCGCGTCGCTAAACGGTCTCGATCGATCATCGCTTTGTCTGCGAAAACTGTCGCGGTCCAGCCTGGCGGAAAATGTTCGTGCACGTCTGTTTCGAATTGATTGTAGTATCATTTTATTCTGGAAAAATTCACGCAAACGTGTTATTCTATAAAATTTCTATTTTACATAATTTTTTGAAGAATTCTAACAAGTGGGAAAATAATTTTAAAAAAATATTCTTCTAATGTTCTCTCAATTTTGCGTTTGACTCATTCATCTTTGTCACAAGTAAATAAAATTCGCAGTTTATTTATAACAAATTGGTCGAGTGAAATTTAAAATAGGAGAAAATTGGAAGAGTTTAATATTATTATTATTATTTACACTCTACTAGAATTATTAAAAAAAATTCTTTGCTCGTTATTTGCGATAGAAATATTTTCAATGAGGATTATGACATTCTTCTTATTATTTAATACCGACTTACACGCAACAAGAATTTCGTTAAGTAATGTTCAGAAAAGACGTCCGTCCAATCCACGAATTTTATAGGCTGCCGGGCAGTCTATCTATCACTGATCTATTCCACTTCTCGCAAATAGCAGTATTTTCTATTTCTAGCGTGCACGCCGCTAATATCTGTCGTAATTATGTTAACAAGTTCGATTAAATATAATTGAATAATGGTTTCCGCTGCTTTCAGAATTTCGAAAATCAGCGTAAAATTTTCTAAGGATTTCATCCTCCGAATTCAGCCGCGTATCAGATCGCGGTGTTAGTATACTCGCGGTTCACGTGAACGCGTGAAACGGCACGAAACAAGAAGATTGTCATGGTTTTCAATTTTATTGTTAACTTAATGTACTCCTTAACAAGCGAAACACATTTTTCAGCGGTCTTGGTTCTCGCTGGCCAGTCTATAAAACTGTAAATTGTTCATAAACAACCGCGTTCGAGCAATTACACGTCCGAATATTATTACATGCGCGGAGAAACTTCGATTCGTCGCGCTTTCGTTTCGATTACGGTTTTATTTAAAAATATAATTCCGAACGAATATTCATAAGAAGATATAAAGAAACGCAGTCACAAAGTATTAAAATAATCATGCTATTGGAATAACAAATATCATTTAAACGAGAATGATTTCCATACTGCATAGATGAAAACAAAATACATTTGTCGAAGGTCAAATGTCAATAGAAAGTAACAAATAGAGTGTTAACCAAAAAAGAGTTAGACTAGTGAACCTGAACAATGATTAACGATTATGTTTAACGTGAAATCATATTCATAATCAATGATTAACCATTACTAATAATAATTAGTAATCAAATAATCACGATTAACGAATCATTTAAGTGATCAAAACAAATGTAATCATTGGTGTCGCGATTAACTGAAAAACTTATCATGGTAGTGAATAATAATACTGAATAGTTATTAGAAAATTTTACTGAACGGAAGAACACATTATTTACACAGCATTAATGATCACAGATTACCGATCATGATCATTATTACCGATTTATTCTAGTAACGATTGACTGCCTAATGATTAGAGCCTAACGATTTAGATGATTACATGCGTACTTTTTATAATCGATTGCAACAGTAATCGCAAAGTAACCAATTACCGCCCAACTATACACCAAACGAATAATTAAGATCTCGAATAGTAAATGACAAATGATAAATTTATTCGGACAAGCACTGCTGTCACAGTGGGTTTCGCAACGTGACGATCTGCGTCCGCAGTTCGAACACTAAATTTCCAACGAAGGACGAAGGAAGCCACAGACGCGGCGATGTGTTCGAGCGCCACGTGCCTCGTAGCACGCGACTGCAATTAGGCGTAGGAATCGCTATTGTGACAGAGCTCGTACCCCGTTCCCCGCCCCCACACCCCTTATAGAATCCTGGCAATGGGAATGCCAGCGATTCGATGGGGCAATTGGCCCAATTGCAGCTCGATCAGGAAGTCGAGCAAATCCTGGCGACAGGATCCTCCGCAGAATTCGATAAAGGATTCCATTCCGTGGCTCGCTGCAATGGCTCCAGGGGAGCTCCGTGTGCTAAATCTCCAATTTTCGATCAGACCCGGGTAAAAATACGTGGAAATACAAATAGTTGCAAATACTATCTCAGCTGCGTTGCATATGCTCCATTTGAAATAGTAATTTATTTCTGTATTAAAGGAAACACTAGTTCAAGTATCCAATGGATTTTACAGATACATAATAAGTATATATATATACTTCATAATTTCATTATATACGGGGTAGTCTCGTGAAAGGTATATTTCAAACATGGACGTCTCCGTACAGCATCGTCCACGCCGAGGAGAATCCAATTTAGATAGTATGTACTAATGCGTTTTAGTACGCGATGTTCTTGATCTGGTTAACACAATTAGGTTTCTTCTAGACATCCATTCGTTCATATGATCGAAATGCAGTAAGAAAAAGCCATTCATTAACGCCCGGAAAGGAGAGAAACCGTCGAGTGTTACAAAACTAGATCTACAATTTTAGATCAATAGGATCGCAAGAAACTCTGCTACAAGAAATTAATATTATAATACAATACGTATTCGCGAATCAATTTCTGACACTTTCACATGGATCTTGTTCTTTCCCTTGCATCGTGTCACAGCTAGATGCACGGTTGCTATTATTTATCCTAGATTACGTAGTTATAATAATAATAATAATATAAACTTTATCATGATTATGACAATAGAATTCTGTACACATTGACAGTGAAATGCCTATAGTATGGTGTGAATAATTATAGATTCAAAATAACTTTTACTTTTTTAACGATATTTAGACAAAAGCCTAACAAAACGCCATATTCGTATATTTCTATATTAGAAATAATAGAAAACAGAGATTTTCTTAGGAGTTGTTTAAATATCGATAAAAATGTACGAGTTACTTTGAATCTACGATTTATGCAGACCACTGTATATCCAATATGGCTCCTAGTCGCTACTCTTTTTCTCCTATTTCTATTTGCAGGAAGTATCGGAACAGAGGCAAGCAAAATACTAGGACACTGTGTGTAGGATGCAGAAAAATGAAATCCTTGTTTTATCTGTTTCTCAATTGTCGAGGTTACGCATCGATTGTCGTTTACTTGGAGAAACCGTAGGCCCGACCGTTAACAATGACTGTCAGAGTTTACAGTTTAACATGGACGCAGAAATTCGTGAGCGGATGGCGAGATTGCTAGCGGACAGAGAAAGGATGAAATAAATATATAACATTTATGATGCAGTTGACAATTTTAAATAATTCATCGAGAATTCACGTAACAGCGAGACTGCAAAATATGTATATTCTAGTTTTATTCTAGTTTTATCTAGATTTAAAACGATGTTATTTCATCAATTTTCAAATTTTGAGAAGTCAAACGCGCTGCCATTTTGTCCACTGTATTTCCATAAAAATTCTTTTCTTTCCAAATAAAATTATTTAGACCGGCGAAATTGAATTCTTATTTCATTCGCGTACGTTTATAGCGGAATTCTGCAAGTTCGTGTAAACGGTTGTAAGAAAGCAAAGATTACGTTAGCGTTAACCGGGCCCTGGATAAAAATATTCCCTCGGGCAAGCGAAACCCGGCCATCGAAATTGACTCGGATTCGCGAGGCCGCGGCGAGGTTCGTCCCATCGCTACTCGCATTAGATTCGGCTAGCTAGACCGGAAGGTGAACGAACTTTCATCGAGGAATTTCTACGGGCAGAAACGGAGGAACTTGTCTTCGGAAGGAAAGGAAGGGTACACGTTGGTGAAATGAACGAGCGTCGGGGCAATCCGTTCCGATCTTCGTCCCTGAGTCGGGCGAGAAGCAGAGCATGACAGCGCCATGAGGAACGGCTGGACACAGTTTGTTGGCAGCCGGTTAGAAGGAGTACAAGATCATAACGAGATTCGCGTTTTCCACCGCGAAATTCCTTGCGAGACGGCATTCCCCTTACTTTCTCAAAACTATCAGCCACTCGTCATCTTTTGCTCATCGTTCGGGAACCGCGAGAAAACTTCGGCTAACGCGATCCTTCGACATCGAGAGTCCGCTCTAATGAAACTCCGCGCAGGGGAAATACGGGTCAGGATATTTCATTGTGCGAGCGTAAAAGCGACGAGCGAGCCGAGCCGCTAACGGCCCTCCGTTCTTAATTACTCTTTCATGCCGGATCGTAAATTATTTTTTATTACTGTGAAACTCTTCGGTACGATTCCGCGCGGCTGGAAATACAATTTATCGCAACCGATACGGATCCGCCGACCGTTTCTGTCCACGGTCATCTCATCCGCTGGACTGTTACCTCTCGGATCGAACGCGAACCGTGCGAAACAAGAATTTGTTAACGCTCTGCACCGCTGGAAATTGTTGCATCGCGTTCCAAAATAATTTGCGCGTCGCAAGGCTCGGTTCCGTGTGCGCGAAAACGAGAATTTGCATAAAGATCCGGAATCTGGTTGTTATACAACGTTCGTTATGTACGATTTTTCGCGGATTCGTAATTTATTGATGAAAGGAACGATTGGGCGAAAAGGTAGCAGTAGATAGATTGAAGTCTATGGAAGTATTAGTTTATAGCGCGCCTAGAAATGGTATTCGCCCGATCGCTGATTAAATCTAATGAGATGATTTAAGGTTCCTGATACTTTCGTATGGATCTATTCCATCGCGATAACTGTAATTACTCGCTTCGATTGTTCTATTCGTGACGTGGAAATCTTCGCGTTTCAGCGATACATCGGCCAAATTAATGGAACATAACTAAGCACGCTAGTTGAACGAACACAGAGAAAAACGATCGTTCTCTCTCGATTTTCTCTCGATACGGAATGGCAGATGAAATCGGACAAAATCCCTCGTTTATGTATCTGCCATAATTGCGTGTATCATATAAACGAGGATCGCGTTGTACTAAATCGATCTCTGATTTCATCGGAATTTCTTTCTGAAAATCGAGTTTGTACACGCTCGTTGAGTCACTCAAATTTATATTAATAATTTATCATAAGTCGAATATATAGTTAAAACCTATTACAAACAAATTCTTATAGAAATATATCTCATATTAATAAAAGATTGATCTCGTTCTTTTATAACAGCCCTAATATATCCAAGTATCAAAATATAATGATTCTGCGATCAGTCTTCCTTTTAACTAATTAGAAATACCTACTTTGGCAAACGCTGAATAAAATGTATTATTATAGTTCCTTAGATTGACTCGGTGAACTGTTATTATTGTATATTGTTTCAATATACGTATTTCAGACAGATACATGTATATCTGTTTCATCAAACTGATTCACCATGTCCAAACCAAACTTTTTCGTGTACGTCGAACACTGCTGAACCAACAGCGAATACTATTGTTAATCACGTCACGCGCACCAATAAATTTGAACAGTGGCAAGCTGCGGTGCGCCGCTGACAGGCCGTAAAGCGTCAGCCTTCCGTTTGTTTGTTATCCTAAATTGATTCGCGCAGCGCAAAATCATTCGGGCAGTTACTTATGTACTTACTTGGACTCCGTTGCATCTCGTGATACAGGATGGTTGCTATTTCCGTGGGTCCTACGTAATCTGTCAATCCGTCCGTGGCAATCACCAGGAAATCCTCGGTACCGTCCAGAGGACAGCATTTCACTTCCGGTTCACCTGTTACGAACGGTTTGTACCGAACATCACCTGAAATGGTCAATTAAACATGAAATTAAAGTAAAAGATACAAAGATATAAAGTAGAAGATAATTATTCAAAGCTTATTAACAGAACGTTTCAATATTTCTAATTGTGTTTGATTATTGGCAGATTTCTTAATTCTACTCAATCAAATTAATTCGAAGCTTATTAAACATAATTATTCACCGAATACAAAATGTCATTCTAAAAAGAGCGTCCAGTTGACTAACTATTGGAAAATAGTGGGCGTTTTTAAATCGAATTGTACATAGCACGCTTAGATCGCTCGGGATAAAGACGCATGATTAATAAAATCAGTCATAAACGCAATAATTTTTTTAATGAAACACCTATTTACAATTCGTGGCTACCAATCGACTTGAAAGAAAATTACTTCCGTGCTTAGTGTGCTCCGATATCAGCATATCCAATAACGCTAATTCTATTTCCCTTGAACTACTTTGATTTACAGCACTAGTAATAACCATTTGCGTGTCAAGTATTCGCCTGACTCGCGAAGATTAGCTTGAAGTCAAAGTTTTTATTTATAGCATTGATTAATCTTTACGTGCTAGCGTCTAAAACTGAATTTAAACAATCTTAAAACCGGTCATGGAATTTTACAAATTTAGATAATAAGAAAGATCAAGACCGGCTTTTAAAACCCCACGAACCCTATTAGCGAAACGACGATACTAAATATTTTTAATCTCGTTTACCCACAAATTTTCATGTTCCTTTTTAATTACTAACTGTTCCCAGTTTCATTCATGGTTGTAGCAAAGCGATAGAAAGAACCGCATAAGTTTCTAATAACCGGAAGCGTCTATGTTACGGTAGTGCCATTATTTAAATTAGTTACGCCATTCATTAATTAGATAATTAAAGTTAATTACGGTCTAGTTGAATACTGATATCCCCCACGCTCCCGCCATCGCGTGTTTTTCAGATGTAAAAAACAACGCTTACGTGCAATGGGTAACTGTAACAGTTATCTCGGATTCCATAAAATTGCGCGTCACGCGGAATGAAATTTTCTTAATTTTCTTTCTCTGTCACTTCTTCTGCCTTGCCTGAACGCGATCGGCGAATTTATTTCAGTGAATCGGTTAATTAGAAAAAGAAAGCTCCAACACATTTTAGAATCTCGCTGAAGATTTCTAGGCACCGTAACTGTTATAATTGTCGTGGAGAATATCGTTCCGTTGCAATTATTATTTTTATCCAAATGTTTTTCGTTTTAAGTAGGCCACGGACTTTCGACACGTGTATGAAAAAAGATTAGAATACTTTTCGGAATATTGTTACATTGTTCTCAACCAATTAGACGTATCGAGAAAAGATACAAGTCGTTGCTTCGCTTTAGTTTGTTGCAATCGAGGTAGTCAATTTTAATTTTGCATAAACTTCCGCCGTTCTCCGAACTTCGCGGAATTGTAAAATAAGGAAACGGTCACTTCGACCGCGATAGGTTTAGTCTATTAATAGACTTCCGGTAAATAGAACGATAACATACAGCGAGACACGAAAGTATTCGAACGTCTTTTAATATAACATGAAAGATTTCTAAAAGTAGTTCCAAAAATTGCAATTACTTAGAGTGACAAAAAAAGTAAAAATATCACAGTTTATGTATTCAATATATTATATAATGTAATATATTCGAACAAACTGTATGTTTGAAGAATTTTTAGCGTATGTGTGTGTAAGAATGTTTACCATCCGCTATGATAATAATTATTTATCTAACGCCAGCGTCATTGATTGAATTTTGTAGAAATTTTTGGGATCGTTTTTCAGCACTTAACATTTTAAATAACGATTTGCCAGTAACAAACGTGCAGCTTAAGTGTAAATTCACTGGACAAGCCACCCTACGTCAGGATAATAAGTCCGGCGACTTGTAGACGAAAGTACACCAAAATCTGATAGGATTTCCACCGGATTGAACACGTCGAACTTCATCCGATAAGCTGCGCGGAGCGAAGGACCGCGGTCGATCCCCGATTGTGAAATCTACCGGAAGTAGACGGTAATAGGTACGGGAGCGCTATCAGTCGTAAAATTTCGCGAAGCCGAGGAGAAATTCCTCGCAAACGAGGGACCAGCGAGACACGCGTCTTCCCGCGATGCAAAAACGGGCGTAATGGACTGTTAATTATTCCGGGCATGCGATTGTAGCAGCCACCCAGTAAAGCGTGCATTGCTCGGAGCATGGCTGCACGTACTATTGTGTCAGCGGTCGTACGGAACCAACAGGATACTCGACACGCGTCCAGAATTTTTTCTTTCCTTTTCTCGGCGACACCTAACCCATAGTTGGACACCTACGCCGCTAGTACTGTGCTCCCTACTTGGTTTCTATGCGAACACGTGACAATTTGGCACCTCGACTTCTTGCAACAATTGTAAAGACGCACGGCGGTAAGATAAAGTTGCCTAATTGCGAGGACCTCTCCTAATAAGCGTCCGCGGCGTAGCTGACGTTAAAATACACTCGGACGTGTTTAATGACTTCACCTCGATACGACCTTTGACCTAAACATGAAAACGAAACGTCAAATTATTGTTTATCGATATTCCAAGATTTAGAGAGTAATGCGAAGAACTGAAGTAAAATAAAAGTTTGTTACCGTTTCTGATACATCTAATAAATTGAAAATAATGTAACAGTATTCTTGAAATCTTTTAATCTTATCTCTGTTTCATGTTTCACCTATTTTTATCATAACTGTATAAATCCGCAGTCTAAGAATGCTTTAAGCATATCCGTTCCACATAATGATTGCTACATCAGCATCGATCAAGGTTTAGCGAAACTATTACAGCAGTTTAATAAATAAAATAGTGAAAATTTATTTTAATGATTGCTAGTCTAAAAATCCGGTCATCTTTAATGAGCTTTCTATTTTGCATATTACTACATACTTTATAAAATTTGTGTATCATCTGTATAATTAATGTGTTAATGATCAAAAATATGCTATGCCAACAGATGAACAACTAGTAAAATCCACAAACGAATATTAATATCATTTTGATTTAAAACGTTATTTATCGAACTCGAATTTGGAAGGATCTTCAATTAGCAATCGATTATTTAATTGTACACGTCGCTCGAGCAGACAGAAAAGGAAACAACAATTGTAACAGGACTGCTTTGGAACTTGATTGCTGAGATGATAATAGAGTCAAGTTTCAGATACCGCAGAAACAATCCGCAAGAATCAACGTAATAAAATAGTCAAGAATGTATGAGAACGTCTCGGCAATTACCTTAAAAGTTAGAATTCTTTCCGACTCTTCCTGGTATATTAAAATTCCAGCCACCATTAATTTATTAATGAAAATGCTGTCTACGAAAACAATCTCGGATTCGCAATACGCAAACAAAGAAAAACACAGGATACAATAAATTATACCATAGTTTGATCTTAATAATCAAAGGAAGTCTTTTGGAAGAAAACAATCCTAGACACGCCAAGAAAGCAGAGATTCAGTCCTGCGTAGTCTTAAAACAAATGGCGAATAACGCATTCGACGATTTGCACTCACAAGGATATCAGTTTACATGCCACTCTTCAGTATATTACGGGAAGTTTAGTATAGCTGGCCCATAGTTGATAGAGGGAAAATAGCATAGTTCTCGACGCACTCTGTACCTTGCACGTTGTCCGTTTAATTCTACGAGCAAGGAGTTAGAACATTCCTAAGCACTTCTCGCGGCACTGTAAATTATAGTGTGCACTAATTCGTTAGATAAATGTGTTTCTAACTAGACCTGTGCGAACTTCATCATTCATTCGCACGGTGCGCTTGAACGCATTATGCATGACCTACTGTGTGGAAAGAAAATCAATCTTCAGAGTTTGCAGCTGTTTCGTGATTGACAAAAACTCTGTTTACTCTAAAACAATCGGCCAAATTAACGCTATACCTGTCGGACATAAAATATTAATAAAAAATACACATAAAATAGCATAACATTTACTTAACAATTGGAATGTTTCTAATGTTTTTAACAACATCGAGAACAGCAGAAATATTATATTGAAAGAAACGCATCGATTAGGATATACTAGAAAAATACCTGCACATTATCTGATAGTACCTTTTTCTCTAATATGCTGTATGGTAAACGCCAGTTTTATGTAATTTTTTATGTGTCAAATGTTAACACTCCTACGTCGAATGCGAGATCATTTTGACCCGCCAGCGATAAGACAACTTATCATATATTCAGAGGCAACGTTGACACCAGTTTCCAACACAAACTTTACTATGAGTCAAAATGACCCTGCATTCGTCTTTCGAGGGTTAATTATTAGTACGGTGTTCGTTACAATAAACAAATCTATTTTATGACACCATAGCAAGAACAAATGAATAAACATAGCTCGCCCTTAACTGGTATATTGATTATCACAAAAAAGATTGGTACACGATAGACCCCAAATAAAAAGTTAAGGAAAAAATGTTAATCTTATTCTAGATGGACGCTCCACTGATATTTTAATCTTATCTAGTGTATACAATAATATAAACATAGAAAGTGAAGCTTTTACTAAAAAATGAAATCCAAATACAATATTAGGATTACTCATGACTTCAGTATATCAGTTAAGGGTTAACATTTCACGTAAATACAAATAATTCACTAAGTTCACTATTATTTCTATAGATGAAAGATTAGTACGTACATTGTGTAAATAATATTCAATATATTCATTTAGCTTGTTCTTACCAAGTACATTAAGAGACAAACATAGTAGAACGTAAGTTCTTCAAACGTTTGAATTTTCAAATGTATAGCGAAAGCACATGCGTCGGATGCAGTATATCGATTTCAAGATACATGTATCGCCATCTAGCGATTGCGAGCATCTTTTCGAGCACCAACGAATGTCATTCTCGATTCTCGAAGCGATAGATGTGAAGTGGAAAGTTGATACGAAAAAGGATTCACTGACATTGACAGTGCGAAAGGAATGTCAACGCGCGTGCCTCGTGCTAATATAAGAATGTGAGTACGAAGAAGAAATATCGACAAACTCTAATTAATAATTAATAAAATTTCCAAACATGTGGCCACGTCTTGGAAAACACAGTTTTCTCGTTCCGTAATTTTTCATAAAATGTCGTTCACTGCACTTTGATAACCTCCCACGAAATTAACCTCAAATTTCTATTGGGGTGAGTAACAGTGGTTACGCATGTATGTACTGTTCTTTCGTAACAAGTTAATTTATTTATGTTTACTAACTTCAAATTACTACTTGAAAACGCGCAAAGTATTTGTAAAATTTGTAAATATTAAATGCGATAAATAAAATGGTTGATTCTTACTTTAGAAAAAAGCTATTATCCTGAATATACCCTTTTACTTCTTTTATAAACAGAAAAAGGTAAATGTAGCGAAAAAAAATTGTTAAATATTAATAATTATGTATTTAGGAAAAAACGGAAGGAAGGAGGTAACATCAAATTTTTCATTTAAAAATAAGCTCTCGATGTTTGTATTATTTACTCTTAGTTAATATAAAGAAAAATATGTTTTGTTCAGAAATATTGAACAGAAAAAAATGTATACCCTTTAAGCAATAAAATGTATATTTATTCTTTATATTAAAAACGTTTAGAAAAAAATTATTCTGCCAAAAAACAATAAATTACATACATAAATTATGATTAGATTAATATTAAATTACTTACTTTCTCTTAACAATAGACAACAAAATTTTATTATATCTTTTTAGGAATGCTAAAACCAATAAGAAGTGACTTACCTATTGCCCTTGAAACGCTTAATACTCCATTAACTCGTAAGATTCCAACACTTTGCATCACTACTCCTCCTACCCTTTGTATCCTTTGTACTTCATCCTAAGAAACAGAACCATGATATTTGTCGCACTTCACTGCAAACACTTTATAAGCATACTATAGCTACAAAACTTCAATTGTTTTTCATGCATTCAAAATGTAACCAAAATTCTCTGTCAAGTTCATTATGTATGTAAATGATGCATTATAGTATTCAATTAATACTTAAATCATTGATTAAAGAAGATTAAAAATGACAGAACTGGGAACGCAAATAGACAGTGACAAAAGATTATTGCCATTTAAATCTTATGAAGATTATTTAGATTCACTGGTAACATTTGTTGATCTTGGATATTTAGGAAATTTATATACTGCTCGTCAATTAGCTGAGCTTGGTTATCGTTGCACTGGAGAAACTCTTAGCAGAGATGAATTTAATCGGCGTTTAAAAACTTTACAAGATTTACTGTTTCCAATATATAGGCCATATGAATTAACATCAGAATTTGTTACACCAACCAATGCAGTAATGCAGGAGCTCGCTCTTCGTGAACGTGCAAATAGATTAAAAATTATATCCACTATTATTTTTATAAGAAACTATACAAAACTTCAATTTGAAATCTCTGGTTACATCGATTTTTGTGAAAGACTTGAAAAAGAAAACTGGCTTCCATATTTTCAAGGAAAGAAAAAGCTGTGGCCTCATGCAACTGATCTTGCATACTACCATTGGAGAACAAATAAAACGTGCTTAAACGAAACTTGCAATTATCAACCAGTTATAGATCCAAAACTAGGTCTCAGATTTAAAAACCTTCATGATAGAGACTTTGTTAATATTGATCCCACAGTTCCTACTCCAGGTTTAGATACAACAAGAGTAAGAGTACGTTGTGCAGAGTATGAACATGTAATATTATATGACCATAGACTTCGAAGTAAAAGTCATATTTAGATAATAAATATATACCTGGGTATATATGTAATATAAAAATGAATTTGAATAAAGGAATTCTGTATACTTACTTCACGGTTAAGGCGATGAGGATTTACTAATTGAACAACAGAATTGGATTTTACGATCATTGCTGTAGAATCTCCTACCCAAGCAACATATAACTTTTTATTTAACAATAAAGTGCAAACTGCTGTAGTTCCACCACATACTTTCTATAAAATAGAAAAGAAATATTTAATTGTTTATGGTATATGCTTAAGTTATGCACTATTATACAGTGATTTCTAGTACTCACTTGTGTTTTAGATTTCTCTATAAATTGTGTATCTGTAGTAATAAAAGCATCATGTAAGGCACGCTCTGGATCAGTAGGATAGTGTCTGCTTTCCGCTAAATACTGATGAAGATGTGAAGCACAGTATACAGCTGCATCTTGTCCTGCATGTCCATCAAATACTGCATAATAATTTGCTACGGAGTCATCCTATAATTTACAAATTCATTTGCCTGAGTTACATTTCACTTCAATTTTATAAGTGACATAATAAAAAAATTCGGTATATACATACCTCAATACCAAAAGTAGCATGTAAATCATGCAAGACTACATAGCGATCCTCCATCTTCCTTCTAATATTTTTGTTTCCACCGGCTACTACTTGTGGCAGAGGTGTAGAAGGTGGAGGTAGCAGTAATGGTAATTGAGTATTTATTAAGAAGCGATAACATATTTTATTAACTTTGCCAGTAATGGCTTGCATTAATTTCAGTGAGGTATATGCTGCAAAAAAATTATACTGATTAAAAGAGATACTATTTAAATGAAACTGAATTAAACATTTATGGCTAAATGACATACTTTTCTCTTGTGCTTTGTATCCACAATCTTCTGCTTGTTTTTTGCACATGGATTTGATTTCCTGTATTACTTGATGAAGCAAGTGTGCTTGCAAGCTTGGTGGACATTGCCTAAAATAGAGAAAATTCTCTGAATCCACGAATGTTTTTAAAAATTGTACAATAATTATAAATATAGCAAACTTCACATCCTAAGAACTACTGTGAATATAGAAAACAATAAAATAACCAAAATTGGATGCCTGATGACAAAAAGCATTTGTAAAATTTTGGAATATTATTTCTTGTTTTTAAAATTATATTAATATAGAAGCATGGATTTTTCGCTACGAAATTCTCTCAATCGTAAGTCATAAAATAGTTTAAAATTTATTGGTATAATTATTAATTGTTTATTAATTAATTATAATCCTGAATTTTTGTTCGTAATAAACTCCATAATTTTTATAAACATAAAAGTTCTGGAACTGGTGCATTAGTTTTACAGATTGGTATTTGTTTCGTATTGATAAGTAATTTTATATGTAAATAGAATTGTTGCAGGCGCCTTATTTTTCAACCGTATGAAACATTAAGATTTTATATAACTTTGTGTTTTTAGTAAAAACTCATTTTAGAAATCATTTTTTACCCTTCAAGAATTCTTATATTTATTGTCCCGACAATTATGTTTTGCCTATATATAGGGTACACTCAATTATACACATGAATAGTTAAGTCATGTTCGAGCAAATCAAATGATACACTCCGATGGATATAGTTCGATTACCTGCTGCCGTGAAACAATATTTGCGAGGAATGTACCCCCGTTTCCGGCAATTTATAAGATAGCATATCGCTATTTAGATATGAAGGACCTGTGGAGAGGAGAAGTAACTCACAAACGCAGTTTGCCGCGAGAACAAGGAGATTGTGCTTTGAAGAAATACTCGAGTCAATTGAATCCCGAAGCTTTCGAGTGTACGAACGATAGAACGACTATTCAGGAGGAAAGCTTGTTGCAGTCTTTAGAAAAAGGGAGTCTCGAAGGAGATTCTAACCAACCTGCATCGCTGATCCTAAAACATTATCGACTGAGCCAAGCAATGGAACCGATTGTCGGCAGTTGCCAACACGAATGCAACGAAAATCGCGACGTGTATTTCAAGACTGTGGGTATGTTGAAACTAGCAAGTCAAAATGATTGTGGTACACCATACGACGGCAGCAAAAATAAGTACGATCTATGAAAGAAGAAACACGACTTTTAGTCTCGATTTTGTTTCCGCTTCGAAGACTAAAAATCGCACAAGGTTTATTCTCTTATCATATACTCTGTTTTTGAAATATTTCTTTCATTAGAGTTTGTTGGTAATAGAATTTTAATTTGTTTATACACGTAGGGTGTACGATTTATTGAATAAAGATTTAATATATCAATAATCTTGTTTATTTCTAACCTCTTATTTTACCCAATATTCTTTATTTAGTCATAAATATAACTGACAAGGAAGTTTGAATTATTTATATTAGGTTGAATCATAAATAATTCCTAGAAAGGAAGTCAGATGATGCATTTATCCTAATGACTCACACTCGAACTATTTGATAAATATAGCACATAATTAATTAGGATATAATTATTCCTTCTACTTTATCAATAAATAAAATTGTTATACTACAACAGAAATTATTTATGTCTTGATCTAATTAGAATAGATATCCTAATCGTTCGAATAGATATCCCAAGTTTGCGACATCGTTCCTCTCCTTCTATTTGTCATTAGTCCATAAATTAAAGTAAACAAATTCGAATATAACAAAATGTTCCATTAATTGTTGATAGAAAAAATCTATGTCAAGTGTTCAAACTTGCGTTTGTACTAAGATATCACATCTACCGTTATGAATTAGAAATGCATTAACATATGCAAGTTTTAATCAATTTATATCTTTCATTTAGATCGACTATTGTGATAAATTATACGAGCTATCGATAATGCGATTGGAACGGATTAAAATCTAATCTGCTTTAAATACAGAATTTCAGTGTATTTGAATTTTAAAAGTCCGTTAGCTATGCAGGGACACTGTGTGTTTATATCTTTGTCATTTGTATTTACGCGGTGTACCGTCTGTTTTTGTGTAGAGTGTTATTATGTAGAAGAGAATATACATATATGTATCTATATATAGTCTAGTGACAGTTTTAGTCGGTCCAGTTGTCAACAAAGTGATACGGAAGTATGACTTTACAGAGGATGGCGTTCTTTTGCTATGTTCCATTTACATCTCCGTTTCGCGTTCATATGACTTTTCGCAAAGCTGGAGAGACACTTCAAAGGATTGCAAGGGAACACACACACACACTGCTTAGAAATCAAAGATTTCTTTCCATATTTTATTCTTAAACGTGAAAACGATAAAACGTATACCGAGAATTTTAAACAAAATTGTATGAACGCTGTAACATTGTATGTAAAAATTTTACGAACGTTGTAACCGCTCAAATGATACTGCATACAAATTAGTTACTGAAACATGGTGCAATCATTTGAAATAGTAATATTAATTAGGAATTATAACTGATAATTATGATTCATCTCTTACAAGGATTAAAAATATTTTAGCAGTTAACCTTTTCCGGTTGAAGTCCGGGATATTCTCGGCAACGTTATGTTTACTGTTCTACAATAATGTAAACTTATAAGAATATAGAAGATTATTGATTCAACGTAAATTCTTCGTTGAAAGTGAACAAAATTAATATCTCCGAAAATATTTAAGAGAAAGAAAATATTTCATTTTTATATCTCAGCATTATAATATATATATATATATTATATTAATGCGTCATTTACTATTTACAGTAACCTTCGAAAGCACTGCATAGTAGTCATTCCTAGCTAAAATACAATTTTTCAACTGTAACTTTACAATAACATTCTCTCTTTCAATGAATTAACAACCTTCCGAATATTCGAAATTACCTATCGTTTTCCTTTTTCAAATGATATTTTTATCAGATATGATACTATAAAGATAAAATCGTGAATATTTACTTATTTTAATAACAGCAGACATACTGTTGTAAATATAAATATTGTAATTGAATTCTGTGATATAACAATGAATGCAAAAAATTTATATAGCATAGTAGTCTTGTGTTTCATTCAATAATTTACGATAAATCGTCAAATTATACATAAAAATTAGATTTGTATTAAAAAGAAGTTGATACAAAATATTTTTAATTTCTACCATAAATATCACTTTCTGAATCATTGGAGACTGGTCAAATAGGAAACCTCTACTTTAAATAATTTTCATAATTTTTATAATATTAAATATTTTTCATCGTGATAAAGGAGATAAATGTTTTTATACTTCGTTTAACTGTCCTGTTATTCTTTCGTAACTTCCAATTTTACTGATAACTTTTCAAACGCACTAATCGAACAACAAAGGATGACACGCAGGACAGAACAAAGGCTCTGTAAAAAATATCTACAGTTACCAGAGAAAAAGTCTGCGGATCGATCGTAAACGTTCCTACTGTAATTTAGAGCGTGTGCCCCGCCTTCTTTTATTGTTTGTCACGTGTTATGCGAGATGACAAATGTGGATAAACAACGAGTGTATCATCGTTGTACGAGATAAAAATAAACTCCTGGTTAATCAAACACGAGTAAATATGTTATTTTTATTCAGAATCGCAGCAATACGATGTTATTCGAACGAAAATATAAGAATTATTCAAAATCGACAGTTTATGAGAGCAGTGTGATGTCTATTGACATTCGACGCCACCGGCTGCAACGATAACTATCAACAAATAAAAACGGCCGACGTCCACCCACGCGTTCGCACAATACAAATATCGTTATTTGAAAGACCATTCACTTACATTTGGTTGAGGTATTGTAGAGTCACGTTAATGATCTCACCGACGATCTCGGCGTCTGTCACACTGTACGAACTCACTGTGACGGGCAGCTGATCGTTCGGATCCACCTTGTTGATGAATTCGATGAAAAAACGGTTATAAGCCTCGATGGAATCGGCATCGATGCAATCTTCCGCCATGGTTTACTATCCCCGTGAAAAGACAAATTGACGAACACGCGCACTTTTCCTCTGCACAAAGAGCACAACCCTTCACCACAGGACAGCAACTCTAACCGCTTCACGGAGAAGACGTTAAACACGATACAATTCGGTGAGTATATCTTGACGAGTTAGATTACCGCACACGGAAACACTAGAACGGAAGTAAGGGAGAGAGAATGTGTATGTGCGTACGTATTTGTATATATGTTATTCGATTACGAATCAAAATTGCCGGTTTCTTTTATAATCGTACCGTAATCAAACTAATCGGTGATAGGTGATATTTGTATTTAGGTTACGTCACTCGCTCAACATCGCGTAAGCACGTAACACTACAGGCCTGATAGAACGACGCGTTCCTCTGGTGTGTGTTTCTTAGAGAAGTGGGGAGGATTTGCCGCGACGTTTAAAACACTATCTCTCCCGCTTCTTTAAGTCCGGCGTCGCTTTTTACCTTTCCTTTTACCACTGGCCACTTGCGGATTGACTTTCGTAACGGAAGAAAAGTGCGTAACGGAATTCACCGAGTAGTATACTGCGCATGTCCGATACGGAGCTTTGCGTTCGTTGTTTCGAATACATGTAGTGTACATATGTACTACACGCTACACCACCTTTTCTTCTTTATTACATCTAACTGTTATTATTCTTCGCACGAACTTGAGCCAGTGTGTAAGTATTTTCTTTTGATGATCTTTCCTTTCGGATTTCTTGATTGTACTGATTAAACGTTTACGCACAATTGATCGGCACGCAACTTTTGAATTTCCAGAAGAAAAAGCCGCGTCGAGTTCCGATTTAGAATTCATTTACAATTTTATCCATTGTTTAACTTTATTTTTAGTATCTATTTAAAGATTTCTCACCTATTTCTTGATCCTATCAAATTTCATCGAATAACTAAATATGAATGTTTAAAGTATGTTGCACCTAATTTAGTTTTTAGCGTTAAGGAATTCCCGCTATATGAATACAATATTCTTAAGACATCGACTAAACTGTTATTCGAAACTTTGGAATATATTTCTTTTATTTCTTCATAAAAAAACTATCATAATAGAAACTTGTAATTCTTTTAATTAATAATTAATTAATAAATTCATAAATTGATATAAAATGTTTTACTCTGCAACGTAAAGACAGATTATCTTATTATACATCTTTAAAATATTTTTCTTCAGATTAATTGTATTATAGACTTCGTTTTTATTAATATTATTACGTTTAATAATAATAGAATGAGATAATTGGAACATATTTTTTAAATAGTTTATTAATTAAAATAAGTTGCAATATGTACAAAGTTACTACACATTCCTACTGTAGTATTTATTTACTAAATTGACTTTTATGATATAGTACAAGATTTCACTTTATTGTATCCATCGTCTGCTTTATGTGCATTTGCCAGATACGACTTTTCAGCTTTTTGTTGCAACCACTCAGGTAATGGTGCATTCCAGCTTTCTGGTGGTTTGTCCCTTTTTTCCCAGACATTATTTCTATAATGAGCCTGTAGCCTTTTGAACCTACGGTTTTTCTCACTGTCTATTAAGTGTGCCTATGTATACAAAAATACACTTCCTTTAAATACTGCAATTACAAAATGATAGTTCACAACCAAAATATTTAACATACAAATGCCTTTTCAGATTTATATTTTTGCCAAACATAACAATTGTTATAGTCAGTTTGCCATTCACTGCAATCAATTGTTTCTCCAAATACAAAGTATTGATGAAATCGTGCTCTTATACTTCTGCAATCCCTATATTCTTCTTTATATATTTCACATGGTCTTATCTAAAACATACAACATATTAAATCATGATTTTTCTTAATGAATAACGATTTATCAGTTTTACATAAAAATATTACTCTATAATTCATTCAAAAACACTGAGTAACAGAACTATACCATCCATTCCAGTTCACGTTCTCCTATTTCTTCATTAGATTCATTGTTTCTTTCCTTATCAGCACTGCCATTTTCTTCATCAGATTTTACATTTTCATTATCAATTTTGTCTTCTACTTCAGCTAAAATTGGCTCACCAATTTTATTTGTTTCGGGCATTTTTATCGTTTTTACAACAGGTTAGGGTTTACTTTTCCTTGAACTGCAAAGAAAGTACTAGTTTATAAGTATAATAACTAATAAATTTTGAACATTTAAAAAGTATAAGAATATTATTATGTTGAATGCTTTGAGTATTTATAAATTTTCAATTACAAATATGTAGTAGAATACCGTCGAGGAGGGAGTTCATTTGTTTACATAAGGAGCAATATGATTTGAGGAGAGAGTTCACGATATGTGTTTTATATGTATACCCAAAATGCACACACAAAATTAACGTTTTGATTTAAACTATTTAATTAAGATTTGTTGATTTTAATTTTAATATTATTCAATATTTAACTATTAAATAATCTAATATTAAATAAAATATATATGTAATTAATTGCCCATAGAGACGACTTCGTATTCGGGTCCCAAATATGTGATTTATAATTATAATTCTTATGTTTATATACCCAAATCTAACCACAGTGTAAGAATAAAAGGTGGTCCAACGCCATCCCCGCTCCTGTGATCTTAATGAGGAAATTCTGATTTCTGGTTTTATGGTTTTGCTTGTTGGCTGTTCTAGTGAAGATAAATATGATGTATGGCATCACATACATGCACTACAGACGAAGTACATATGCCTTAAAATACTGTATGTACGCACGTGTACCTATTACATATGATTTAGCACGGTATAAATGTACCAATAAATAAAATTCATACAATTATTTATTATTACCTTTATGAATGAAATTATCTTCATTTATTGCATAAATGAAAATGTAACGCACTAAAATAACTTTGTTTTTATGTATGTACAGTAATTTTACTTCAGGTTTTTCACGATTTTTCTAATTCTCTTAGCTTTTACAAGCATCCCCACCATTTTACTGCGAATCCAATCCACAATGAATCCTGTTTTAGCATTGAATTGTTAGCCAACCAGAGCAAAGAAATTTCGAATCTTATTCTCGTTAACGGAGCGCGTTGCGGCCGAGGAATTTTATAGAAACTTAGGTATCAATTGTACATCATAAAATCGAAACAGTTAAAAATTCATCGCAATGTAATCGAGTAAATTTTTGTTTTCATGTTATTTCTGTGGTATAATTTACATGAAGGGATATTTACTGGAATAAAACGTTCCGTTTTCATAAATATTTCTGAATAAATATTTATTCAGAATCGTTCTACATAAAGAACTAACAACTACATAAAGAACAACTACATAAAGAAAATCGTTCAATTTCTTTATGTAGTTCGTTTTTCCGTTGTTACACACTTTGTACGATCTGATTCGCTAAAGATTTCAACCAATAGGAAAAAATACGTGTGCTCAATGTCCAATCAGACATGCATTCCTTCCACATGCCAACTTGTGAGTCTGCGTATTCAGTAAATTGTACCACTGGTATTCATATTACCGCAACTACACAATATTACATTTTAACTTTTATTAATAGTAGCTACTATGTTGACAACGTCTATAATTACTTTGTATTCCTTGTACATATAATTTAATTGAATGAAAATAGCCGAATTACTTGTGTACATATTGTAATTCGAATGTATGCACTCCAGTTATTGAGTGTCACTGGTTTCCGCCATTCCCTCCGCACCCCTTTGAACTATCCCAGACATATTATCTTGTTATGATTGTAGTTTCCGTTCTTGGCTTGAACCCGAAGACGTTTACGACTGTACTGTCGAAATTCGCGACTGCTGTCAGTTTCCTAACCTCTTCACCGACGAATGTCCCGGTGTTTCGTGTTGTGTTCAATTAATAGTGATTTATAACCACATAACATGATGTCGCGGTCAGTGCGTGCAGAGACTCGTAGTCGTGCCAAGGATGATATTAAGCGTGTAATGCAAGTTGTTGACAAAGTTCGCCATTGGTAAATCTCTTAAACATATTATAGATGCGCGAAAAATTGTAGAAAAACGTTCAGAAAATATATAAAAAAAGAAAATATTGAATGTTTATAACAAATTCAAGTTTTCGTTACTTCCACGCTTTCGTATAAATTTTATATTACACATGTCGATTGTAAACAAACCTCTAGTTCTAAACAGTTTCATGTGTGTTTTTTGAATACTATTGTTTTATGTTTTCATTTTTAATAACAGTAAAGAAGATGTCTGTTGTTTTGATATTGATCTAGGAGGTGTCTTTTTCATGCATTCACTTTTATAGGGAGAAAAAATGGGTCACAATAGGAGAAACAACTATGAAGATCTATAAGTGGGTGCCCATCTCAACACTTGATCAGGTGGGTGTACTTGTCGTGTATGCAAGAATTAGAATTGAAAATATCCTGCTTTTTAGAAGAAGAAAGGAAAGACAGTTGCAGACAAAGAAAATGGTTTGCCAAGAAAAAGTGGATTAGATTCTTCAAATTCTAACTTTGGGCTTACAGAAGACTCTAATACATGTAAGTTAAACTATATTAATACATGAAACGTTCATTATTATTTATAAGAAATTATAATAAAAACAATATCTTTTAATGTCTTAGGTTTCTCAACAGTTAGTGATTCTCAAGGATTAACAGATTTCTCTGCACATTTGGGATTTTCAGAAGATTCTAATTCACAAAATAGTGAACCAACATCTAAAAGGTTAAAGACTGATTAAAATTTATTCTGTAACTGTTATTTGGAAACTGAGGTATTTAGGAAATCATTTACATCTTTTACAAATTTGCACCTGATAAAATTATCTTTAATCATGATCGTCACTGGATACATTAAAAGAACTTTATTTCATTTTTCATTCTATTTCATGTTTAATTACAACTCTTATATATTGAAAAAACAAATACTTTTACAATATTGATTATTTTTTTATACGTGCATTTGTTACAAATCTTCATGTTTCAATTTAGAATCTAAAATTAATAATAGTGCATTAAAACATTTATGTTGAATGTTTAGTCTGTTTGGGAGAAAGTAAAGGACATGTAAGATCTCAGTACTCAAAACGGATTGTGCATTCTTAATAATCTTTGTGTCATTGCAGTATTAGTTCATTTTTGAGATACATGTAACATTTTTATTTACTAAATAGGTACATAGTAAAAAATGATTACAAAGTATTGAGACATTGTAATCATAAAAATGTACAATAGATAATGGTACATTTATTTTTGCTGTAAAATAGTATCTCAAAAAATTTATATATATATACATATATACAATCATTACATTTATCTGTAATGTATTTATACTTCTAAACATGATCATATGTTCAATAGTTTTTGGTAATTGACAATGGTTGTACATAATTGAGATATCAGTCTTTTGCAATTTAATATACTAGGACAAATTTGCATTCCTTCAGATTATGTTATAGCACCGTGTCATGTACAAAATAGGCTTTGACATTTACAAATAAAACAATATAATTATGAACGTTTCACTTTATGTTAATGCAAATTTTCTAAAATGAATAAGAAGACTGTTCATGAAATCATAATTGTCTTTATTTCTTTTGAGAATAAGTATACTTAACATTTATAACGCTGAGACATCTGTGTGTGTTTTGAAATAAAAATATTACATAAAGTAGATATTATAGCTTCTATATTATAGCGCTATACGAATTTTTATTTAATTTAACATTTTCCATTTATTATAGGCTGTGTACAAAAGAGTATTTAATTGTGATGTAGAATTTATTATCCTTACTATGATATTCATTTTTGTCAAAATTTTTGTTTAACACAGTACATATATTTAATACAGTACAAAATATTTGCATTTAATGTAAACAAAGAAATTAAAATTATGTTAAGTTGTACAGATTTCTTAGAAGAGAATGTTTATATAAAAATGTAAAATAAAGAGTAACTCTACATAAAAATATCGTCCATAGCTTTTATAGTATTTTTAAGTTTCAATAATTAGACACTTTGAACAATTACCAAGGTAACATTTTTCCATCGTATTGAATGAAACAGCCTGTATGTTCTTCAGTTAATGTGCCTAATGTGTTCAGGATACTATTTATACTGGTGTCAATATCCATTGGTGCATTGGGCCCACCCATATTTGTACGCACCCATCCTGGATGTAAGGAAATTACTAGAATTCCATCATCCTTGAAATCAACACTCATTGACTTTGTTGCTGCATTGAGAGCTGCCTAAAAATTAGATAGTGTTTAGTAGTATAAGATGATTTTTTTCACCTTTAGATAGCTGGTATTTTTTCTTTAAAAACTTGAATCCTTTTAGAGAATACTTGTAAACTTGCCAAGTTTGTAGATGGTCAATATAATGGCCAAGCCGGCTCTCTAAAGGTTAAAATATCTGATTATACAGAATAATATGTAAGAAGCATATGATCAGAACATTACTCTCACTAAGGAAATAAATAGGAAAGCTATCACAAACACTACCTTACAGTATGTTAATTATAATATGTTAAAAAGTTTTATTATAGTATATTAAAATAAAATAAGACTTGCAGATTAAATAAAGATATTAACTATCTTTACATCCCATTTTTAATAAATGAAAAAGAATATATACGATTAATATAAACTATTTGAAATCGATAAATATTACCTTGCTACATCTATAAGGATAAAATCCACCTGTGGTGTTATCTGTAATGCTTCCAAGGACAGAGCTCATATTAATAACAGCAGACCTGTTGACACTCATTTTTGTCTTGTCATCGCATTTGTTAGCTGCTACTTTTAGTAATGGTAAAACAGCCTTAACATTTATAAAATTTATATATTTACATAAATTGTAAGAGATCATAATTTGAAATCGATTAAACAATATTTCCATAATTATTTAACACTTTTAAAAACTTAATATTCTGTTAAATCAAGTCATTTATTTTCACACTGTATTATTATTGTATAGTTTTGTGAAGTAGACTTACTTTTGTTAGCATAAGTGGCACCACCACATTTATGAAAAACGTTTCTGTGACTTGTTTTTCTTTTACAAGACCGAGTCTTGTGAATTTCGGGCTGAATCCAGCATTGTTGAACAAAACATTCAGCCCATCAGAATCCGCTTTCTCTTTAACAGTATTCACTATTTTGTCATAATCTTTTGGGTCGGTAAAACCTTTAAACATATAAGATAAATATTAGTATAAGAAAGTATAATGATATCACAAAATTTGAAATTGTATTTTTTGTGGAAAATTAATTATTAAATGTAGGATAATTTTTTAGCACATTAAACCTGCGAATAGCGTGGTTTAATAATACTCATTAAAATTCTTTTGGTAACAAGGAATATTTAAGTACATTATTTTATGATCGTTAAATTATTTAAAATTTATTTATATATGAGAATATAATTTTTGAAATTTTACATCATCAGTGACCGCTTCGAATGGAAAGTAGGTAAAAAATAAAAATGATACTCTAACGAATTCATTAATACTTTATTCATTCATTAATTTTAAATGAACTGTTAATGAACTGTTTTTATGCTTTTAGATTATTTATCTCTGTTTATTGCTCAGTTCATCTTATCTTGCCTTATTAATGATGTGTTTTGTAATTTACTTTTAGTTACAGTAGAATCGATTACGACTTAAAATTACGCAAATGTTATACTTAAAAATTAAAAAAAAAAGAGATTTGTCTATTCTGTGTTGTTCATTTGAATATTTCGGTGACTAACCGAGTAATAGCTCGAAACGAAGGGGATTTACTTCCTCAGAGATAGGAAGGTGTCGCCACCAAAATAATTAACGTTATACTTCCGGTAACTCAAGGGGCGGTCTTTTAAGTTGATTTTAGTTGGTACAGGAGACGCCTTTTAAAGACCTCAGAAGTATGTTTAGGGGGTAGTTCTTTAACCTCCTTGTGTTTACATAACGTGGAAGGGTTTTACTAACAATCACGGAAACCGTATGGTTTATCACTGTTATTTTTATCACTAAAAACGAGTCATCATCAAAAAGCATTGTTTATATTTGTAATGCTTTTTGCATTAGTTATTCAAAACAGCGTCGAAAAAGTTCAGCGTTTAAAATGTTTAACGTTTAAGCCAAAAGTTATAAACATTTATTACATTTTAAAATCGATTTAAAAAAACAACTTTTGAAGAAAGTAGCCAGTTATTTTTTTTAATTAGAAAATTGTTTCGAAGAATCGTTTTTATAGTCTGAATTGTGTTATTTTATGTACAGAATAGCCTTGTGAACGATTGTAGTGCGTTGCTTATAGTATATTTCCAGTGAACATTCTGCTTTGGCACTATAGTACCGGTGCTGATCGATACAACAAAGTTTTTCATATCGCGGCAACGTGAACAATATTTGCTGCTCCTCGATCCTCTTCCCCTGGAAATATTAAATGTGCAACTTCTACTTTCGATTCATTCAATTAAAATCGACGGTGTTTAAATAGATCTGGTAAGTTACAATATGACCCTTCATCAATTGCTTCGTTGTCATCTGTCATTCAGGGTTCGTAAATCGTTGATCATATGGTAGTAGCTTTATCTTTCTGCGCTCGTCTTATCGCAAGAGATTAACACAAATGTCACAGAAGATTATGGAAATACATTTTTTGTTATACGAAATACAATATACAATTTAATTTAATAATATTTTCGACGTCCATGATCATCTAGTTCGCCACTTGCTATTACATTAAGACATAATTCCATTATTTATTTTGTCGTAGTGATCACTAAATATTATCAATTAATGTCGAATACTTTGAATTTTTTTAAAATAACAATTTTCATATTTTGAATTCCTAAATTTTTTATTTTTGAAATAGAGTAAAAGTTTACTATCCAGAATGTGCGTTCTGCTTCCTTTTTCTTAACGTTTTTCATTTTACAATTACCGGAACTGCTTACGGGTACGAGTACATATCATGTTTTTATAATAAACTGTCTCGATCGTACAACTTCAAGGTTGAAATAAGCAGCACTTTATCCATTAGAAACGCTAGAACGCTTGCTATCAGAAAGAAAATCAACGCGTATCGATTGGAGCGGCCCCACTGAAATTTTACCCAGTTTTTCTGATATAAATCGTTATTATAGCAATGAGATTCTTTGCTCGTGTGAATCAGTGGTGAACAATCTCATCGTGGAAAACATCTGCGCAGGATTCTCGCATCATGAAATCACGTAGCACGAAGAAGAAGCGATCGTGGTGTTTTAGCTGCCTAGAAGAACCGCAAACCGAGGATTCCGATTTCAGTGATCAGGAAGCGAAAAATCATGCGGCTGTTTCGAATGAAAATTTTGAAAAACGAGATAGTGTGGGTAAGCGTTAAAAAATAATATCGCTGTAATATAATTTCACCATTTCCCCAGATTTGTGAATATATGTGAACAATTCAGAAGCACGCGTTTATCATCTTTATCATAGGATCTTTCGGTCGATAAATCAATATAGTTGATTTCTTCATAAACAAACAATAGATAGCAGCACTTGTATCGTCCACGAAATAATTAAACGGAATGAAATTATAGAAAAATATAGAAATGAACAAAATTGAATATTAATGTTAATTTTCTTTTCATTTAATTATTATAAAAATTGTGCTTTGCAATGTCATTATTTATCTTAATTGTAAGGTTAACGGACTTATAATGATTGACTTCTGGACCGTCCATAGACCATGCATATATGTGTTACTGCGTCAGTGCACAATGTTAACTGCACCAGTGATTAACATTTTTGTAATAGCTATCTCTGCTATCAAGTATTTCGATAATTACGTTCAATACTTCTCACGAGTTCTATCATTACGTAAACAGAAGTTTCCTTCAATATGAAATATTCTCTTAGAGTATGTATCCATTATTTATTTACACCTGAATATAACTAAAGATATTTTTAATTAATTACTTTTGTGTAATGTTCCTTCGTTATGCTATATGTATCATGTTTTGTAATAAATCGTGTATTTTATATCAGTTAAAAGTAGCTGTTTTTTTTTAAATAATCTTTTAATTGCAGCATTTTCACTGTAAATCTATTTACATTGTAAATGATAGGAATTGACCTGCTTATCTACTTACGTTTGCTCATTCTCTTTAATGCCACAGCTAAATATTTTCTCTCACTTCATTGATATTAAAAATCTCGAAATTGATCTCGACTGAAATTTGTTGTATCATTGTCTACTCAACGAATCTTGCATTGTCATATAACATATTATAACATATAACATATTATTTCCAGAATTCCAATATCAGTTTAAGTGATAAATCATTTTGAAGGTCATCGAATTCTATTTCCACATATATTTCCTTACTGAAACGTATACTGCATTTTTTGAGAATGTATTTAAATATTTATGAACCTCTCTTTTTTATAAATTGTTACAGTCAGATTACGATAGGTCAAACAGTTGTAAGTATGTAGTAGGTATACATTGCGCGTAATAACGCAACAATAAACTCACCAAAGCAAAATTAATTGAATTTGTAACAGAGATATAATTAGTTATAGTATATTAATATGTCCTAATAAAAAACAAAGAAGCGTTATTCAAGCTGAAACGTAATGAATGATCCAGTCTGCAATAACCTATCCTATGTTTATTATTGACTTGTATTAAAAATATTATAATAAAGAAATATTCGCAAATAACGGAATATTAGAAACGTATTTCAAAAGTGTACTAATTTTTCAGTTCTGTTTAAATTATGTATCCATAGATTTAATTAATAACGTAGATTGCACAGCATAGATCACTAAACTTAACACTACATAATGCTACAGATTGCTCTATCTATACGATAAAGTCGTTAATCTAGGTATTCTACTCGAACTATTTATCAATGTGATATCATAGCTACCTGTCTCAATGATATGAACATTTCTCGATACCTCGGCTATTGCTGTTAATTCCTGGAAAAAATAATGAAATTCTCACATCATAGTCAGGAAGCTGCTGTAAAATGTACTGGGTGCTACCAATTAAATTTCAACGGGTACAAGTCCTTGAAACTATCGAACTTACGAATGATGCAAGGAATCTATGAATTATGCAGGAACAATGTATGCGTTAGATCGGAACTGCAAATTATGGTTGCAAAATTATGAAAATTTAAAAGTCGTTCGAACAAGAAAGGCACATCTTATGCCATCAGTAATAGTTTTCATGAGAGTCGATCGGTAAGAAATTCGAAATCGGAACAGTGCCGGTGAACCGGTTTCTAAAGCCCGTTCTATAACGAAATCCGCGATGACTTGCACGCCACCAGTTACTTGCGTAATCGAACAACGCGCATTCTGTGAGTCACTATAAATCGTACTTAAAACTCGCGTGCTTGTAGCAACCGTATAACAGATGGCGGTGAATGAACGAAGTCGGCGTCAGTTCGCTCTTGTCTTTCAGTCACAAGAAATCGTGCAGTTCTAGCGTGTCGAGTTGGTAACGTTTTCCAGAAGGAAGTCCTATTTAAATCGTTGAATTTTTCTTTAACGTGCACTAAATATCAGTAGTGACAGTCAACAATGGCACCGATTGGTAAGTGAAACTTGCGAAACATAACCGATCGTTGCGCAATGTCTTTTTTAATTTAGTTTGCGGCTAATCTTACCCTTGCTTTATTCACGTCTCGGCAAGTCGCGAAAATATTCTGTGGCGGTTGCGGCAGACTCGTTAAGTGTTTCACCAGACCCAGACCCAAACCGCGGTTACAGCCAGTGATCAGGATCGACTTCATCGTTGCTCGCGGTCTTGCTTCTTTGAAAGCGTTTTCGACGAAATTTTGTATCAAGTGCGGTTCTCGTGTAATTTTCTCAACGTGTGTCGAAAAACACGAGTGTCATCGGGGTGACGTCACGTGGCCGTGATCAGCTTCGGCTCGCAAGAATCATGGCGACGTTAACACTGCTCGCGAGGCTTGTGTCATTTCGTTCGGCACATGCTAAATTGTCTGAGTTACCATGGTCTAGGTGTAGCAAGTTTCCGTATGGACGTACAGTAATGGCTTGTTTGTGTAGTGAGTTTCGAGATTCACTGGTATCTATTTGCAAACGGAGCTTAAATTTCATTATTGATATTTAGCGAAATTGTTTTGTGTTTGCGACAGACGTTCCACCGGCAAGGTTAAAATCGATCAAAGTGATTTAACTCAATTCATCGATTGATTTTAAAATTAGTTAGTCTGTACGTCGTTCAGAGAATTATCTCGTTCGCATACAACTTTTAGATCTACTTTTTTGGAAAGAGTAGTGTTGTTACATAACCTCTTTCAGTTTTCATTTAGTAATATCCTATTAGTAATATCATTACTAATATCCACTATTGCTTTGTTTTTACAGCGGATCAAAAATTCACTTATGACTTACTTGTAATTGGTGGTGGATCTGGTGGATTAGCAGCAGCAAAAGAAGCAGTGAATCTAGGTGCAAACGTTGCAGTTCTTGATTATGTGACGCCATCACCACAAGGTACAACATGGGGCCTGGGTGGTACTTGCGTGAATGTTGGTTGTATACCAAAGAAATTGATGCATCAGGCTGCCTTACTTGGAGAAGCTGTCCATGTATGTTGTTTTGTTTTTATTGTAAAAATTATTTATCATACCTAGAACACAGTTTGATCTTGAAATCTCAATGTTTTTAGGAAGCAACTTTCTATGGTTGGCAATTACCAGACCCAAAAACTATTACAAACGACTGGGAATCATTAAAAACTGCTGTACAGAATCATGTAAAATCTGTGAATTGGGTAACACGTGTTGAACTTAGAACAAAGTATGTGTTATTATTAAATCCTTATGATATGGTGTGTATAAAATTTAAATTTCAGTTTTATTATAATGATTCTTCTATTCGTGTTACAGGAAAGTTGAGTACATCAACGCACTAGGATATTTTAAGGATGAGCACACAGTGTGTGGAAAAATGAAGAATGGAGAGGAAAAAACATATACAGCAAAACATATTTTAATTGCTGTAGGTGGTAGACCAAGATACCCGGACATTCCTGGTGCATTAGAATATGGAATTAGTAGTGATGACATTTTTAGTTTAAAGAAAGCTCCCGGAAAAACGCTCGTCGTTGGTGCAGGATGTATCCTTTTATTTGTAGAAACTGCAATTATTACTTTTTTTTTATATGAGCAATTATTTTTCTTAATAAGTAAATAAATAGATATTGGTTTGGAGTGTGCTGGATTCTTGAATGGTTTAGGATTCGATGCAACGGTAATGGTTCGTTCCATTATTTTGAGAGGGTTTGACCAGCAAATGGCAAATCTAGTTGCTGCAGAAATGGAGAGACGCGGTATACATTTCATTTACCAGGCAAAACCTTCGAAGATTCAAAAGCAAGATGATGGCAGACTTCTTGTACATTGGATCGATAAGGTATGATTCCAGAAAAATTCTATTCTGTATGTAGTAGGTATAATTCTAAAAAAAAATAATTAAAGCGTACATAAAACTACATAAATTAAAAATTATTTTAGGATGGAAAATCTCATCAAGATATTTACGACACCGTCCTCTTCGCTATTGGTCGCAAAGCACTTACCCAAGAATTGAAACCCGAAAATATAAATCTTAAACTTGTTGAGGATTCTGGAAAGATTGACGCAATAAATGAACAGACAAATGTTCCAAATGTATATGCTGTCGGTGATGTTCTTCATGTAAGTTTATATTTGTTTTGTACACGAGTTATTATAACAATTTTTTCCCGTATGAGTCCAATATTATTCCATGTACGAAAGAAGATACACCTTAAATAGTTGAGGTAACTAGTAATAATAAAATATTTATGTATTTTAGAAAAAACCGGAATTGACACCCGTTGCTATACATGCTGGACGATTGTTGGCAAGAAGGTTGTTTGGAAACTCGACTGAACAAATGGATTACGTGAACGTAGCAACAACTGTATTCAGTCCTCTGGAGTACGGCTGCGTCGGTCTCAGCGAAGAGGCTGCGACTGCAATTCACGGAGAGGATAAGATTGAAATTTACCATATGTATTACAAACCAACAGAATTCTTCATACCACAAAAGGATGTTTCTAACTGTTACATTAAAGTGGTTGCGCTTAGAGGCGGTGACGAGAGAGTGCTTGGCCTGCATTTTGTTGGTCCTCATGCAGGCGAAGTTATACAAGGTTTTTCTGTTGCTATGAAGTACGTATCGATATTCGAGAACATCCATTATCTTAATCGTTCACTTCATTATTTTAATCATTTATCATTTGTTTCAGATGTAATTTAACATTCCCACAACTGAAAGCAACCGTTGGCATTCACCCAACAGTCGCGGAAGAATTTACCCGTATAAATATTACCAAGCGTTCAGGACTTGACCCAAAACCGCAGAGCTGCTGTAGTTAAAGCGCGCATAATGTTAGGGCTGTTACTCAGATTACTGGATATTTAAGCACGATCGTCAGCAAACGTTCTATGTGCTGATCATTTGTCCCGAATCTACCGCAACGGGCTTCGAACCGAAAATGTTTTTTTACCGAGGGTAAAATAGGAGACTTCTGGATTTGTTACAGTATTTTGAACAAGAAATTGTAGAGCAATTTGCGACGCGTGGCGTCATATAACTTATTGGCTTCCTTCGAAGCCTGCGATGTTATACTTATTGTAATTTTTATAAATACCATTTTCCCAGTAACAATATATTCCGATGTATACATTTGAAAGCAAATAAACAAACTGTTAAAAATATTTTTAATTCTTTTATGTTTCATTTAATAATAACAGATGTAGCTTCGCATTATGTGTTAGTTTCGAAGCCTTTTGACTTCTCCAAAGATTATCTATTGGGGAGATGGAACTTTGTATATATGACGTATTAAAGATTCACCCGGAACATGTTTATCTCGATGCAAATATAAATCGGAAAGCCATTTACTACTTTGTCAACTAAATTTTCAATATATTAATCTTCGGACGGCAGATTATGTTCACGATTACATAATTAACGATGTTATTGACCATTTGCAGCTTCCCTCATCAATTTTTCAAAACATATTTTTGAAGACAGCGTAAATCTAATGGCGTGTCTGTTGTTCGTAGTATAACAGCTATTTATTGAAAAATGAATAATTATCAATGCTTTGGCTTCCGAGGCGCGCTATTTAAATCCCAATTAGTAAAGTGGTCAGTTGCAGTGAACTTTCCTTGTGAAGTGTTCAAGAAAAAGAACCTGGTCACTTTTTAAAAAATTAATGTCTCGAAAATAAAGTCTTAACTTGCAAAATAGTGGGCGGGCTTCTTAATTTATATTTACATGTATAATGTCTCATCAAAATATTTGAATTCCCTTTAAACGGAATAATTCTTTTAAAGTTGGACCAAACGACTTGAAGTTTTTCTAATTTTTAGGAGGATTCGATATTAAATTTTCTAGTCCATTTACGAATGTTTTTAAAAAAATTACAATCGTTTAGAACAATTACAAAAAGTAATTCTGTACAAAAATGTTAGAATATTAAAAATCATGAATTTACCATATTAATACGCGTTGTATCAAGCTTCGTTGGTTGATTATTACTCCAATTGATCATCAACGATTAAATCATGAATTAATTTGATTAAATCGTTGCGATTGCAGTTCCAGTTATGGACAAATAAGAAAAAACAATTTTACGAGGTACCATTTACATCGATTACGACCTATGACCTTTAAAATCAATCGTGATTATATTGGGAATATAAAACATTATCAGAAGCTATAAAAGCGTGGGGCAGTGACGATGGCAATGTAGTTTGAAAAAAATTCCGGTGCTGAAGGTACTTAGAAGGGTATAAACAATAGAGGTTATTAAGCACAAACAATTGAATAATTTCGCCGCATAGTGTGTAGAACGTATCATGATTAAACTTCTATTTTAAAAGTTACATAGGAATTCAGTTGCGTGAGTGTTAAAATTTTCAATGAACTTTTATTATTATTTAGATTTATCTGTATAATTTAATCAATTTTATCACTTGGCCGGGCATACTGTTCGTATGTCAAATACGATTTATCATACTACCGAAGAGTCCGAGATAATAACCGAGATTGAATGCAGCAAGCGTTGCATTTTTTGCTATTATTTGCAATCATAGAATTCATCGTTATTTGCAATCATCAAATTAATTATTCCTATTGAGCGAACTTTAATTTATTTATAATTTATATGTTTGAAATAATTATAGATCTTAACGATCAGTCAATCGTAAAGAAATATCTATATCCAATCGCGCGTGTATTGTAAAGTATCGTCGAAAACGTGAGATTTGTAATCATAATCTAGCGTCGATATGTTAAAAACTCATAAATTCATTGTTGCAATAATGGGCACGATAAAAGATACAATCCTCGCGTTTATGTTTTTTTTAAGCTTACTGCGATAAAAGTATTCAGACTTTGACTTCGAATGCTTTTCGATCTTTCCGTCGCATAAACGTTTAGGTCGCATCAATTTGTTTAACAATAATCTGTGCTACGGATGTAGAACAATGGAACGATCTACGACTATATTATATTATAGGACACTTAATCTGGCGCCACAGGCGTGAACGCGTGAACAGTTATGTTTACATTTTTTCCAGTTCATCTTGATAAAATTGCATAATTGGTTTGATATTTCTCAGCTAGTTATATTTGGCTTTGCGTTCAATATTGCGAAACAGTATCATAGAGACCATATTTTCGTAGTCGGAGAAAGGAATAACGCGTTTTGTATGTTTTTATATCAATTCTAACTATTCGGGTAACAATTTATTTCCACAATTAAGTCATTACAAACGTAAAAATTGGTTGCTCAACATTTTTAATATTTATTTGTTTATTTATTAATTCTCTAAAGCAGTCGAAAATAAGGACATTTAATTTTGTAAACAATATAATTGAAATTCTTATTTCTTTACTAATTGCTCTCCGTCGAAGAATTGGAAGAACTGATACGCGATTTTCGTAACTAAGTTGTCATCGCTTATGTGTTATGTAAACTATTGACTTTAGATAAATTCTTAATCGTTACATTCCGTTTAATGTTTTTGGTTATCGTCGCAGTCACGAGTACATAATATTTATATATAAACTGTGGCACGCTCGAAGGTGAATAAAGTAGCAATTTCGGATTTCAAATATCACCCTTACTTCATCCATCAGAATTTCCACAATTTGAAAACGGCGAACACGAAATACACAGATATAGATATAATAAAATAAAGAATTATTTGATCCGCTTTACATTGCAAATAGGATCCGAACTGGTGCTTGAATTTTTCTGTATTCGATACCGCAGATACTGCAGCCGACCAATGATGATCATTTTTTCTTCGGATTAAGATTGACGCAAGTAGTTGAATGTTTTCATAAGATACCGTGTACATATTTCGATTAAAAGATCGAGAATGAAAGCTCGTTAAAATAATCTCTTCCTCAATATAAGAATTCCAAAATCGAAGACAATGACCTCGGAAATTTACAGTTGCTCGATTCGTTCGATAAATTTTATCGTCAGATAAACGAGCTCGCGGCGCGCGGTGTACAATGACACCGGGCAACATACTTCGTTGATTACAGCAAGTGTTTACTATTTATTCGCCGCGATCACTCACTTGCAATTCTGCAAGGAACGTGATATTTCCACATGCGAGTTTGTTCCTAGGAAATTCGGTATTCCTTACTGTAACATCCATGTTTTATATGTTGTACTGGGTTATCGTGTCTGGGTCAAAGTGCGCGGTAGCAAAGATTCTGTTTGACGTATATAAAGGTTGAGAGTGCCGTGTTCACTTTTAGTGAGTGCTGTCGCTTGGGAGTTGTGTACGCAGCGGGTAGAACACGCTTCGGTACACCTTTTGAGACGGTATAACTTTTTTTCAAACTGGGCTATATGTTTTGCTCTTTTCGGAGACGTGGGGCTAGCTTACTGTACGATAACGGATACTAATTTCATTTCGCGGCTATTTCGAATGACAGAACCAATGAAAAAGAATTCACGTTTTGACAACATTTTTATACGCGCGCTGAAAATTTCATCAGAAAATGCGGGAAATCTACGGATTTTGACGTCTTTCGACTTCCGTGACTTGACCCCGCGTTAACCGTAACTATTTGTGACGTGTTTAACAACTGCTTTCCAAGAAACCATCATCGCTGTTTCTATATATGTATATATTTACATACAAAGTGCGGAGAAAATTCTGTTCCTATATATTTTAATAGTTTAATAAATATATTAATCGCGAAACGGTACGATACAATTTACATCAACTTTTCAAAATTTGCTCCTTTTGCTTCGATATATTTTCGAAAATTATTAATGATTTTGTGTCAGGCATTTTGTAAAGCTAGTTTTAACACATTCGTCGACTTTAATGATTAATTGGAGATCTTCTATCTCGAGTAATAATAATTTTAGTTCTTTTCTTTTAACGTCCTCTCTACTTTCGTTTATTCCGTATCTGAAGGACGTAACACGTGCATGAACAGTACTAATAAAAAATATAAACAATTTGAGAACTAGATTTGAAGATTGAACATTCGCCGAAAACAAAGCGTTTTCAATAAAGGGACAGAATTTGATCTGCACTTTGCATATATTTATTTAATTTCGGTCTTGCGGCCCGGAAAATGGACTCATCGTTGGCTTAGATTTGTACATGTTCTTTAACATATCCTCGTACCATTTCTTCAGCAATCATTCGCCCTTTCACAATATTTCACCCTAATTTAATCGAAATTAACATCGCGATTTTTATACTGTTAGTTACAACGTAATAATTCTTCATAAAATTTACATAGCATTCTATTCTGTAGAGCGATCTTTACGACACATGATAAAATTCAATTATCACTTCCTCCGTTCGCGCATACATTCGATAATAAACGTTGGTCAATGAAGCACGAGGATGGTTCTGTTATAGCCTCGATCATATCGAGTTTAAACGATTTAAGCAATCCGTTTTGTAATAATTCTGAGGATAAATAGAGAATATTGCACAACACCAGATAAAGAAATTATTATCAATTATCCGTTCGTAGATTCGTGAATTATTCATTATCATTACTCGTGTAAATCGTTGAAAAGTCGACTGCTACATGACAATGCGAAACCGCCGTATCCGAGGATACGTCAAACCGTGATTAAAAGCGAACCCTGCACATGTACGTGTGCTGTTATAGTATTTCTTTGCATATACGTATATCTGTATACAAGTTTTACTCATGAAATAAAACATAAATGGTTTGGTAATAAAACAATTGCCACCATTTATGCCAAAAGATATTTATTATATATTTAAAACTGAAATATAACAATTATTATATATATTTTAGTTAAACGCTTCGTTGCTGTTTAATTGCTTCATCGAGCAAGTTTTCCCTTTCTTTTTCTCACAAAATAACAAAAGGTTCATCTCGTTGAATGATAGAGTTATTATTATTGTTATTATTATTTTATCATGACAAACCGCGGATACGACGCTTTCACTGTACAAAGATATAGTAGAAAAGCGGCGAAATAAATTGAAAAGACTTGATAAGAAAAGTATATTAATTGAAAAATACCATTTTATTATTAATTTCGTAGTATAATCATTGATGATCTTCCACAGGTCTATCGTGAACAGCGCCATGCCGGAACTTAAAAGCACAATTCCGGGTCTCGTTCCTTTTCCTGGTAGAAACAGGATACTTAGGACACCGTACTCGTATCTTGAATCAAGAAGAGCAGTTGACGGTGCTGAAGGCTTATGGAGGGTTGGAGATGGCTTATACGATTTGGAAAAGTTTGCCAAGTTTCATCCCGGAGGGACGGAGTGGATTGAACTTACCAAAGGAACCGACATAACAGAACTCTTTGAGGTAACTAAATGTTGATTTAAATATTTATTACATAAATAAATTTTTAAATATTTTATATAAATTATTTTAAATATTTATTATATAAATAAAAGAAGCATATTTAATATAATGGCTATATTAGCCCTTTGCAGATAACAATTTTTATTTCATAAAATCTGTATCGATACAACCTTTTATCAAGCACTATTTAAACGGTCTAGTTATTTATAATATAATATTCTTTTGTAATTTGTTTTAAAGCTTACTATTTAGTTTTGCCAGTTTCGGAAATTTAAGAAAATTCGTTGAGTGCAAAAAGCTAACAGTATAACAGGGTGTCTCGCTTTTAACAATATCTATGAAAGTATGTAGCTCGATAATCTGAAATCACTCAAGATGAAAATCACGTTTTTTATTATTAAAGAGATTATTGAAACGCGTAAACAAAGATTCTTCGAAAGATACGAGTGTCAGTAACTGGCGCGATAAGATTGCTGCCAGTGGATTGGCTCGATGCATTAGCTGTACTCCTTATAGTTCGAGTGTCTGTGAATCACTAACACAAACATTTCTCGAAATACACGTATCTCGTTGAGTTTGTAGTATGAACATGATGGGATTAATGTTACATAGCAAACATGACATGGCTCGATCGATCAGAATGATCGATATGTGTTTAAAAAGTATTCTTTATCTGTGCGATTTTAACATTTCTAAATTTTTATTTAATTTTTGTTCTTTGCAATTGACTTAGAAAATATGTATTTTGCATAAAGATGCGCGGCCCAATAATAATAGTCATGCAGTATATCAATACAGTCCTCACGCGACACGAAGGCACCTTTGTGTTTACATTCCCCCTCTTACTAGCTGCCCCACTCCTGTCGTTCGCTATTAGCCGAAAATGGCGACGGAGATCGAGGAATAGCGACGAAGAATAGCCGCGAAGAGGGGGAATGTAAACACCAAGGCGCCTTCTTATCGCGTGATGACTATACTGATATATTGCTTAACTGTTATTATTAGACCGCGCTAAATTCGAATTTCCATGAGTCTCTTTCCAAAAATTAGAATTAAGAAAAAGTTTCGTATGTTGACTGAAGAATTATTTATTGCAAAAAGAAAAGGAAAATGCTAGTAGATCAGTCTAGTTATTATCTAATATCATTATTTTATTATTATTATATATTATATTATTATATTATTATTATATTATTATATTATTATTATATATTATTATTATCTAATATTTTGATAAATGCAACAACGGCGAGTATAAACACTAATTTCTACAATTAATGTTCAAGATTTTATGAGTTGTCGAAAAACACTATAGAGCATCTTCTTAGCAGAATTAGTCAATCCGTGAAATAATTTTTGTATATCATTTGTTATAGTCGCATCACCTGACTGACAAGCCTGCAAAGGTACTTTCGAAGTATCATATAAGGGATGTAGTTACACCACGGTCGGTATCAGTCACGTTCAAACCAGATGGATTCTATAAAACCTTCAAGGGACGCGCACTCGAGGCCTTGAAAGACGTCGATTTCCATCACCCATCGACAAAGTCGAACATGATTGCTGATTCTGTTCTTCTCACTACTATTACCCTTTGTCTCAGCGCAGTTTCCTGGCAATCTTACTTGCTGGTTTTAGCCGCTGGTGAGTGCAGAAAGATTACGATCACTATCGATAAGGAATAAGTAATTTACATACAGTAAAGTTCATTGAAAAAAACAGTTTATTATATTTATATTTATATTTCTAGTTGTAGCATTTTGAATGTTTCATTTGTATATATTTATTTTGATCTCAGCTTTCGTATTTCTAGTGTACGTTTAACAAATACATATTTACCAAGTGCATGCTATGCAACCAAAATATACGTATAAATATTCTATTCTTTTCTTTATTTTAATTATTTTATCTTTTCTTTATTTTATTATTATTCTATTCTTTTGTACTTATGGTATAGTTAGTATATTTTATTAGAGTGTAGCATAATTCTTACTAGCATTCTTTTTCCTGATTTCATAATTTTATTAATAAATTTGACGATGCAGAAGTCGAAAGGAATCCATAAATTGCAAACGACTCCAAGGACGTTGTTTTATTATATTTTATTACGTTATCCAATTAACGTCGTATCTTTATTGACAGGGATTTCTCTAGCTTGGACGACGATAATTGCTCACAATTATTTCCACATGAGGGACAATATACGAATGTACTATTTCGATTTGAGCGTAATGTCGTCTAAGGAGTGGCGCATAACGCATGCCATGAGCCACCATATTTACCCCAATACTATCTGGGATTACGAGATGTATGTAACCGAGCCTATGCTTAACTGGCTATCCACTAAGAGGAAAACGAAGATCGGAAGTTTCATTAGTCAAATTATGAGCCCTTTCTATTGGTCGATACTTTTCGTTGGTCAACTAATTAAAAGGTTTGTACAACATTTCTTTGCGAAATGTAGATCCTTTTTCACTTATTATGAGTACGTTTAACGAATTACTGTTACTTGAATTACTTGAATTTTTCGAGTAGCATGGAAGAAACGGGCAGAATATCAATAAATTAAATGTTTTAACAAAAATACTTAACTGCGAACTTGTAGGCAAAATCAAAATTCATTGAATCGAATTGAAATCCACAATATTCACAGACTAATTATTATATATAATCGTTATATACAGTGTTTCTATAATAATTTCTAGGTTAAGCACTGTTACAATTACTAACATAATGAAATTACGTTTCTAGGTACTATTCCGTAATTTTCGAATACAAAAGCTTCGAGTACCGTGACGCACTACCGTTCGTGATACCATTATTAATGTGCTACTCTGCGCCGAGCGTCTCCCTCGCCGTGAAATACTGGTTCCTGATTATCACAGTGTGCAGCTTTGTGTTCTCCATGATTGGATTCAACGCAGCCCACCACCATCCCGATATCTTCCACGATGGTGACATATGCAGGTTCGTACTAAATTGAAACCAAGTTACCATTAAAATTAACAAACAAATTGTAACATCAAAAAATGCAGAGAACTCTTTTGTTTAAAATTATTAAAAATCTCAACTTTCCACACTCGAGCATCAATTGTAGCCGTCCTTCGATATAGTAAGAAAATGATGAACGATAAGTGTCACCCACGCATTCTAGTTTATCGACATGTCCCTATAGACACTTAGTTGTAGGGGGCGTGCCGTGCCCTAGCAACATCCTTTGTCTTTTTTTTCTGAGGAGTTGCAGTCTCCTCCACGTGGTCATGTAAAATGCACGCGTCTTTTACTCATGTGTTTTATACATTTTAATATAGTTAATTAAAGTGTGATAATAATACGTTGCTCTTATTATCCCGAATCTCCTGACAGATGTTATCTAATATCGTCTGTTAATTTCATAAATAACAAAAGTGAAATCGAACATGGTCTCTCATATCGAGCTTAAATGTTTAATAATTTTGAATAACAGTTCCGAGAGTGCGAAGAGTTCAAATACGCTGGTGTAGGATTTTTGTTTCTAATTAAACAAGAAAGTATACTTTCCAGAGAGGATCTCGACTGGGGCTTGCTGGAATTGGACGCCGTTAGGGAGCGCGAGGTGATCGACGATTCCGATTTCCTCGTTCTGACCAATTTCGGTCTCCATGGCCTCCATCATCTGCTGCCGACCGTGGATCATTCCTACTTGCCGCTTTGCATGGACGCTTTCAAGCAAACTTGCAAAGAATTCGGCGTCAGTACGAAGAAGTATACGCAATGGGAACTTATGAAGGGCCAGTTCCAGCAGCTGGAGCGCAGGGAGCCGAAGAAGAATCAGAGATAAAAATGAAGCTAGACGTGTTGCGTCGTTTGATTATAGAACGGAAGACTGAATGTGCGAATAGCAAGTTCCGAATAGTAAATTACAGAAGCTTTACGCCTCCTCTGAGTTTCAGTTGAAATCCACAGAAAATGGTTTCGGCTTTAGAACACTGTACATATTTTTTACAAACTCATTTTTATAAATATCACTGATATCTGATTGAAACAGGTGAGAGTTAAAAATTTCTGTTTTTCATCAAGGTTGTTCAGAATAAAGGTTCTTCGTAACTGTTACAACTGTGCCTTATTTCAACTTAATTTGTTAATCGTTGTTGTAAATACCTCCTCTATCGTATAATATTTTTTATAGTACATATATACAGTAGCATTTTCGGTTTTTTAATCCTTCGCGGATATAAGGTTTTAATACAACTTGCTATTAAACAAAATAACATTGAAACTTTAAACAGAGTATAGTGATCGATATTAATAGCCAGTAATAATAGTAAATATACTAAATAAATAAATTAATAGTAATAATAATAAATAGCCAATCAAAGCAGTGGAAGGGCGGAATAAGAAGCTCAGCGATTTAGTTCTTAACTTTATTTATTGCTTATTTACTTTAATAAATACATATTTCGGCTCTCTTTATAAATTACAATTAAGTTTATAAGGATAGGATTATCATTTGGATGACATGTATAATATGCGCGCCGCCGTGCAAATCCGCGACTAGCGTTACATTTATTCGTTGCTCGTCTTCTCATAACGTGTAATCTCGTTCGTTTATCTTGTTCCATTTGATTTTTGTGGTAGATATATATATGGTGTGTATATATATATGTATTTATATATATATTTTTGCTCAACGAGTATATTCAATTCGTCCGCGTATGCCAGTATACACGTAAGTTATTTTTAGTTCTTTTTAGTTCGCGTGCTCGTAATACATTAGGATACATTTCTTACTGGTTCTTGTCGCCTCTCGTATCTCGACCGCTCGCATTTCTACCTTTCTCACGGTTACTCTCTTGCTCTCCCACTATCATTCTTTCATTCTCTCTTTCCTCGACCGTCAGCGCGAGTGGTGAAGATTAAGATTGCTCCGATTGCTTTCCTCCCCACGTTTCCCCCTGATTCGTGCCCGGATAATATATTAACATTACACATTTATCTTTTTCTCTCTCTATATATATATTATATGTATACCAATGTGCCAAACGAGGAACGTGCTCTTAGTTTGTTCGCTTTTTCTTTTAAACCCTCGCGTTTCAACTTTACCCATTCGATAAACTGGCAGAAAAAAGAAAAGAAAAGAGTGACCAAGCACGGACATTATCTCGATGAAAGTAAAGATCGTGAGAGCGTACCATCGGGTACGTCGAGTGTGTAAGGTGTGTGTAGAGGTGTGAAGATGATGAGGTGAGTTTTTTTTTTTCTTTTGACATTAGCGAGATGACACGATGATAGTTCGCTGGTTGCGATTAAATCCCATTGTTCGTTAAGCTATTTTACGATCGAGTCTCTAACGGTTGTGTTGGTCGCGTCGATCTTTACAGTTCACCATCGGGCTGCAGGTCGAAGCGTGGCGGGAATGCGGAACCATCCAATTGGGGTTTGAACGCAGATCGATGTGGCTGAAAAACAAACGAACCTTCGTTAGAAAACAACGTTCTGGGCCGGTCCGTTTCGTGAACGGTCGGTTAAAAGCTTCGCGATATTGTCCGTGTTCACGGTGAACGACCACAGACTCGCCACCGTGCGGATGAACCCGGTGAACCGAAATGTACTCGACGAGGATGTGTTCGAATATTTCCGAGACGAGTTACACCCTGTTGTAGCGACGGGATCAGTTACTTAACAATTTCGCAATAAAGGAATCCGAGTTTTTCTTCTACAGTTCTTAAATTTAGAAAAATATTTTTGTGATAATAAAAAATATTATATGTATTTAATAATTATTGCATATATAAAAATGAAGCAAACTTTTGATGGAAATTAATTCTTCAGTTCTAAACTTCGTGATCAAATATCTTCTGATCATGTAAGGTGATACCTAATCCCATCCCTAGCAAGGCTCGAACGACGCTTCCCGTAGAAAAAAAGATTATGTTTATGGGAACCAGGCGACACGTTTCCTGTGTCCTGTCTGCGTTCGCGCAGTGGTTGGAAATGATCGGCCTCGCACTCGGAACACAAGAAGGTAAATGAACCGAGGGTGTCGATACCACCCTTGCGTATCCGGCAAGGTCGCTCCGTCGGTTTAGTCGACAGGACGAAGCGGTGTTGAGACAATTAAGACAACAAAAAAAGAAAAGAAGAAACCAGAAAACCGAAGAGAGTTAAGACTGTATTATTTAGATGCTCGCTCGCGCTACTCCAAGTAGACGTGCGCCTCGTGGCTCGCGTACGTGTAACTTGTCCACTAGTCAAGCAATCACTGATCTAAACTCTATACACAAGGGCCTGATTACGGACCATCGTAAACTCTTTGGGATGGGTGGTGTACACAACGTTAATCAATGTCGAGGACGAAGCTTTGCATTTGTGAGGTTTGCTTCCGGAAGTGTTACGAGCTTGTCACACAGGATCAAAAGATAAAAGACATAGACGATCGGTAGATGGTGAGGGGAGTGTCGCAACAGTTTCTGTCTGTAGAGAATTGTTTTCTGATTGGTGTGCTCTGTTTTACATCTCGACACACACACACACGTGGCTGTGACACGTGCACGAACTTACATGGACCGGCGCGGTGTTCTTTACTCCAATGCGGAGGGCGCCTTGCGTGCCTTCTGTTGCGGCTATACAGGGACACAGAGATTTTACAATTAGAGACCCTTCGCTGCATTTTCACTTTCCCTACGCGCTTTTCTACGTTTCGTTTGCGTTTCGACCGTGGGTTTTGCTTTCTTTCCGACGCGAATCTGAGAAGTCGACGAGATCCTTGTGACTCAAAAGGGACCGACCCTCGAAAGGGAGCTAGCCCTTAATTCCTTCCCGAATTCTCACTGTTGAACTAAAAATCCTAGTATAATTTTCGTCTCCTCGGAGGTCCGATAATCACGATGCTATCTTTAAAGTCTGTAAGCTGCTCGAATTAGAATTCTTGGCACTCTTCCGTGTGCTCGAACCATGTACCATGGGTTTCGTCTGGTTCGTTGACAACATACAGGAAGTTTACAAACCAAAATGTAATTCAAATCGTCTGTTTGAAGGATTTAACAATTTGTCCTGGACTGTTTTCGTGAAACATCCTGTATGCATACACTATGCACGTGTACACGCACACTGTCCATTTAAGGATACAAGAGTTATTTAAAATCCTAACGTGTTCTTTAACCCTGCTAGCGCCGGCTGAAAGTACAAATTTTCTAATTTATAATTTATGAATATTTATAATAGATAATTTCTGAAGAGTAGCGCGCAACGATATGTCGTTGCTCGGTGCTAATTATGATCTAATTCCGTGGGACATTCTTTAGAAAAATTGAACATATCCGAAGCGGTAGTCTCTGTTGTTTTTAATTCCATCGAAGATGGGATAGTCTTTCATAATCCTCAGTGTCGTAAACGTATTACTGTCGCATTGCTAAACGTATTAGAATCGAAGACGCAACGAAGAATTTTATAGCTTGCTTACCGCTGGGCTCAGTCCGCGCGCGGCACTTCCTCCACGTCCTTTAGTACGGAACTTGGTGATCGCCTGTTCAGCAAGATCCGCCCTTTCTTCCGCTTCTTCGAGTTCCTGTTGCGCCTTGCGGAACTTAGCAAGATTCAGAGCAGCGATCTCCTCAGCCTCCTCGATTTGCCTCTTGTATGTCTTGATCTTCTGCTGGAGTTTGTCAACCAGGTCTTGCATGCGCTCGTGGTTCTTGCGGTCCTCGTCGGCCTGAGCATTGCAACAGAAATAAATCAGTGATCACCGAGGTGTAACCCGTTAACATTTGTAAATTTCGAATGTTAACTGAACGCGATAATTTACAATCGCGTCAAATTATGTAACAAGTGATTTATGCGGGATGTAATTGTAAACCGGTGCTGGAAGTACTATAATTGTCAGCAGGATGTCAGACTGCAAATGGGTTATTATCTTATTATTTCAGTAGAAATATCCGTCATGAGTCAGACTAGTCAAAGTACGAGAATGGGTCGATCATGGAGATCTCTAAAAGGTAAGTAGAATGTTAACGAACTTCGTACCTGGAAGCTAAGTTCTTTGATGCGGCGTTCGGACTTGCGGAGGTTCTTCTGGGCATCAGCGTGTCTCCTCTGTTCTCCGTCCAATTCGTTCTCCAATTCGCGGACGCGTTGCTCCAGTTTCTGGATCGCCTTCTTGCCGCCTTTGAGGGCATTCGCTTCGGCTTCATCGAGACGCACCTGGAGCTCCTTGATTTGTGTTTCAAGAGCCTTGCGCAGTTTCTCCTGGGTCTGAGCGTGATCTTGTTCAGCTCGGAGCTCGTCGGCCAATCTAGCTGCGTCAACCATCGCCTTCTTCGCCTTCTCTTCGGAGTTCTTCGCTTCGTTCAGGAGTTCGTCCAGATCAGACTGAAAGCGTAAACGGAAACGTCAGTATAGGAGGTTTCTCACAAAGTGTGCTCGAAGGTTCTATGAAATCCAACGTGCTTTTAGAGAAGGCTAACAAGTATATTCTACGGATTAAGTATACAATGTGATCTACCCGAGTCTTTCTCCTATTTTCTATGCCATTTGTTGAAACTTTGTTTAATTTTCATTTTTGATATCGAAGAAAATATAAAATAAAGTTACTAAGAGCATTATCGAACCTACATTTAGAAATTGATCAACCGAACACGAGTACTCACGTGGAGGGTCTGGAGTTCAGCTTCGAGTTTCCTCTTGGCAGCAGAGATAGAAGCGTTCTGAGCACCGAGTTCGTTGAGTTGTTCGTGACAGTCGGCCAATTCCTGTTCCGCTTGGCGGCGACCACGGTCAGCCTGTTCGAGGAGAGTGCGGCTTTCCTCAAGTTCGTTCTGCAGAGCATTGGCTCGGCGTTCTGAGATTCCAAGGAGTTCTCTGGCTTCGTCGCGTGCCCGTTGTTCCTCTTCGAGGGCGGTCTGCACGTCCTTCAGTTGCTGCTGGTATCTCTTGATGTTCTTCTGAGCTTCGGCATTGGCCTTGTTCGCGTGGTCCAGAGCGATTTCCAATTCGTTGATGTCAGCCTCCAACTTCTTCTTCATGCGCAGAGCCTCAGCCTTGCCCTGTAAGTTTCGTCGAATTTATTACCCGATCGTAAACCTAATCACGATCGTAATCCCTTCGCAATTCTATTCCCAATTTGAATCCTGATCACGATTTGATCCTGAAGCGAGAATACAAACCTTAGCTTCGGCTTCGAGCGATGCTTGCATGGAGTCGAGGGCACGCTGGTGGTTCTTTCTGGTGTTCTCGAATTCTTCTTCCTTCTCCTGGATGCGTCGGTCAATCTCCTGTCGCACTTGGCTGAGCTCAAGCTGGCTGCGCAACACTTTGTTCTCCTCTTGTTCGAGGGCGGCTTCGGCTTCCTCCAGAGCGGCTTGAAGTTCATCCTTCTCAGCCTCCAGGCGCTTCCTGGCCTTCTCGATCTCGTGGATGTTGCGGCCACCTTCGCCGATCTGGTCCAGAAGGTCTTTCACCTCGTCGGCGAGGTTCTTGTTCTCGCGACGTACTGCTTCCAGCTGTTCCTGGCCTTCTTCGTATGCGCCTGGATTTCAGAATTAAACGATACATATTTATTATGTATCAATAAACAGCAAAGTTGCTAGTCAAAATTGTCCATTACCACTGCGCCAAATTAATAAAGATAGATATAAATATTACATTTTAATAAATAGTATAATAAAAAGTACCTCGGAGCCTGAACAATTCGGTGCTGTAGTTGCGGCATTCCTTCTGGCTGGCGTCGAGTTCCGCGGCAAGGTCGTCGACCTTGAGCTTCCATTCGCCGATGATCTTGTCGAAGGCCTTCTGTTTCTTCTCGGCAGCGTTGGCAATGGCGGTGGCACGGTCGACTTCGATCTGGAGGTCCTCGACTTCCGTGGACAGTCTCTGTTTCGTCTTCTCGAGGGCGATGACCTTCTGGTTGAGGGATTCGATCGTCTCCTCGGCCTCGGCCAGGCGGGCTTGCAGCTTCCTCTTAGCCTCCTCGAGCTCTTCCGCTCTCGCGACACCCTCGGACTCGTACTTGGTGCGCCACAGTTGCGCCTCCGCGTTCGCTTTGCTGAGCTGCCTTTGCAGGTCCGCTTTGCCCTCTGCTTCCTCCTCGACTTGCTCGCGGATGTTGTCCAGGTCGTGTTCCAGGTTGCGGAATTTGCCGAGCAGCGTGGCGCGTTCCCTTCCTTCCTCGTCGGCCAAACGTTTCGTGTCCTCCAGTTGAGTCGTGAGCGAGATCTTGATCTTGGAAAGCTGACTGACTTGCGACTCGGCTTCCTCCAGTTGCCGCAGGAGATCGCTGTTTTCGATCGAGAGCTTCTTCTTCGCGGCGTCGAAGTCGTTCAAGGTGCGGTTCACTTCCTCGAGTTTGCCCTGGGTCTCGTTCAGTTGGTGTTGCAGCTGCTTCACGATCTTCTCTTGGGCGGCCTTTGTTGCGAAAATTCGAGACGTTAGAACCCGGTTACATTATTCAATTACCGATTCGATTTTGGAAGGATCGAACGCCGATTGATCACGTTTAAGTGTAACTGATTTTTCTATCTTTTCTTGTTTATTCCCTTGTTCCTTTATTCTTTATATATCTTTCTATATCTTACTGTATACTGTGTATACTGTATATACTGTATATACTGTATATACTGTATATACTGTGTATACTGTGTACTTACTGTACACCGTGCAATAAAGGTTTTATAGCATTATTATCATTATTATGAAATAATAGAAAGAATCTGACGGGATCGTTCCAAAATGAATCACAGTATCGAGTGCAAAAGTACAAACGAGCAGCAAGCTTTTCAAGCCGGACACACTTCCCAACGTTGGGAATTACGTATGGAAACATTCTCAAGGTTTACGGTGTCCCATCGGCGTCCATGTCCTCTAGCAGCAGCGGCGACTCCTTGGCGAAGCTGTTAGTAGCGTTAGTTTGCTGTACTATTAGTTGTTTGACGACAGAGGGCTTACCTTCTCGTTGCTCAAGTGATCCACGCTAGCGCGCATGTCGTTCAGTTCGCTGAAGTACTGAACCTTATCCTTCTCAACCCTGGTTTTCGTGGAAAATAGATGCAAAGAGAACGATTAGTGACACTGGGTAAGACGTGACTGGGAATTCGACGACGGTTTCGTATTTTAAAAGGTACGCTCGAAATGTCATTGGTACACATAACCTGAAAATCGAGTACAATGGAAAACAGGGTGCAATCTCCGTGCTCATTCTTGTACGTAAACCATTCGATGAAGAAACAGATTGTGACCGATCGAGAATCGATGATGGTTCAATAGTCACGCTAGTTAGTCCTTTTCTTGCGCTGATTATAGAGAGACGTAGGATGGGACGAACAAAGAAACGAATATCCGGCAAACAAGTGCTGAAAGATCGGGGACTTGACATTCACGGTTTTCTAGCTACCTTTTCACGGGCAACCTGATCCGTCGTGGCACGAGAATTATTCAGCTCCGAGTGGATGTCATGACGGCCCTTTTCGGCCCTAGTGGAAACAATACGTTGCATTTGCGGTTCTATCAAGATCTTTATCGGTCTATTCTCTTTTCCTTTCTCTACTAATTCTTGGTTAAGACTTTTAGCTTCGAAATTATATCGAACGGTGCCGACGTGGAACTACATTTTAAAACAGTTTTAAATAATTATCTTTCCTCTCGAATTAACCACCTGGACCTAAAGGTGCAATCCTAATTAGAAAGGGATAGGGTGTGCTTTTCCAACTTGATTTGAAGGTATATTTTGACAACTTTTGTTTAATAAATCAGATTAAATAAATTTGTAGCTGCTGTTTGCCAAAGGAGTAAATTTGTTATTCCGTAGATAATAAAAGTTATATTTTTATATTTCACAGTTCAAATGATAACTGTGTCCATGCTAATCAACAATTGCATCGATTTTTGATTTTAGAAGTTGCAGCAATTACCAGATGGATCATTCAAGAGGAAATATCATCTAACTGACCTCAGTACAAATAATGATCACAATTTAAATAACAACAATTAATAATAAGTGATCTAAATATGAATAAAAAAATTTTCCGAATTTTATAAACATAAACTTCTTGATCATCTCGGTAAACAATTCCACGCTATGCATTTAAAACGAGTCGAGAATTATAATTATTATTATAACATTTATAATAATAATAATAATAATAATAAATTATTACTACTATTATAGAGAATTATTATAATTTTAGATCAATTTATACCCGAATGGCGGACCTTTTTGACGAAACTATGTATTGAGAAATTATATTGTCAAATAACAATATTTATACTCGGGGCTAAAATGAAGCCCCATCGTCAGAGCATCAAAGAATGGCCGGCGAAAAAATAGAAATAAGAATTTCGTAGTTTCATTTAAGTTGGAATGAACGTATCGGTGGCCTGTACTCACCTAGCCTTGAGTTTGTTGAGTGTGTCGATTTGTTCTCCCATCTCGGCGACGGCGTCATTGTGCTTCTTGCGCAAGCTGGCGAGGGTGGCTTCATGCTGAATGTTGGCCTCCTCGAGATCCCTGCGGAGCTTGCTAAGTTCGGCTTCTCTCTTCTTGTTGAGCTCGATCTGAGCGGAGGTAGCTCCACCAGCTTCCTCGAGGCGTTCGCCAAGTTCTTCGAGTTCTCGGGCAAGGTCGCTGCGCTGTTTCTCGGCCTTCACGCGAGATCCACGCTCGGCTTCGATCTTGAAGAATAAGAATTCCATTTGTTCATTCAACGGTTTTCGCAAATTTTAATACTACGAGACTGCTCGATCAACGTTTTATCCGACTGCTTCTAAAATCTCTTTTGCTTAATATCTTTCGTTCAACAACCCCTTCGTATAAACTATGAAGGGGTTGCTGACAACTCTGTTGTCGTTCGAACATTTGAACACAATTGTAATTTTTAAATGGTGAAAAATTGTAGTCAATCGTCTTTAATCTACAACTATCTTTTTAAATTTTACGATTAGCATCCCTTTTGAATGAAACATTTCCGTTGTTTGAATATTTAATGCAGATGTGATTTGTAAATCTTAAAATGTGAAATTAGAAATCATTTAATGAACGTTTTGTATTATAATATAAAATATTGCATTATATACGTTTTGTAATTATAGTACAAAATGTATTGTAATTATAATACAAAATGTTTTGAATCATAATACAAAACTATAACACTTTAAGCTTCTTTAACTTACGTTAAAGTTTAATAAGTAAGCTTTGCGTTCCTTTTAGATAAACCACATCTGCCGTTCAAATATTTTATTATAAAAAATTAGATTCGAGCTTGTTTAATAAACATTTTACATCACAGTTCTTCTACGCTTTTTTACTACACAACCTCTTTTTAAAATCATTCACAACCCTATCCCAAAAATCTTCAAATTCAAGTAAAGTCTTCTTAAATTTTCGAAATTTCGATAAAAAATAAAGAACATAATACAGAAGGGGCAAGCAATGTTTGGAAACTTACCTCTTCCTCGAGCTCTTCGATGCGGGCCTGCAATTCCTTGATCTGTTTCTGCAGTTTGCCGACCAGGGACTGTTCGTCTTCGAGTTTGGCGGTCAAGGATGATAATTCCTTGTCCTTGCGTTGAATGGTCTGTTCGAGTTCCTTCTTGTTCCTTTCGAGGTCGGCGACGGCTTCCTGGGTGAGTTTCAGGTCACCCTCGACCTTCCTCTTGGATTTCTCTACGTCAGCGCTGCGCAGAAACAAGGTACACACGATCGTTAAACAGCTTCAACAGCTTCCCGAAAAATTCCTGTGCAACTTTCGTCTCATATACCTAATTATTACTATTATTATTTAGTAATAATATATACAGGGTGTCCCAAAAATGTGTAACAATCCGGAAATGGGGGTTACTTCAAATCATTTGAAGTAATTTTTTCCTTAGCGAAAATGTAATCCGCGGCTTTGTTTACGAGCTATTAGTGACCAATGAGAAGCGGGATCTATTGGCTCGGTCGCCTCGCGTCAGAATAGCTCGCCTCTGATTGGCCAGTGTTTTTCGTTAATAACTAATAAACAAAGTCACGGATTGAATTTTTGGTAAGGAAAAAGTTGCTTCAAATGACCTCATAAATCCCCTATTTCCCGAATAGGACACTCTTTTAGGACACTCTGTATAATAATATATATAGTAATAATAATATATATATAATTATCATACTATTGTTTCATTAAAAATTAGATCCGACAGAAATGGCAGACTGACCGTGATTTCTTCTCACGTTCGAGGGAGTCTTCGAGTTCATCGAGAGTCTGTTCCAACTTGACCTTGACCTTGTTCAAGTGGTTGACTTTGTCCTCGGCAGCTTGTAGCTCTTCGGCAGTCTTCTGGTTAACTTCGCCCTGGTTCTTCTTCTCTTTGTTCAATTTGTTGATCAGCTCATCCTGGTGGGCGATCTCGTCGTTCAAGTTGCGGATCTGGTGATCCTTCGTTGCCTTGTCCTGCTCCGATTTCTGGAGGTTCAGCTCGAGGTCCTCAATGTCCTTCTTCAGACCCGACACCTCTTGCTCGAGTTTCTTCTTGTTTTGGAACAGGTTGTTCCTCGAGTCCTCCTCTTCTTTGAATCTATCGTTGAGGTCCTAATGTGTCGCAGGGGAATCGATAACATTATCTCTCCTTTTCAAAAACGGCGCTCGAAACTACCAACGAAAACACGAGGCACACGCCGACGACCAATTATTAATTCGCGAACAATGCCCAACGGTTCCATCCTGATTTAATTCCGGATCGTTATAGTAATCTAGCACGCTCCAAGCAATTTCATAAAATTATATGACGCAACTGTTTCTCGCTTGGCAGTATCGCCATGTTCCAGAAGTCGCAGCACGATGGCTGTCTCTCCCGGGGTTGTCTCTCCCGTGTACCCAACGACGCTGGATTAACGGCTGACTAATCGGATATATAACTCGAACTAATCTGCTCGGCCTTGATACTAATGTCGCGGTTAAATAATACTTCGCCGCGTCAGCGATGAATAAGAGGGAACATACTCGGGCGAGCATGCTTGGCAAGCGATGGCTCGAGCGTGGGTGGCGCGTAAACAACCCCGCGAGACGTCGAAATAGTTGTTCGCGGAAACGCGGCGTACTTTACATTCGTCCGGGACGTTAACACTTAGATTAACAAATAAACAAATACACATAGGAAACAAAAAATCTACATATTTGTTAATCCTACAATTAATATATTATAAAGGTAGTCTGTCAAATAATTCCGTAATTTTATTTCCAGAGAAATCTCGTGAGCGGTCGTTAACAGGCAATGAAATCGAGAAACGATCCGAGTTTTCCAAAGGCTTGCCATCGCGAACCGGATTCAAGCGAGCCGAATCGAGCGTTGAATTGAAGTTGCTCGCAGCGAGGGAAAAGGACGAGAAACGGTTAAATTTCCGCGACGATGTCGCCGGGAGAACGAGGAACCGGGTCAACGCATTGTTTATCGTCCGCGTCGCGATTCATTTATCCCAGTTCGGGAGCTGTCCCGACTAAAATTAGCGGAATGAAGTATGTTTGCTAAACTAGGAGCGGAACGGAAGTACGTTAAACTTGAAGGATCGTTTAATTGATGAGAGACGAAGGGGATCTCTCGAACGAAGATGAACAGCCAAGAAGTTGCGCGATGACGCATAAACTGTACCAACGTATAAATATACCCTTACACCTGTTACCTCGTTCGTTTCCCCGGCTGTTCCAGCGCATGACCACACCCACTTTTAATAACCTGGAATCTGGGATCGACGGCAGCTAAATTTGGTCCCGCGCACGGGAGGGGAGATTATTCAATGTTTCCGCTCCTAAGTGAGCGCGTTAAGCCAACTTAAACGGTCTTTTTTCCCCCGTTATCCTGCTTCTTTCCTTCCCCACTCTCCATATTTGGTACCGTCTAATTCCGGACTTTCTTCATTGCGATAATGCGACCGCTCCGCGACTTTCGCCGCCCGGCCACTCTACCATCCTCGTTAACGCTTCGGCCACGACCTCCCCAAACACTTTCAACGGTATTATTCACCCAGAATTTAAGATTCATATTCACGGTATTTCATCGAATCGTCCTAATTGAATTTGGATCCTCGAAATGTAAGAATGTCGAAGACGTGATCTCGCCGTCGCACAACTTCGCTTTTCAATTTTAATAGGTGTAAGTCGGATATCTACCGCTAGAATCTCCCTGTAATCGTTGATAATCGTGATCTCGTAGTTCCAGAGAATCGATCGAAATGTTGAAATCGTGACGCGGGAGTCGAGAGCGTGGCTGAACTCATCCGAGAACTAAGGGAGCCAAAGTTATCTCTGGAGCCGCCATGGAACCGGCGTTGACAGGAAATACGAGCCAGTGTGTAATTTAAAAGATCGCCAAAAATAGTCTGGAATTCTGGAGCGGGCCACCGCGTTTCCCGTGGAATTCTCGAGCATTTTATACTCGGCCGGATCCGTCGGCATGGTTCCACAAGCGAGAGACCGGAATGCTGACGGAAACGACGAAAGATTTCCGTTTCGCAAGCATCTCGGCAACTACAGCTTCCACTCGCGAGGGTATAAAGTCGGCTTAAGTCTCTTTATTACCTCCGCGATCTGAACTGGCAATTTCGAGGACAGTTACGTGACAGGGTGGCTAAGCAAGTGTCTCCTAACGTCTGCGGTGAGCGGGCGATCGAAGCAAGAGACGCCGGAGGAATCTAATATAATTCGTGGCGGAGCGAAAGCGTCCAATTAACGGAGAACCGATCGCGGAATAAATAGACGAGGAACAAATCGGAATGGAGCAGAGAATAATCCGTCACGGAAGAAAAGGAGCGCCCGCGACGAACGATGAAGTCAGAGCCGGGGTCTGACTAATGATGCGCCCTCGCTACTTTGTGCATGTGCCTCTTGCGCAACGGCGATGTATCAAGAGCCCTGTCAGATGCATCATTCTCGGTAACCCGAGCCAGGTCCATATAAATTACGATCAAATACCTGCGGTGCTCGAATTTCAAACTTATCCAAGAAAACACTCGTAGGAGGCCCGTGTCGAGAATTTATCACTCCACCAATTTTATTGCCGCCACGCCGCTCTCCGTGTTATTTTCTGATTCGGAAGCCCCGCGGCGGCTAATTCCGTTGGAAAAATTGATACAAACGTTACGAACCTATTTTTAATCGCCCCTGGAATGTTATTTTGTTGAAATTCTGTCTCGCCGGCGATCCGTGAGCGCGGAACTGAGCTACTGGATCTGTCAAGTTACGGGCCTCGCGTTTTCCAGTTGTTAAGATCGCGAGGATACTGCTGCGATTAATTAATGGATCGTTTAGTTTATTTATTAAAACGTTTATTTTTCTGTGAAGAAGACGTGTAGATAGTTCCATTGATATTTGTACGTCGCGTTATAGCAATGATTTGGAAATTGAGATTCCAGTTTCCGGCGTTCCGGAGGAACGACTCCATTCAACGCAACACTGTTGTACGCGTTTCGAAGATATTTCTGGACAAGTATGCAGGAAATCATGAACGACGTTCTTCGCGTTTCCAAATTCTAAATAAAGTCCGCCGACTCGGCCGGATTTTGTTATCCTTTTCGCGATATTTAAAACACGATATTTTAAAACCGCCGCTTCTGCGACTCGTTTCTATGCTTGTCTCTGCAATCGCCGCTGTAATACCTAATCAGCCTTGACGGGGTACATGGGATCCTTGCGCGAAACATCGGTAACCCCATTCTAATTTGTTTCGACATTCGGTCATTCTTCGACGAGGTATAATTATCGGTTGTTCGAGTCATGCCGCGATTCTTGGAGGACGCGTGCTTATCATCGCGCCGAAGAGTTTCGTTATCGGTGGACCGTGCCAATTGTACTACTTTCTAACTCACGGACTTTTTCGGCAAGAAATCCGTCGCGGCGACCTGCGGTCTAACGGTATGTCGCAACTTATTATTAATCGACGCGAAGAATTAGCTATAATTAATTCTGCCATTGAACGATACCGCATCCAATGATTAATTCGATCGTTTGCGAGATGTGTCTTTTATGCATGGAGCAAATGCAAAATTTATACAGTTAAAAATTAATACAGTTTGATGAGATTCGTTTGAGCCGTAACTAATGAAATTTTTATTCGATTCTGATTTCTGCAAATTGACGTATAGAAATTCAAAAAATTCACAGCTGAGACATTATTTTTATTTATAATATTGCTTTCGCTATTATAAACTGTGGATTTTCGTGTAAATTCGTATTTTTGTAGATCCACTCGATAAAATTGAGTATTAGTAAAATTTTGTCTTTGATGGTCTTGATCACTAGATTATAAATTTTTACGTAAATTCATGATCTCGCGAGCAAATTCGTATAAAATGAGATTCAATGATATTCTGTCGTCTGTATGACTGGTTTAGACTACTAGATCGCGAATTTCTAT
>CM052168.1:17138556-17153087 GCA_028455555.1 Augochlorella aurata | reverse complement strand
AGGACTAGATGAAACAAGTGGATATACTAATCAAAAATCGATCTCCATAGAATGTTAATTAAAATGATGGAATGTGATTAATTAATTCGAATATGAACCCTAAAGGAGCCTGATTATGTCAAGGTTATATCTAATAGAGAATTGAACCTTGAGAATATGGATTAGGTATAAGGAAAATGAATATTGGAATGTAATTATTAATTCGAATATGAACCCGAAAGGAGCGTGGTTAGAGCGAAACGGTAAGAAAAAGTTCGACAAGCGATAGTTCGTCTGCTGTGGTATCGAAACGACGTCCGTAACATTGTCCGCGACAGTCCCCTCTCATTTGCAGCGATTCTCTACCCAAGATCAGAAGCCGTCGACCGTAATTCCTGGTCGTTCATGCCACGGCTTGACAGTACCTTCTCGATCAAATCGATAGTCTGCTGCAGATCCATGCCAAAGTCAATGAACGTCCACTCGATTCCTTCGCGTTTGTATTCCTCTTGTTCGAGAATGAACATGTGATGGTTGAAGAATTGCTGAAGCTTTTCATTGGTGAAGTTGATGCAGAGTTGTTCAAAACTGTTGAACTGCTCGTGACCAAGGAGGGTAAAAGCAACGGAACAGAAAACAGAGGCGAAAGACAGCCGTCATTAATGCTGCTTGTATTAGACATGATATGGGTATTATGATTCAGTACAATTGTCCTGATTAATTGTTTCTCTTTGACTTATTCTCAGGGACAATGGTACACGGGGCTTACGTATTCACAGGACATAGATGTCTCGCGTTATATGTCCTTAAGGATAGTTCCCTCGATCCTCGGTGCTTTGAAATTCGCGGGCTTTTCCATCGCTGAGCTGTTTATTTGCTGAGCTGTTACTATTTAAGCTATTACTATTATTTTTATATAATTTTATCGATACCGTCGATAATTTTCGAAAATTAATTTTTGAAAATTAAATAATTGTTGAAAATAAATGCAGCTCGCTTTCAAAGCACCCGAAGACGCGAGAACGCGAGAAGTTTACTGATCGTCGTACTAGATTAGTTTCAATAAACCTCTGCTTAAGGGATGACCCTGAGGGACCGGTGTCGATATACCATTTCACGGTCCCATCTAGATACAAAATGTAACAAACACTTTCTCGGGTCGTCGGGGGTTACATGGTATTCAATATTAGAATGTTTAAGCTCGGTTCTCGTAAGACTATACCAAATATTTGATCCGACGAATCCAATTTCAACGGATCAGTCTCGTCTTCCATGGATTCGAACGTTTTATTTTCAAATTGCCTAGTCGCTTTTAATCGTCGAAAGACTTTTGAGCAACAATCATTGAACCGTGCTTAACGAACATTGTTCAACGTTACGGATGATTACAATGATTTCAGACTGAGTAACAGACACGACGTCGGTGCCGTTGAGTGGATGGGCAAAGAGAAAAAGATAGATAGAGACAAGGTAAAGCAAGGTGATGAAAGACGAAGAACACTGGGGGTGTCGTCATGGATCTCGGGTGTCTTTTCCGTTCGGGACAGCGACAAACAGGGCCAACAAATAGAGTGATCAAAATGGGATAAGCGTGGTCCTGTCGTAGAGGTGTAAGCGTACACAAAAACCGATATAATCTACCACCGCATGACCATCGCTTGACCGTTTCAGGAGCGTTCAGATTCCATTTTCGGTCAGCGCTCTCGACAAACATCGGGCACCGTTTCCGTAGAGACAGACCAGGTCGTCGCTCGTGCTCCTCGAGCGCGTCTCGTTGCTTTTATTTCGCTCTCTGAGATAACTTAGCTGGTTGTACCTTCTCGATCAGTTCTATACACGCGAGGAGGTCCATGCCAAAGTCAATGAACTCCCAATCGATGCCCTCCTTTTTGTACTCCTCTTGTTCGAGTACGAACATGTGATGGTTGAAGAACTGTTGCAGTTTCTCGTTGGTGAAGTTGATGCAGAGCTGTTCAAAGCCGTTGTACTGTTGCGTTCGCGGCACAACGAGCGAGGCGCGGGGTGGCACAGCGGTGAAGAATGAGGTGGAGCCAAGAGAGGCACAAGGGGGGTGAGTGACAGAACAAAAACAAAGGGCAGAAAAGAATTATTAGTAGAGCGACGCTCTATCGCGACCGATCGCGTTGGACCTGGCTGTTGTCTCGTTCCTTTGTGGTTGTCGTGAATGTGCTTTGATGTGACTCGGTGCGATCAGCCGAGGATTTTTGGCGACTTCGACGACGCTTGGAACGATTTCAGAACAAATACTCGGCATATTCGGGTTAACAAAATTTTTTTAAATAACAGCGTTTACTAAAACCGTCGATTTTCGTATTAAACGTACAACTGTACTGAGAATTCCAAGGGTATGTTCGAAATAGCATACTTAAAAAAAGCATCGATCAATATAAAAATTGTTATTTTCAACTAGGAATTCGTTTTCCGTTTGGTAAAAAATATTTATAGAAAATGACAAGCGTCTAGCGTCCAAAAACCTCGACTTATTAGCTACACCTGCAGAATACTGCGATCCCTTTTACCGTGGTACTGGATCATGCATGTAAACATGTAGTATACACCGAGGGAAACAAATAAAAAATGTGAAATCTTTGGTCTGAAAAATTGTTCGTGGTAAAAATGAACTGTGGGTAAAAAGTCTTGTAAAAATCGTGTCATCGTGATGTGCGACCTAGTCAAAAATTTAATCCACCAACAACCAGAAGATGAACGACCCTCAAAACATGTACAAAAATTCGGAACGATGAAAAATAAAAATCGGAGAAGGACGATGGCCGCGGAGACGAGCAGCGTGCGCAGGAAAATGTATCTTCGAGGCGGATGAGAATCCTGTTTCGCGAGATAACGATTAAGAGAATGCCAAGGAAAGTATATAGGACGAGTGCTGCGATGCGATTGACGTGATACAGGACCTGGATCGGAATAACAATATTTGCGTTAACCAAGCGAGCAGCTTGCTTGTCGCTGGAACGCGAAACCACACGGCAAGGACGATCACAATACGGGACAATATTCACGAAGTCAAAGATCAGTTTACGATTGGTTACGCGGCCAGCCCGTGAAAACGGTAGGCTCTCGTTACTGCGTTCTGTTTGTAGCAAGCGTTACGTGTCTGCGATTGTTACGGATCTCTGGCGGTCCTTTCACCGATCCGGAATGCTACATTCCCGTCTGCTTTCGTCCACACGGCTGGATCCGTCGTTGGATCTGTCGCCAGGATCGATTCATTCGTCTTTTTGTACCTTCTCGATCAATTCTATACACGCGAGGAGGTCCATGCCAAAGTCAATGAACTCCCAATCGATGCCTTCTTTTTTGTACTCTTCTTGCTCGAGTACGAACATGTGATGGTTGAAGAATTGTTGGAGTTTCTCGTTGGTAAAGTTGATGCAGAGCTGTTCAAAGCCGTTGAACTGTTGCGTTCGCGGCACAACGAGCGAGCGTGGGGTGGCACAGCGGTGAAGAAATAGTTGGGACCGAGAGAGGCACAAGGGGAGGTGTGTGTGAGAGAACAGAAACAAAGGGAAGAAAAGAATCATCAGTAGAGCAATGATCTGTCGCGATCGATTCCGTCGACCTGGCGTTTCTCTCGTTCCGTCGCGGTTCTCGGAGACGCGCTTCGATGCGACTTCGTGTTTAATTAGTCGTGGATTTCTCGAGAATCCGGCATGATCTAGCATGATCTGAACTCGATGACAAATACTCTGCTAAATATAAATATTCAGCTAAAATTGTGCAATGAATGCTGTCTTCTAAAATCGTCAGAAAGGGTGAGCCAAACTTTATATCTCACCAAACTATACTAAGCGTTTCGCAAATATAGCATTCTTAAAATTTGTTTGTAAAAATATTTTTCATATTTAATGCAACATGGAAGGTGTTCAATATCCGAGAAAACCTCGACTTATTAATCACACGTGCATGTGGACTGCACATTTTTTACCGTGGTACTGTATCACGTACATATATATATATATATACAAACATGTGGGATCATTTGATAAATCTTCGATGTATTCCGGAATTTAGTAAACTGCATAAAAATTGTGTACGATGCAGTTCAACGAGAACAAGTGAATGACAAAATTGAACTTTATAATAGCAGTCGTGAACCCGATTGAAAAATTGTAACTTGTCAGTGAAAATGAGTGTATAAACGTTTATAAAAACCGAATAGTTCTAGCAAGATATGTGACCTGATGAAAATGTAATCTACCAGAAGATGAATCCTTCTTGACGAGAATAAGAATGTCGATAATTTCGATGTTGATCGCGTCGGAAAGTTATTTCCATAAAAACCTATCTTGTGTATAGGAAGCGACGAACAATTTCGAGAAGATAAAAGGTAGACGAACGTCGTGATCTCCGTGATTCGGGAACTGGATTGTGTAAAGTGTGAACAGTGTATATAGACGCGTTGCCTAAGCGAGAGAGCTTGCTTGTCACTGGAACGCGAAACCACACGGCTGAGCAAAGGACAACAACAATATGAGACAATATTCACGTGGTAAAAGGTCAATGTACGATTGGTTACTTGGCCAATCCATGAAAACAGTGGACGATCATTACTGCGTTTTGTTTGTAATAAGCGTTAAGTGTTTGCGATTGTTACGGATCTCTGGTGGTCCTTTCACCGATCCGGAATGCTGCATTCCCGCCTGCGTTTCTCCACACGGCTGGATCCGTCAATGGATCTGTCGCCAGGACCGATTCATTCGTCTTTTTGTACCTTCTCGATCAATTCTATACACGCGAGGAGGTCCATGCCAAAGTCAATGAACGCCCATTCAATGCCCTCCTTCGTATACTCTTCTTGCTCGAGGACGAACATATGATGGTTGAAGAACTGTTGAAGCTTCTCATTCGTGAAGTTGATGCAGAGCTGCTCGAAGCTGTTGAACTGTTCGAGCAACAATACCGTGTCAACACTTGCATCCCTTTCTCGGTTATCTACAGGTACAGCCTGTTCGTGCTCTTTGCGACCTTTCCACTCCGCTCAAAGTCTACAGAATTACTTAACAAAGTCACCAGCGTCCGTTCGGACGCTCGGGAACGTTCCGGCATGTCGGTGGACAGTTTCAAAGAACGCGATTCGCGTGACGGCGATCGCATCCCTTAGCCGTCGAACGCTAATCGATGCGTCGCGATCGCTTTCTTTAAGCCGGACGTTCCGGTCGTCGAGCGACCCGACGTCGTCGAACTTCTACAAAACACTTCACTCGAAAACATTGGGTCCATCAGAGACTACACGTTTACGTTTGCGGGGGACGTGTGTTAACCTAACAGCAACTTCTACGATGCCGTTTGCGTCACAACCGACGTACGGTGTTGGATACTGGTCGAAAACCTGCGTCGAACGTGTACTTTAATTACCGAATAGGGCAGCGGCGCCGGTTACTGTGCGGTAAACGATCGTCGTTGCTTGTCGTAATTAACTTTTTATTTATCGAATAAGACGATATTTACTAAAAGAATGTAAAAATTTAATATGTCTTGTTCGATGATTAAGAAAATTAAATACGAAAACCAACTGTAATTATAGCAATTGCTTACCCCATGGTAATCGACTCTGTTATCACCCCATGGCGGTTTAATAAATTTATATAATTATTAACGTTCTGCTGCAAGTGATCGAACGCGAATACGGAAGTTTCTGTAACCTTCTTCCGCATCGCTGGGATATTAGTAACTTCTAATTAATAAGTATATTAGTCTACTTTCAGGTAACTACTGGACGGTCCCGTTCATCAATGGACAGTTGTATATATATATACGGAACAACGTATGGCAATGTTATACAAATCTACCACCAACAACTTCAAAACCGACACTACACTCTACTTGTCAGCGTGAGGTCCACTGTTTTGTTTACGATTTCCGAAAATAGGGGATGAGCGACGGCGAGACGCGGTTTCCAACGACGATTCAACGATTGATTGCTTACCAGACGTTTCTTCCGGCGGAGGTGTCGCTACTTATGGATCTGTTGCGTTCAATTCATGCTGTATTACTCGATCGGAAACTAGGGGATGTTCGTGAAAAAGTGTGAGCTACGTAAAAAGATCGACGAGAGTCTTTGCGACGACTACTCATGCGGTGATCAAAGGGTGCGTCGAGACTCGAAAAATGAGGGCTGAAAATCGGGTGCTGGAGAACGATGGCTTGAAACGGTGTGAGGATTCGTTGGTAGAAGATTGGGTGAGCATTCGTTCGAACTATGAAGAACCAGATCGCATTCGTGATCCGAGGAGTTATGGCTACGAAACCTTGGGTGGAAAACAATTATGTACAGTGTCGATGACGACGCATTCAAATTAGGGCATTTCAAAAAAGGGCGTAACTAGAGAAATTTCGGACGACGTGGGAACATCTAAGAACAAAATCAAGGTCATCTAAATTCACATAACGAGTAACAACTAACTTTTTAGAAAACTCAAACGTTTCTAAGTGGAATGATAGTCACCGGGGCTAAGTATACTGAGGGACAGATCTCCTAATGAGATCGAACAATCGTCAATCGGGGAACGTTCGTTGCGATCGATCTCTCGAGGAGATCGATGGAACGCGATAGACAAGACAAGGGGGACAAGTCGTTCGTGACAGGAGGGCACATGGCTACCTTCTCGATCAATTCTATACACGCGAGGAGGTCCATTCCGAAGTCAATGAATTGCCAGACGATACCCTCTTTCTTATACTCCTCTTGCTCGAGGACAAACATGTGGTGGTTGAAGAACTGTTGCAGTTTCTCGTTGGTAAAGTTGATGCAAAGTTGCTCGAAACCGTTATACTGAAGAACGAAATGCCGTGTAAAGTGTCCAAATAAGTTCAACCAACCCCTGAGTCTAATAGGGTAGTTTGGGGTTAATTCGTTCGCGAATTTCACCTTCGTGACGTATCGTTGCGCGATGGGTGGTGTGTATGTGTTATTTCGAAGAGGTCGGCGACCTTCACTGTTTTCTAAATTGATTTTTTTAATGTATAGTTTCCTAAATTGATTTTTTTAAATGTGTAGTTTCCTAAATTGATTTTTTTTTAATGTATAGCTTCCTAAATTGATTTTTTTAAATGTATAGTTTGCTAAATTGATTTTTTTAAATGTTTAGTTTTCTAAACTGATTTTTTTAAATGTATAGTTTCCTAAATTGATTTTTGTTAATGTATAGTTTTCTAAACTGATTTTTGTAAATGTATAGTTTTCGAAATTGATTTTTTTAAATGTATAGTTTCTTAAATTGATTTTTTTAAATGTATAGTTTCCTAAATTGATTTTCTTAGCTGTATAGTTTTCTAAATCGACTTTCTTAACTGTATAGTCTTAACTGTATAGTTTTAACTGTATAGTTTTAACTGTATAGTTGAATGTAAGTTGTTCTTATTACGTGTGTTTTTCAAAGTATCATAGAAGTTGTTTCACGTATTCGTGTTTGTATCATTTCTGTATCGCTAAATCACGTTGGCGATCATTTTCTGCGCTAGCTGCCTCCATCAATTATATGGAACGGTATACTACTTTTCGTACAAGCCATAATTTTCTTTATAAAATTCTCTCTTTCTCCCTCTGGTTTAATTGATTTTCCTACTAGCAGTAGTTTTCTAATAGTTCTTTTAAAATCAAGGTTCAACGATTAAGAATTTCTTAAAGTTGTTCGAATATTATAGCAATAATAATCCATAATCTTGATCTAACCTGTTTGTTCTTCTGAAATAATTATTTTAAAAAATTATCGAGCACAGATCTTTATCTTAATCTTTATCCAACCTGTTCATTCTTCTGAAAACATTACTTGCAAGATTGAAATGTCATTAAAATATCTATCAATAAATGTAGTAGTCAATTTAGTATAATGCTGAACAGTGAATCAAAAATATTTTTCCTGACTGTGAAACAAGGTTAATAACCTTGAAAAATTAATCACAAAAGACAGAAATTAAATATAAATGAATTCTTTCTTCTAGTAATTTTGGTAATTGGAAAATAGTGTAACAATATTATTAAATTGTTTTTACATCTCTAGTATTTTATACGTCAGCTACTTGTTTCCACTATAATCCCATAAAATCCATAGTTCAGCGGTAAGAGTACAACAGAGAGAGAAACACAGAGAGAGAATCAAGAGAGAGCAGCAACGTCCTAAATGAATCGCCAACGATAATTGCTGTATTGATAACGAGTGTATTGGTCGCACGTGTCAGAGAAAAACTTACGTCGAAGATCTCAAAACCGGCAATATCCAGTACACCAATGAAGTGCTGTCTCTTCTGTTTGGTATCCAGGGTCTCGTTACACTTCTTCACCAGCCACTTGAACAGCCTGTCGAACATGGCCTTCGACATGGCGCCCACGGAGTACGCGACTTGATCCTTGTTACGACCTTGGGTGACGAACTCGTTACCGACCTTGATCCTCGGCTTCAGCAAGTTCTTGTACAGATCCTGACAGTCGCAACCCAGCAACTTGGCGACACGTTCACCTTCCTGTTCCGATCATTCGTGTCAGAAGAAATACTTGGCGATTCGTTAGGATCAGATTTACGCGGGAACAGCGATTTCTCGTGATTTTGGTCGTCAAAATTAGGGGAACGCGTTAGGGAGGATTGAAAATCGACTGTTTAACGTAAAAAAATTGAAAAATAAGGGAATTGCAGATTTCTTGTCTAAATGAAGAAGAATAGAGGGAGAGGGATAAAATAACTGATTAGCTCCATGGTTTTAGAGTGTTAGATAAAGAGAAATTGATTAGGGTTGTTCTTGAGGTGTGGTCGATTCGACAGGAAGATGTTACCTCTGTGCCATCAGCCTCAGCCTGTTCCTCACGACCCCTTTGCTTGAACTTCATGCCACCCATGTGCATGACGGAGGCGGTGATTTTGTAGATGTCGTCCTTCTCCTCTTGGGTGAAGCCCAGCACATCGAAGGCTTGCTATAGTCACAAAATGCTAGTCAGTAATTGCCGTTAGCGCTTTCGTAACAGAAGTGCTCGGCAAGCAGAAGAGACATTTCTAAGGAAGCGAACGCTTCGTTTCTATGAACGATTTCCTGAATCGTCCGACGAAATTATCGAAAACGAAGCGTTCGCTGTCGCACGCTACCAAGTAACAGGCACTTCTGGTACGCAGATACGTCGATTACGTGTGAGAATGCTCGGTTGTTATCAGAGGAAGCACACAAAGACGACACAAAGTAGCGGGTGAACCCGAAGCGCAAAGCCGTTTCCCGGCGTGTTCGATGAGGATTAGAAGAGCCGAGGTCTGCGCGTGAGTACATACGGCCAAGCAGGATAACGCAAATGGTCTCATGTTTCTACTAATTTCACGCCGCAAGCTGTCTTTCGTAAGCCGACGATACACTTGCCGCGTAAGCTGCGAGAAGGCCGCGCGTTCTTTAAACAAAGCCAAGAAAGCTGAAGCAACGTTCGCATCGCCTAACTACGTCTCACCGAAAATTCGGCTCGACGCGGTGGAAAATCGACAAATCTACGAGAGCGATAATAAACCGAGAGGATTTCAATGAAAAAGAGAAAAAAGAACACGGGATGGTCGAGACAAACGACGAAGGAGGATCGGTGTTCCGTTCGGTTCCAATCGCCTTTGCATTGCTGCGAATGGCCTCCTTCGTTGCCGTGAACACTAGATTTCCGTGCCACTGTGTTTCTTTTACACCATCTCGGCTGTACAGTTCCCGAAGAGGCACCCCGCTTTCTTCAGGCTCGCCGATACCATCCGTGGGGAAATGAACCGCTTCTCTAGGAGGAACTTCAACCGACCTTCGAGAATTTCCATCCCGAGGCTGCCCCTCGCTTCAAGCGAATCATTTTCGAGTACGAAGTTTGTTTCACGTTTATCGGGATCGGAAGGTCAGGTCACTACCGTGCTGGTCTCTTACGAGAATATACTCTAGCGAGTCTTTTGGGGGACTATCCACCTATCGACTGACACCTCTTAGCAGTTATTACGCGCTCGTGATGGAATCTCCGCGATTGAGAAGACCGTCGGTGAACGCGCGTTCGTGAAAATAAATTTTAGTGGGCGATTTTGCTGGCTCGAAGTATTTCGAATTGAAACATGGCGGTCCGGTAATAAATATCTCAAAGTGTCAGACAATCGGTTTCGATCACAGTTTTGTACAGGGATCCAGGTTAGAAACTGGATGGTAACTATGAAAAAATACGTCGGCTAAAAAAGAAAATCAGAGTTTCGGTGTTTATGTACATGGAGTCCCAATCGACGAATAGTAACGAAGGAATTTCGATGTTGACTTCGACGACACCGTGTAACGTATTTGTTTATGATACTTTACAACGCGTCGGTGCGAAGGCTAGAACCAGATTTAGCAAAATAATTCATTATAGTAATCGTAAGACGAAATGATCGCGACAGCTGAAACTAGTTTCGTGGAATTTCTTAATCAACTTCGGATCGAATGTGGTTCGTTACTATTTCCTAGTTATGTCCGCACAACTAAAGGGAAAATCGTAGAAAAAACTCGATCGAATATCGATCGTTTTAGAGTCTAAGTACACAAGAGAGATATAGACAGAGAGAGATAGAGAGATAGAGAGAGAGAAAGAAAATGAGACACGGGGGTAAGTGTGAGAATACAGTAGTGATTGGAGGGTTTGGGGGTAAGTCGGATCTACGGATCGATATCACAAGGACTTACGTCCGTCAGCAAACATTCCTCTCCGTCGTCGACGTTGGGGATCGTGATCTTTCCTTGTGAGACGTTCACATAGTCGTATATGTTGTTGGATAAGAAACACATATCTGCGAAGCATTGCGAAGAGCACAGATTACGACGGCGAAACAATTCGATCACGGTTGTCATCCGGTGGGCCTAAAAATTCACCGGACGTCCTTAGGATCTCCACAACGATCCTCTAAGCCTAGAAACGTTCCCGCTGCTCCGAGAAATCTCGATCAACGATCGTTCGAATCTACGGGTTGATGTTAATATCGAGCTGCGGCGGCTGTGCTGGCAAATTGCTGGCAAATTGCTGGCGCAGAGAGAGAAAGAGAGAGAGATAAAGGGAGAAAAAAAAACGTTAGGTCGGAGCTGATCGGGGAGCGGGTACCCTGGGGGCTTTACATTTTCCTCGAGTCAAATGTCTGCGAATCGAATCATGCTCGTTTGATCCCCCAATCCCCCCGCATCCCGATTGCGGCGGCAGGAAGCTTTCGCAGGCGGGGCGCGAGGGGGTTACGAAAACCTCGGTCCGATCTTTCCACTACCCAGAATGCCCCGGAACGATAGAAAGACTCCGGGAGGCTCGCGAGTCGTCGCAAAGGTAGTCGAAAGTCCGGCGAGGCCTCCAACGCACCCTGGGATTGGACTTACGTCCGTCTCCTCCATGTCTTCTCCGTCGTTGACTCCAGGAATTCTGGTCTTACCCTGGCTAATGTACCAATAGTCCCCGATCCGGTTGCTCAGTAGGGTTAATTCTGCATTATTTTGCTCGGTATAAGCTGGCTGCTTTACGAGCGACTATATCATCGAAGCGTATCACTTTGCAATCACTCGCGATCGCGTGTCGCGACCCTTTGCTCGTCGGACCTATTGAAATATTCGGGCGGATACACGACGGATATGATCGATCCGATAATAACCTTGATATAACCTTGACAGGGGCGACGGGACTCGGTCGCGAGTGATTGCAACATGATGCACATGAAAGAGAAAAAGAACAACAAATGCACAGATTATTTGCGACAGGTAAAATGCTGAAAGAAGAAGAGCGATAGAGAGGGAAAACAGAAAGAAAGAAACCAGGGAAGAGAGAAATAGAAGATAGTATAGATCGTAGAATGAGAAGCAGAGAGACGACGAGTTTCTGTGGTCGTGTGACGCTTTGTGTCTACGTTTCTCTGTGTTTCTGTATGCGTGTGTATAGGTGGTCGTGTACGTTCTTGTCTCTGTGTGCTGTTAAACTAGAGTTTTTTGGTTACGGTTTAATAGAGAATGGCATAACGATGTGCTGAAGTAGACAGATAGACAACAGAGAGACAGAGATAGAGAAAGTGATAGAGAAAGTGATAGAGAAATAGTGATAGAGAGAGATAGAAATAGAGAGACAGAAAGAAAGAGTAAGAGAGACAGAGAGAGAGAGAAAGATACGGCAAACAGCAGAAAATCTCGACACAAAAACGATACTGCACATAACAGATGAAAAGATAGTGGAGGGGGGAGAAGATGTATCGTTGGATTCATAGACAGAAGAAACAAACGGCTCGTCTCGAAGAGCATCTCGTTTTCTCGTTTCAAACAATGGGATGGACGCAGCGATAAAAGACAGAATTTGCAATCGAGTATGATTCCGATAAGAATCGCGGTTATGGCAGACTTTCGCAACTGCGCCGAACAAGTTACTTCCGGTGAATTCTGTCGTTTATACACTTCGTTTGTTACGTTTAGGTGAACGATTCGACCTCGAACGTAGCGTAGTAGAGTGCTTGGCCGGTCAAAGGGAAGCACTTACATCGGTAATCAACAGTTCTTCGCCGTCATCGAGGCCGGGGATTGTCGTCTTGCCTTGCGACACAAAGTAGTAGTCATGGATGTTGTTGGACAGCAGCAACATCTCTACGGGTGACCAAAAAGGAAACAAAAAAAACATGCGGGCGTTAACTACGTGTGTCAGAGTGCCATGTTGTCCTGTGGCTTTCCCCTGGGGCTTGTTTGCGAGTTCTATAGCTTGTCCTGGGCTCTTTGGCCGACGATCTCGTCAGGGAAATCGTTCGGCGGGGGTGTCGGGGGTTAAGGTCACAGGTGGAGTTGCTTTACGAAACTCTTTCGGCCCTGTTCCCCTTTAATTGCCCTTTCCTTGTCGCGAATTCCAACGTCTCTACTCCCTTGAAACAAGGGTGTAGGTTTCGCTATGATACTTTTTATCGTTTTTCGAAAAATCGAGTAACGTTGTTTCGCGAATCAGAAACTCTGAAATATTCTCTTGAAATATTTTCGAAATAATTTAGACTGAGATTCCGCGAGGACGAAAGGAAAGACCGGCAATTTAAGGGCACAGCGTATGTTCAGGGAAACAATACACGGTACAGTTTTCTAATGTACCGCTTCCGAGCTCCTCTCAGTTCGCTGGAGGTTCGATTAATAACTCAGAGAGCGTCGTACACTGGAATGACCTTGTCACACATGGACAGGTGTCTCCGTTTCGGAGGGATGCGGAGTGGGGGCACACATACTAACAACATAAACGGGAGGGTGTTTCGTTGGCGGGGCGCAGAGGGTTGGGTATTAGAACGAAAATATATAAACGGAATCCTGGCGTTCTCTTCTCTTTCCTTCAGGACATCAAACCCAAACGTGTCGTCTAACTTTACTTCTGTGTAAAACTGAACAACCATCAAACTCAAAAGAGGGGGGGGGGTAGTTTCGGGGGACACAAAAGACTTAAAAAGAAAGAACAACCAAAGAAGCCACAAAAAGGGATGTATGAATCGTGAATACAGCAGAAAGGTGGGTTGGAAAGAAATGTGAGAAAACGATGAGAGACAGATAGATAGATAGATAGATAGAGAAAGAGAGAGTGTGTGAGAGAGTGGGGAGTGATGCGTAGCCCTGGCATGATCGTCAGGCTCTTACGTCAGTCAAAAGACACTCCTCGCCGTCATCGACATTTGGGATTGTGGTCTTGCCCTGAGAAACGAAGTAGTAATCTTGGACGTTGTCCGACAGGCAGCACATCTCTATATCGAACGAGGATCAGAACGGTGAGAAGACTGATAAAAGAGGATAAGAGGGTCCACGCAACGGTCGACCCGCGGTGGTACGCGGGTCGGACGTGATTAAACGGTAAAACCTCAAGGAGTTAAAAAGGTTCCACTGCAGTCTCTATCACACTTTGCTCCTAATCACGGGTTTCGTATTTACAAGAGAACTATAGGAGAGTCGCTAATGCTGCAGACGCGTTGCTAGCTCAGACAAAATGGAATTATATGCAACAATTCGACTGTCCTTATTACAGTCCTCTATCTATGCTAACTTAGGCCACCTTCTAAGCTAGCAACGTTCTATCCAATGGAGTCTAGTTACAGGGAACAATTACTTGTTGTCCTCCATGGTTCTCCTCCCCTAAACGCAATATGCATATACTTGCCGACTCTAAGGGCTCGACGCTGCTTGGACAAATGCTTTCCATCATTAGATTCGACTTTATATACTTTGATACCGATCGATCTGTAATCGTATATTCAGAAGACCTTACCCTTTAATCCTTTGACGGATCCAGACATCATCTGGTAGAAGATGTGGTACGAACGCTCCAGAGTCTGCTGGGAGATGACACGGGCTTTCTCGAGCAGATCTGCGCGTAACAGACAACATTATCTTTTTAGTGATTCGACTCTGAAGGCATCGGTGTTTCCATTTTATCTTGGCGTTGTTTGCGTCGTTGTTTCGAGAACGGTGCACGCGCCGATTGCTAAATGAGACGCATTCGATGCTTGTGTAATGCGAATGGCGTGTAATGCCAATCGAAACGTTAACGCGACGATCGAACTGTAAAAATATCGACGCGCGAG
>CM052168.1:17126272-17138456 GCA_028455555.1 Augochlorella aurata | reverse complement strand
CAACGTGAAAGAAATCGTAGTGCAAGGGGTTAATCGTTCGCTGCAAGAAAACGTTCATCAGGGTGCAAAGCATCCCCCCGGTTCCTCGCCGCGGAGGAAATCGAAGGCAAGAACTCTGAACCGCCGATGATGAACAACTAGGCAGCGGAACTAAAAAAACAAATTAAAAAAACGATGTCGTGACACGTCTGGGTGCTTTGAACCGACATTCCTGAAACAATGAAACGGACCATGCAGTGTTCAAAATGGCCGGCGATCCAATCTCCGCGTTAGAGACTCGATATCTGCAAAGAAACGAGACATCGCGGCTTGTCCAGGCAGCTTCGGCAAATGGCTCGACGCTTTCGCATGCAATATCGTTGGAGTGTAACGCCGTCATCAGCGGGCACAAGGTAGCAGATTTCAACAAGGAAAACGTGGCGGCACGTCCAAGTGCTTTATCCAACGTTTCGTGTCACGTGCGAGGCTCCTGACGGGACAGCAAAAATCGAGCGACTCTTCCCGGTGGGGGGATCGGTCCTTACGTAAATTAGTTTGGCGTAGTAACGCTGCTTCAGATTGTGAAGGACCGAAGCATCGTTGAGGTACGTCAGATTCGACATGTCCTCGGCTTTCTCGTACTTCGGCGGATTCACTTGTTGCAGCTGGTCCTTCTTGAAGTCCTTGGTCTACGCCGCCACGGAAAAGAAAGAGGCGTTGTTAGCGATCGGTGTTCGAAATCGGACTTACGTAGATTAGTTTGCTGTAGTAACGCTGTTTCAAGTTGTGCAACACGGACGCCTCGTTCAGGAACGTCAGGTCCGCCATGTCCTCGGACTTCTCGAACTTCGGCGGGTTAACTTGGGACAGCTGATCCTTGCGGAACTGTTTCGTCTGCGTGGGCATTCTCTTTCAATATCTCGATTTCGCGTCGATTCGAATAGATAAGCTTCCCTACTATCACCGATAACTCGGAGAACACTCTGGAATTCTAGACTTTCGAAAATTCTATACGTCGATCGTTGTTCCATAGTGTTCTACCTCGCGCGAACCCTTGGTTGGTCTAAGAAAAACTCGTACTCGATTGCTATTTTAATTAAACGTTCTACTGTTCCAGTAAAAGCGTTTAGTTAAATGTCGGAAAATTTTAATAATCGCGTATATAGTTTCATCGAGAATTGGTTTTATGAATGAACGCGAATTGTATACGCGATTGAGAGGAAGCATCCCTTTGTAATAGAACAGACTAAGCCGGAGCTCTGTCCATTGGACAGAGACACCGGGATCGTCAGTTTCCTTTAGTCCCATGTCTGGAAAAACTCGTCGAATCGTTCGAAAACCGCGAGAGCTGACGAGCCCAGCGAATCGTTCTTGTAGGTCATCAATGTGGAAACGTCTCCATCTCGAGTCGGTCTCTTTTAATATACACTTTCATACGCGTCTCCCTCCATCCCACTTTCGGTGCTCTAAAAATATGTTGACCCATGTTTCGAGAAGTGGCGTTTCAATTTATTATTACCGGTGCCGACGGCGTAGCTAACAATAGCATTTCAGCGACGGTCGCCGGATGACAAGGAAACCCGGCAGGGTTTGCTGAACCATTATGTAACAAAGCATTTGGAACAGCGAGATTTCTCGTTCGAGATCGCGTCTCGGGGTGCCGGTTTTCCCGACCGAAATAACGGAAACGAGCGGACCGTAAAAATAACGGGCGCGTTACATAAAACGAGATTCGGCGCCGGACTTTCGCGCATTTTTTATTTAGGTTCGCGCGAGTCGCCGACGGAAGAGCGATCTTTGGCGGTTTGTTCTCGCTGAAAAATTGCTCGACAAATTGAGACGGGAAGAGGCGGTCTCGCTTTCGGGGCTTATTTTCGCGCCGCGAAGAAGGGAACGAAGCCAATCGAAGAGCAGAATGTTAGATGACAGACAGCGGACGCTGAAGAACTGCCGAACGGTTTGCCGGGCTCTAAAAATAGAGCAGTTCGAAACGACGACGAGGCTTCGGTATTCCCGCTTTCCTTTTTCTACACAGGAAGCCGGCGTTGGTCTTTTCTTAGAGAAGGAAGAGACCGTCGCCGTCTTATCTTTACGCGACAATTAGGTGGTTGCACCCGCCGGACATTTTCATCGTGTGCGGCGCGAGCTTCTCGATTTACGAGGGGCGTATAAAAAGACCGAAACGGCGCCGATTCGAAAAGCGAAACGCCGTGCCGGGCCAGAATTATTTATACCGGTCCAGAAGGGACCGATTTAGAACGACCGTCTCGTTCCGAAGGGCGGAAGGTACGCGGAAACCCCGTCGATTATTATCGGGGCGCGGAAAAGGGAAGATTACCTCGCCGCCAGGCAATCCGACGCTGACAACATCACCCTTGGTGGCCTTGATCTCACCAAGGAGATATCCCTCCTTCTCGTCGGGCACCCAGCACGCTTTTTTCGCATCGTACGGTTTCGTCTGATCGATTCTCTTCTGCTCGAGAGAGACGAAGAGGTAAGGGGTTGGATCGGGATCCTCTCCTTCTTGCTTCACTGGTCTCGGCATCTTCGGTTCTTGCTTTCGCCTAGATGAAGTTCAATCACTGGTGTAACGTCCCCTTTTTCACTAGGAAGGTCTGCGCGCCTTCTACGTCGTCGTTTTCCCACGTGTCGAGGGGTGGGAGGGATTTCCTTGCGGCTTCGTTTCTTCGGTCTTCTTCTCGTTCTTCGGAGAATTCGACGGCGGACGGACTACTTCTGGCGGCACGTTCTGAGCGGCCCTGTACAACAAATGATCAGTGTTGTTGGCATTGGCTCCCGACTCCTGCTACCCCGGCCGCCGTTTTCGTACTCCCACCCGGACCCCCTCGGCCGGCCGCAAATCATCCGACTGATTTGAAAATAGCGCTGCTTCGGATACCGTAGAACCTCGCTTATGCGAAACTGCTCGTCGAAACATGAACGTTTAGATAATAGAACGGTTATTTGGGTACGCCGCTAAATTAAGCCTTTGCCGGCTTCTACAGCGAACAGGGAAGCGCGTGTGTCGGCTTCGGTTGACCTATCCGCGAAACGTGGCTCGCCGATCATTTGTATTCTGATAGACGAGGTTCTATTGTACAGCTTTTTAGAACGAATTCTTAATTTTCACTGATTTGCTTCGTTCTTTTATCGATATGGTAGACTTTCCTTGGATTGCGCACGGATCGAGGGTTGCGAACGCAGACTACGGAGTTCGATGTAAATTCTCCTGGATTAATTTGTTAAAGTTAAATAGGGAAATTTATTCGATATTGTGAAACGGTCTTGCTGGAAAATATTTCGCAAAGCCGGATTTTAGAGAACGAAATCCGCCGTCTAGTGACCACTGTCTGCTTTATCTGGCCAAATACTTATTTGATAAAACTTAAAGAGACCTCGATCTATGATACGGACCCACGAATGTATAATTGAATCAGTCTAGATTATTTATTATTATTAGATTGTCTATTATTTTACAGTTTCGAAAAGAATGAAAAGTGAGCAACTCCTTTGCAATGTTAAGATTCGTTGGTTTCATTCTCGCGTGACCCAGATACTTGGACAAAGTGTAATTGTTAAAATAAACCGCACACGGAAGCGATCTAAAATCTAAAAATAATTTAACACGAATCGTGCCTTCCCTATTATGGTGTAACTGAGACAAGATCAAAATCGTAGACAATGCAATCGATCACCGCGAAATAACTTTGTCCGAAATAAATTATTTATTGCCAGTCCTCTATACAAGCGACTCCCTAAGACTTCTTCTTTTTATAAAACTATTATGTCATAAATAATGAAATTCTTTTGTAGACAGAGTGATCGAATCGATGAAAAATGTCTGTTACTGTGTTCCCGATTGTCTTCCAATCAGAGGTATCCCAAACGCGCGGACTATGGCCACACGTTAAAGCGCTATGCGCAATCGATGTATGCGTAACATCCCTATTATAAAGTACGCAACCAACAGCGCATTATGCAGCAGCGTGTACTATACTCCGTTGATATTACAATGTTATAACATCGTTACGATATTATAAAGAGCGAAGAGGGAGACTGTATTACCATTTGTCAATTAATTCCAACTAATACCTTCAGCACGGATACCGTCGCCTATCTCGATTTCGTTCTCGCCGATTCGTTAAATTACCAATCGCCTAACATCGTTCTCGAGCTGAACCGTTAAACTCGAAATAAATCTGGTACAACGAAGATGCTCGAACTGGAAGTGTGTCCCGATCGGAAATCGAAACGAAATGGGAAGGAACCGTGATACGGTTCCACTAAATAGGACAAGCTATAGTGTTTAAAAGAAAAGAAAAAAAAGAAACAGGAGGCTGCACGTGCAGTCTAAACATGGCGATGGGAAATAGTAGATCAATCGTTGAAACGAGACACCGTAATTCCAACAGATCCAAGAAAAGCAACGTACTTCCGGAACCGCTGGGTCGAAACAAAATGGCGGCCGCCGCACTTTGACGTTCTCGGCGCGCCGCGGGAATTTCTTAAACACTTCGAACGGTGAGGATCTTTCGAGACGGTGAATTCATACGGAGGTACGAAATACGTGCACTGAGGAGACTTCGAACGCAGAACGCGATCGAGCGATTATCTTTCGTCTGGCTTCGACGCCAAAATGGAGGACGCGCGATGAAATGGACGAGATTCGAGTGTTACGGCGCACTGCGTGACCGAAAGGGAAGAATCGAGAAAAGGGGGTCGAGAAGAAAAAAAAACAATGGCGTCCGAGAACTCCTGGTATCTGGTAACACCTTATTATAGTTGCACTGAGTTTCTGATATTTAACACCAATGACGTCACCGGTTGATCAAACTCACGCTCGAAGAATTCCACTGGGTTTTGTGTCCACGGACGTATTTGGGTTGACGGGAGCTGTAGGGGGGGACGTTACGGGGAGGGGGGGGGGGGGGTTGCGTGAGAGAAAATTTCTCCGCGGAGAAATCCGGATGAGAATGATACACTGTTCCGGTTCACTAAAGGAGGGGGGTCGCGCACCAAAATTTTCTCCTGTTTTTCGCGCGCGACGGTGTCGGTTCCTTAGCGATAGAATAAGGACTACACCTCGAAACCAATGTCAGTCACAGTCCGAGGCATACGCTCGCGAAATCACTAGCGAAATATGAACTGTATCCACAGGAGGCTCTTCCCTCTAGCAACCGGGGGAAGGCTAATTACCGGGCGACGAACATCACTTCCGTTTTTTACCTAAACTAAATCCTCCTCCGTTGCGAGAGAACGGTCGGTTCGCGATACTGGAGAGATCACTAGGCACAGGCTGCGGATCGGGGAATCTCGAACAAAATCCCCTAGGCTCTTCCTCACGACCACGATTACTCTTTTCTTTTTATTCGTTCGTTCTAATACCTTCTCTCGTGTCTCTCTTTTCTCTCGACTTTCTCGCTCTCCCTTCTTTTTTTTTCGGTCTACGTGTGCGACTTTTTTGGTATCCGTGTCTCCTCGGTCGCTCTCCCTTTTTCTCGCCCTTTTCGTTTCTCTTTTCGTTCGTTCCGTTCGCTATCCAAAGTGTCTGACCGTTAACGTTGGTAATATAATGAAAGAAAGAAAAAAAAGGTAACAATCAGACGAAACACCGACGTGCTGCACTTACGTTAGAGAGCCGTTCTGTCGGGGAAACGAGCGGGGGCTCCCAATATAAGCGCGTGCAACGTGATCCTAGAATATAACGAGCTCGAGGATTGGCCGGCGACCTGGGCCAATACGGGACCGTGTTAGTTCTTGGGCCAATCTACCTTTTTAGGTGGAGATGATACCAAAAGTGTGACAAGGGGTGGTCACGGAAAGCTACAACCGCCTCGCTTAGCTGAGTGAGATGAAAATAGAAGTCCGAGCGAGACAGGGAGCTACTTTCGACAGGCGAGCTTTCTGGCACATCCGTTTTTCTCTGTCTCCTGTCTTCCGATGTGCCTAAGCGTGTCCTGTATGGCGGCCAGAGTCCTGACCGGGCTGGTCCGACGGGTCCTGTCGTCGAGGATCGCCGAGCCACGGGGATGCCCTCCGTGCGAACCGAGGACCAGCGGTCACGCGTTCAAACAGGGAGCTTTTGATCCGCTCCAAGATCAGCAGTCCACGTGGAAGACGCACGTGCTTGATGATACCAGCTGCAAGCATCTTCGATGAGCAAATTACCCCGACTTCCTTCTTGGCTGGGACGCTAAAAGAATGCCGGAGAACCTCGAATTTTATCTAATATTCAGGCATTCCATGCGTTCAAGTATACCTCAAGGACGTTCCGCTGTACACGCGGTCGGACGCCGTGTCTCCGAGACTGCAACGTCAAATTTCGAGACTGATTTTTGAGATTTCGATGACGTTCGCGATTACATCCGAGACTTCTTCGTGAATCTAGCGTTCTCCTGAATGACTTTATGCAGTCATTTGCTTTCCGTGACTTTTTGTTATTTTTCGTATAAATAAAAAAGTAATAAAGAGTAAAGAATGTAATAAAATTAATAATATCGGTTAAATATTGTCAAAAAAATTTTGTTAAAACTTCGTGGAACAGTTTGTTCGATCGTACCGCGTTTTGGAGATTTTGTTACCATTTCAATGCAGTTTCAAATGTCAGCTCGTTAATAGACTGCGGATTTGATGCACTTATGCCAAAGAAGAATAGGTGAAACACGAAACAGCGGGAGCGTCGGAAAAACTCCGGAATTCTGTCACGTTCTTTGGGATTTGTTCAAATTGTTAAAGTAGTTTATCCGTTTATTGTTCTTCGACGAAGAATTTTTTATTTTTATACGATTATCCGCAGTCCGAACATTGGGTTCTCTGTGCGAGAAAGTTAGCGAGTTCTAGATGAGGAAGAGAAAATGTCTACCGTAGATATGTAGGGCAGGGTGTACAATAGTCGTTGTATGAATAGGTGAACGCCTATGTTTCCGCGCGATTACCACATACGCAAGCACACACCGTAGCCTCTATTATTAATGCGAAAGTGTGCGGATAGAAAGGTTCGAATATAGGCTTTGTAATATGCTCACTGATTTTGAGTTTGAAAAATGATTAATTTTTCTACGGATTTGTAAAAACTGAAGTATTGCTACCGAGTATCAAATTTTCAGTTGCATCGCGTTGCGCTGTATCGCATTATATTGCATTCTGTTTCGTTCTGTTTTTTATTGATATATCTTATGTCAATATTATTACGTCAATTAGAAGCAATTCTAATTTAAAATATCCGTACAACTATGTTAGTTAGACGCGATTGTTATCAATGAATTTGCTGTAGGAATTAATTAAAATACGTAATTTTTTAGACAATTGGGTTTAAACATATACTGTACATATTTCTGAAATATTGCTGAAGGTCGATTATTAGGCTTTCAACGAAGATATTACGATTCGGGCTTCGCTAATTCCCATTTATTTATAAATCTTCAATTAATATTACATAAATGTGTCAATTTTCATTTAATTCGTGTCCATATTTAACGAGCAAATTGTTATTTATTAACTTACGATATTATCGAATAACGAATCTTGTTATTTATCGGTAGAAAATGACATCATAAATCACAAGAGTTATAACTAGCAGTACATTCTACAGATCGCTTAAAATTCCGAGCTTTCGAGAAGCATTACAAATGAAATTTCTAGCACATTCCTATTCAGCTACAAACTAAATCAATATCGTTACGTATTTAACAAGAAAATTAATTAACCCATTTATGACAGTTTATTGTGTACGCAGTAGTAATAGTACGTGAATAGTCAGCCATGGAAAGCAACGAATCTGTCGCGAGATTAGTTCCAGTGCGTTCCTCTATAAAATATAATAACGCTAAAAATTGTATCACATATATGTCTACACCACTAGTTATATCTATCTATAATTTAAAAATAATTCCCGGAACAATTTTCTTAAAAACGAAACTGAAAAATCAAAATTCTAATGTAAGATATATCAAACTTATATTGCACTAGAAATATCCTTATTACCCATGAATCGGCATAGCTGAACATTTCTTCGTTATTCTTAGACAGATCAACGATTAAATATTTATATTTTTATAATTAAGTAATGGTTTCTGCGTTTCATATCGCACGACTCCAAGCGCCCGTTTCCATAAGCTGCGGTACACCCTCGATTGGGCGACACCCCGAAGGGGGTCGGTGCTTACAGGCCGAGATCCGTCGTAAAAACGTGCTACAGATTTTCAAAGAGCTTCTATAATTACACGTTGTAATCTCCGAGCGTCCTGCACAGGGAAACAACGCCCAGCACATATTATTATCTCGGTATCCCGCGCGCCGCTTAATCGCGAATAGGAAATCTATATTTCACAGATTTCTGGCATCTGCTTTAAGTTGTACTTCCGCTTCGAAATATAATTACCGTGCCGCTTTTCATAAACATCCATTTGGCTTCGAAATTCGTAGACTTGAACCTGCCACAATTTTTTCACCGTTAAATGTGTGTTTACGATCGCGTATTTTTGGAAAGGAATTCGCTCTCGGTAAACGAAATCGAACTTTTCGGGACTGCGATTAGGGAGAACGTTTATTGCACATGCTTTGCACAGTTGCTGCTATTGGTTATTGCTGTCTTGCAGTTCTCAGTTATTGGAAAAGACATTAACACGTATATAAATTGTTTCTATTTGTGTTTGATATAAATCTAGATCGAATTTTATTAAATATTTCACCCTTCGAGAACGGATATCGCCGTATCAGTATCAAACTCCTAAAGCGATAATGATAATAAATAATAAATAATAAATGATAACGTTTATTACATTATTTAAGACCTCGATACTTCCAAAAATCCTCGGAGAAGGTTAAATTCGACTACAGCGCAAGAATATAGCGCGAGAACCTCGAAACCAAATGGCAAACTCGACATTTCGTTTCTGCGAACGACGCATTGCGATTCCAGCGAACTGCATCGGATTTTACACGGCGAAGAGAATTACGAATTTCGTAATGGCGGAACGATTGTTTCAGTTTCTTGTCAACGGCGCGACCGAATCATAACGAGTCGGCGACCCACTTAATCGCGTTAAATAGAGCGATCGAGCGACCGTAAGGTCGTTCCACTTGGTTGGAATGATTTTAATGAAATTTTCAGTAACTGTGATCGGCAGCAATCGAAGGTAGGAACGTACGAACAGTCAGGAATACCCGTCTTTGCCTGTCTATTAATACATCGCGGCACCGAAATCACTCGCGGTCCCTCGTGGCATCTGTGCTCGTCGTAAGAAACACGAGCGAAGTTTCTAGGACGGACTCACTCCAAATCAATAAACATAAAAAATCCGGCCGATTCACCGGCCCATGAAAGTCAAAAGTCGCAAACCCCGTGAATATGCACGAATGTTGCTCTCGCAGCGAACGCCGCTGCCGTATTTGTTGTGACTGGAAGGTTATAAATGAAAACGTTTGCAACCTCTGCGTTGCAACACAATATATTACGCGATCGACGGATCAACAAAAGCACAGTCGTTTACCTTTGGTAGCTGGGCGAGATCATACTAATCTCGGTCAGCTAGTCATTTGTTACTGGATTTAGCGAGTTCGGTGTTTAGATTTTTCTTTCGGAAAATATTCTACTACTATCTAATTATTGTTAGTTAACGTTGGAAGTACTGAGCCCATAACGAGGCTGATATATATTTATAACGATATGAGTTAGTTGATTTTTTTTATAATCTATTCTTAAATAAAAGAGTTTATTTGGTTTCTCTTTTTATGATTAATTGTTATTTCGTAATTGTTTGGTAGTTCTAATGTTAACTTTGTTAATGTTAACTTTGTTAAGGTTAACTTTGTTAATGTTAACTTTTTTAAGGTTAACTTTTTTTAAGGTTAGCTAATTGATACACTTAAGATATGAAATTTTTTGTCAAATATAAAAATCCATTGAAAATATCAAAATATATAGTATGATGAACTTTTACACGAGTAAAAAATGATTGCTGTAAAAATGATTTGGCCTATTTTAAGTACTGAGTCCATAACAAGGCTGATGTATACTTATAACAATATCAGTACGATTTTTATTATAATCTATGCTTAAATAAAAGAGTTTATTTGGTTTCTCTTTTTATAAATAATTGTTATTTCGTAATTGTTTGGTAGTTCTAATGTTAACTTTATTAATGTTAACTTTGTTAATATTAACTTTGTTAAGGTTAACTTTGTTAAGGTTAACTTTCTAATGTTAGCTAATTGATACACTTAAGACATGGAATTTTTTATCAAATATAAAATTCCATTGAAAATATCAAAATATATAGTACGATGAACTTTTACGCGAGCAAAAAATGATAGCTATAAAAATGCTTCGGCATAAAAATGGAACGTCGGAATTTAACATGATTTTCCGATGCACGCATGTTACACAATCGCCAAAAGTGAAACTTTTCACATGATTTGTGACAGTAATGAAATAAGTAATTTCTGAACATGTCCGACGATGTATGTCTATTGAAGTATTGCCAAAACTATTGACTTTATATTGATACGTTGATAGAAACATTCGGGCTGTAACATTTATAGAATAAGTTACAACGAAGTTATGTTTATTATCTTCGTTTCAAGGTGACAGAATGAATATATATTTTTCTAATAAAATTCTGTATTCTCTTATTATGATAAAAAGACATAATTTCTTTTCTTTAATAATTTTAATAATTTCGAAGCAACATAACTTCTTTTATCCTTTTATTATTTTAAATTATGCCTACTCATTTTTATCATAATTGTCATTTCTACTAGTACTAAATATAAAAACTATATTTTACTAAATATTTCCAATCTTACCTCTATCATCGTTAACAAACTATAACTATAAACTCCTTCCAAACTGTATAAAAATATTTACTAAATACGAGATCAATAATTGCTCATACATTTTTATTAAAAATTTAACATTTCTCCTAATTTAGTACAAAAAGTTATAACGTTACAACATCAATAGAAAAACGCAATTATTACCTAACTTTCGTATACAGAAGTGGCACAGTCAACGCGGAATTTACAGTTTATTTTCATTCACTAATAACGTAGGTACAATTCTAAAAAAAGGCGGATGAGTGTGTACATTAGCATGTGCAGAGGACCTTGAATAATCCGCGAGTCGAGCTGTATGAAATAAATGATTCATTCATAATTATACGCCGCATTTGATGTGCACATTCAATGTATCATAAATACACCTGTTAATCTATTTTTATTTATGCAAACCGCTCTTGCTAAATGCTTCTGTTAAACTGTCCGCGGGTTTCGCGCGAGGAGGTAAAATTCTGCATTTTACAGGGTCCGATTGCTATTGTTCTCGGATAGGACATCCGTCATAATAATCGATCGATTAGTCATTTTTCTAGACTCGATGGTGTACTTACCGCTGCCACGAAGGCGTTGTCAGACACAATTATTCCAGGAGATTGCCATTTGGATGAACATTCATTAGGTTTGCAGCTGTTTACATTCCTCGTGCGCCTCTTCTGGCAGTCGCAAGTGTGGAAATTCTTGATTCATATCCTAATAGGCGTTTATATCTAGTTGGCGCTTTTAATCTTCTATGTACAGAATGGGACAATAATGAATGGCCGCGTCGCTTGCGGATTTTGATTCATGTAACGTAACGAAGAGCTGGTGTACTACCAATTACTGCTTATATTCGATTGCCATTATGATCGACAAATATTATACTACTTGTTGCACTAATAAACTGCTTAATTCTTTGCATTTTTAATACTGTAGATATTCGATTACGACGAACGTTAAAAATTATATTTGTTCGCTTTAGAATTTATTTTCTGCATTAATCGATACAAATAATTTTATTCTAATATTCTACTAAAGAGATCAAGCACGGATAATAATTTCATTAAATACATTTCCCTACATATCTTATAATTAACCCTTTGCTTTTTATTTTTCAAAATAATTTTAATATCAAATTTACTAATATTTAAAAAATTTGTAAGAGCTGTTAACTTTTGCACGAGTCACAAAATTCGATTCTACAATGTATAAAATGCACCAAATTGTATAAAATAAAAACATCATAAGTTTGGAAAAAATATTTTAGAGTTCCATTTAAAATGGCTCCGACTGCAAAGGGTTAAACTTTGTGTATTTATAATAAAAACGAGTAGCTGAAAGCAGCAGCCAGATCAAAAGAATTTAAGAGCATTATCTTATTCAAATTATTATA
>CM052168.1:17054767-17126172 GCA_028455555.1 Augochlorella aurata | reverse complement strand
CATCACATGCAAGCAGTCGTAGTTTCGACACGACATTTCCTTTCTCGATGCTCGAAGGAAGCGCGAATTATTTTTGTTCTATCTGTGGAGAACGTAAACGACTGTGTAACCCTCGACAATCATTTGCGGAGAGTGGGGTTTATTGCGTCAAACATTCGTGACGTAAATCGCGCAGCACAAATCATCGGATGCCGCTTCCTTTCCTCCTCATAATCAGCCACCCTACCCCCAAAAATGACAGCACGCGTCTATAAACGCAACTAGCGTTCTTAAAATCCCACGTGGGTTTAATTAACTTTACAAATTTCTACGTATCAGTGAGTTTTTCGGTAAACTTGATAAATTAGATCTAAACGAGACTTGGCACCGATGGTACATCGCCACATTAATTTAAGATCGTACAGCTTCATTCCGCCGCATCCCTTCTGAACAACTTCGGACCCATATCCTCGTTAACGCGTGTTTTTCTGGTATGGAAAGCTAGCTCCATATTTCTTCCTCGGATGCCTGGAGATTCATCACGCTGGGAACTGCAGTCCAATTTGCACCTACTATTGACGTCATGCCAACATTTTTGCAAACTCCAAGCATGAAAAATTTATATTCGTTTCGCAAGCGTTCCAAAGGATTCGTAGCCGGTGATTCATCGTGCGTACGATGGCGTTCTGTGTTTCAGTCAAAAGACCACTTTCCGTTATTATAATCCGCTTGAATTCAGTCGGCGTAATTTTTAAGTTAGTTCATTGATCCTTGAAACAAATTGCTTCTTACAGATGCATTAATTATACTTAGACACGGAGAAATTCGCGTCGCCTGCACCCTTAACGATGAATTAAGTTTCGACGAATTCTTCTATTATCGAGATAAATAAGGACAATTACTATAATTTACCTACAGGCAAAGCTTTCTTGTTCACTTTTCATTGACGAATCTTCGCGGGGATTATTTACCGAATTTTGTTCTTTATTTACCAAGAGAAGGTTGAGCAGGAGCGTTCAATTATAGAGCTTCGTTTATGACAAACTGTGATCGTCGGACGTTGGTCCATAGTCGGCATAGGCATATCCAAAAATAAAAACTTCTAGGGCCTCGTAAACCCCAACTCGTGGCTGATCCGTTCGCTCGGAATTGTTTCGCCGTCGGATTCCGCTTTCTGCAATAAGTCGTGCACCGTCCCGGCGATGGGATCTTATATTTTTCACGTTCGCCGACTACAAATGGCATTGTTTTAATCAAGATTGGGAATTCTATGGATCCGTGTACACACCGGCGGGATTCGGAATGCATGAAAATAGATCGGTTACGCAACACGCCTGGTAAATTAAGATTCTGACGCGGGCGGATGCCATACGGATGTTTATTGCGAGACTGTTGAGACAACGCACGCTCCTTTTACAAGTCCAATACATTCGCGCGTAAAAACTATAAGTGTAATTAATCGTACGACCTGTGGAAAGCTTCGTAAACAATGGAACTATATGGACCGACGATTAACGGGAAGAATAAGCTTCCATGGTGATTCCATTTTCCGTGCGAGATCGAACTATGCACAGCAGATAGTTTGTGCTAGCAATAGTTTACATCACTATGTAAATAATTACTTGAGTCGAATAGACTCGCTACAGTCGTCTCGCGTGACGTTTGCAATCTACATAAAGGTCATTTTGTGCAGAAATAATTTACTTGATAGATTTAAAACGCGAGCACATCTAAAAGTCAATAACAAGTCAGCTGACAATTCGCATAAGAGTTGCTCTGATATATTATATAACGCTGTAATGGACAAATCATAAAGTCATCCCCTTTGAAACGGAACTTTAATTGCATTAAATATCTTTGATTTATCGATGACAATCAGACTCGGCTAAAAAATTTTCAGTAATACTTACAATTTGTTTAAACCAGTTGCATAGTTAATAAGAATGTTGCAGTATGTACAATAGTGAGAAGGCGTCTTTATATTAAAAATTAAGACGAAGCTGCAAAATACAATGTTTCATTTTCTGATAAGTGTCTGGCCATGACTCGCCGTATCCACTTATTGTAAATGGTCGTGCATACCTAGCCACTAGCAACAATTTTTTAAAATTGTTTTATATACCTCTGCTATGCGTACCATGCTTAAAAAGACGTCCTTTGTTATTATGAGCTAGACATTAGTGCTTGCTTGCGCGTTTCTGACGGACAAGCAACTGATTGACAACCGTGACTTGCGTAAGCTATGGATCTCGTTCATCGCGCTTTGTCCTAGATCGCCCTAAATAAAAAGTTTCAGGTACCGGGAAGGGACTGGCAACACGGTTGGTGATAAAACGGATTTAGAAAACTGTGATCGATCCTGCTATGAAGACGAACTGATGTGCAGCAAAATTAACACGTTTTATACATATGTGCCTGTCAGTAGGCCAAGAGCCGCGGGCAGTGACCGCGGAATGCTAAGCGCGCTAGTCAGCATTTTTCGGCTGCGCTACGTAATATAACGTCAGACTGACCTGATCCAACGTAATTGCATTACGTAGCATTGCAACCATTACGAGAGTTAAGAACAAGATGTTCCTCTTACCACGATGACCAGCAGAAAACATCCATTTATTTTTGTATCGCGTGGGCGAATATACTGATCGGCACATAGAAAATATAAAAGAATTCTCTAATTGAAATCTTCGATATCAAATAAGATATCAAACTGATATCAAATGAGATTTAAACTTATTTAAAAAATTTAGAAAAATAATGACGCATCTAGCGTAACATTAATTTGTCACCATTGTGTTAATTGTAATAGTATAATATATGTTAAATGTAATGGTATAATAATAATTAGTATAGTAATAATAATATAGTAATCAAATATATTTTTTAAAGTAGCCGCTTCCGTGACCTACCCAACATACACATCTGCCGATTGGGTTGCCGCATTCTAGGAAAATTTATCATTAATAACTAGAAATTGAAGCCAAGATCGCAAGTTCTATGTTCTTGATAATCATTTTATATTGTCTACAAATTGTTTATACACATTATTTTACAATTTAGGCAAAATGGTTTGTTCGTGACAATTTTTAAATATTCGATGTGCCTTCTTAATTACTTTTATGTCTCTAACGTATTATAATTGTCCAGTAATGATATTAGTACAGTGAATTTATTCGTGGATTATATGCCATTTTTAATTTCGTCGTTTTTCTTCGTTCGTTAAAATTAATTATAAAATATTGTTATTACAATTTGATTCGCGCGCCCTCTATTTCGAGAGTCTAGTTACCTCATAACAGAGTGCCTGATGTCACTTTCGCGCGCCATTACATTACGACTTCCGCTTCAAGATATGTTTCGCGTCCCGTAAAGTACATCTATAAAATATTATTGGAAGTTTGTTTAAATTGTTGTTGTATCGTTGAAATCGTACAATTTTCTTTTTGTTATAAAACGGAACCATTTCATCTTTGTTGCATACTCAACGAGTTAATTATTGCGCTTTGGTACAAACAGTGGAAAACGTTTACATAACCTCAAAAATATGCTACACGTTTAGCGGAACAATAATTTCATCGTATTTGAAAATTATGATCTCAGACTAAGCTTTTCGTTTTCCTAACTGTATTTTTCGTTACGAAGATACTTTCTATTGTTTTTCAACTATCCAATAATATTTGCAGCTGTACCCTAAGCACCTCGCCCCCTCCCCCAATCAGTAAAATTAAGATTGTTTGAATAATTATTTAAGCTGTCATTGATTGATCCTGAATATACGCCACCCGGATATTATATTGAATATAAAAGTCTACTTTTTTCAAAAACAAAGTTTCAAATAAAAACTCGCCGTTCTACATTTTTTTTATAAATTTGTTGTTTAGAAAATCAATCCCATAAAAAAAATACATCAATATTTGTACTAAAGTAGATCTGTGCGCGGAGAAAACAAGGAAAAGATAACGAAGTCCGACACGATAGGCCTCGATGTAAGAGCAGGAGAGACCGAATCTAAGATTATTTCGGAATTGGCCGGAGATAAACCGGGCCAACGTCGACCGCAAAGCGAACTCAACGAAGCCTTGAGGCTTGAGTCATCTTTCTCGGCTTGAATTTGGCTCGGTTGTAATATTATGCACAATAACGTAATAGTGAACATGTTTATACGTTTCCTCAATGGTTTATTATAAAAATTTTCTGAATCCTGTTTGCTAAATTTTTTCAAATTTACAAAATATATATGAATTTAAATCGTATCTAAATGAAGTTTATCTGTTATTTAATTACAAATGATACAGACAATGTATTTTTCTAAAAATATGACATAAATAACGGAAGATGTTGAATAACAATTGGAAGGTCTGTGCGGCGCTAAAATCGGATACAAACGATAAATTACAGAAAGTGAATTTCTATTTTGTTAAATACAAGAAAAATGTTGAGCTCCATTAAACTTTTTTTGACAAAACTTGAGAATTTCTTTGTTCAGCTTATGAGTAATTATTATACAAAAATTAATTTATATGCGAAACATATTGTGTGACATAATTTAAATTATTTCTGCAAACTGTTACATTGTTGCATTCGAATACGACTTCTATTCTTGACTCTGTTACCTGATAGATTCGAGGTCAACACTACAAAGTAATGCATGTGAACAAGTACAACATGAAGAACTTTTAAATCCTTCTACACACTTCTTTTTAATTACGTTTTACAGACCAACCTTTATAGAATGAGAAAATATATTTATTTAAATGAAAATAAAGAGACATGTATGTTTAAATTCATTTAGTTTCAATATAACAAACTTGCAAAATAATTAACTTCAACTAATTGGAAAAATGTGTCATTCACATTTTAAAAATGTAAATTGTTATTGCAACTAGAAAAAGGCATAATAAAAATTTGTAATTTTTTTGTGGAATGATTACATATTTTTACCTTAACATTTGTCTTACAGAAATCTTTAATAGAATAGGATGAGAGAAAAAGATAAACATACAAATTTGTTATTTTTCTTATACATATTTGAAAAATATTTTGTTTTATTATTTTATGTACAAATTGCGTTCCTTTTAATATCCCTAATACATGATGAAATAATGTGTACCATTGTAATACGCTTGACTCACAATATGTTATATTCTTTGTATGTAGAAAGAGGATAGTAATATAAACCAATATTATGATTGCAGGTATCCCCTAAAAAAAACATTATTATTAATATAATCACATTATTATAAAATAATTTGATATTGTCTTTAATTAATTATTTAAATTTCATCCAATTTTTAAACATAAAATAATATGTATATTACTTTACAAAACTAGTTAACATAAACAATAACAGCTACTATTAAGTCATTTAAATAATTGAAACTAAGTGTTATAGCCAAGTCTAATTTGTTATGAACATTTAAATTACTCTAGCATTTCTATTCTAAAAATTTTAATAAATTTCATATAAATAACAAAACAATATTCTCATTTGAATCTTACGGTAGTTTCATCCTCATGAAAATCCAGCAAGTAGCAAATGATACAATAACGCTGATAAATCCAACACATATTAATAAGATCCTATTTAATTTGGGGGTTGATGGATTATGTGTTTGATCGAGTACTATAAAACCGATTCCTCCTAATGTAAACAGGAAACTAGAGGCTAGTCCTTCCATAATATATTGACCATTCACGCGATATGGCATAAATGCTACCTAAAATACAACAAATACAGAGTTACTACAGCGTACCCAATATTACATTTATTAATCTTACGTACAGGTCGTGTATGTCCATGATCATCAGTTGTTGATCCTACACTTGGAGGTTCCACGATTACATCATATATAATACCTTGAACAAAATAATTTTCATAAATCTTATGTGCAGGCAAAACATTATGAAGAATATATATATATTATAATTCTAACCTCCTGTAACTAGGAAATACGATAAAAGTATGAATGAAAAGACGACCATAGCACTTGGTTTCACAAACCATGACGGTCTTTTTAATTTTAAATTAGGTACTTCCAGTACTGTGAATGGTAACCGGTATATGTACTCCATAATTAAAAATTATTTTAAATGTCCCATACGTATTCTATGTGTAAACGAATCTGCTTCGACAGATCCACGTTTCAAACTTGTGATTGTGTGGCAGTGGCAGATGTCAGTGTGGAAGCCGGCATAAACATTTGTTCACATTGCCCCAAATTCACGCAAAATTTAGACACGTCCTAATTTTTGATTGGTACATCAACTGTTTAGCCATGTATTCATCACTACATCCTACCAATCAGAAGAGCATACGCAAGTGACGCGTTCAGAAACTAAAGGTTAGTTCGAAATAGTTGTCAAAATATGTTACATAAGAAACTTTTATTTACTTAATTTCTTTAAAAAAACAATGGTAGCTCTCATCTAAACCGTTTTAAAATCTTTTAATTTCAGCACCGAACAAAATTATTAATTTGCATCAAAAAATTGTCTTCGTCATTATGCATATTGCTTCACAATATTACACCATGCCAGGGACAAAGGGCTCAGAAATTTGAGGTATGGTACAGAAACTGCCTTTCTCTGATTGGTTGACGCGTCACAGCTCAGCAGTGTTGCCTTCACAGTTTTAGACAAAGGAAGGAAGTGGCGAGTGAGCGAGAGAACACGACATCAGCACAACCACAAGCAAAATCAGTCACACCGACAACTAATATAGCTTGTCTCCCTTTGCTATGCTTGCGGTCTCACTCTCTTCGCGTATCTGTACGCTTGGCGCGCCATTTGAAACACACGGCGAGATATTCGACTTGTATATATAATTGTATACGTACTATACTTATGTCGTTTATATTGCACTGAGTATAATTTTAACTTTTATATTGGGCATGTTAGAAATATACAGCATTCATATTCGTATTCGTGATGGGTGGTGGTATACCGCTGCCGAAAAGTACAAGTCAGATATCGCGCTGAATGTTTAGATAAAGCGCCAGGCAAACGGATGCGCGAAATGAGTGAGACCACTAGCACGGATGAGTGAGACGGCGTAGGTTCTCGTTTGTGTGGACACTTACACATAGAGCCCGCTGCTTTCGTTCTGTCTCTCTCGATCATCTCCCGTTCTCTTTCTAAACCATCTGCGCGAAACTGGATGCGCATTAAAATGGTGGGGATAAAAAGGCGCAATACGGTGAGGTAGAAATGGCTCAATATAGTGAGGCATCACTGTATTCTATATTTATGATGTTGGTATGTCTAATACGCCGTCGGGAAATACCACGATTCAAACTGATCGACGATTGTGAAAATTTAATGCGGATAAAATTTTATTTAACCCGAATAACGAGAATTTAAACAAATGTTTTAAACTCTGAATTAGATAAATGGACGGAGTTAATTTAGTATACTTATTCTTATGTCTAAACAAATTCTGATAGAGATTGTCATCCTTATGTGCGATATCTGAACATTTTAACAATAATAAAACATGAATTTTAGTAAAAATTAATATAAATTTTTATTCAGTATCACATAATGAGTTCTTGTAATGATTATTAGTTATGACATATCATAAACCCATCATTCTTCCTTCTCGTGTCTAATAAATGCAGATTTACAAATTGTTTTCATAAGCAATAGTGAACACAAAATTGTTGATAATAATGTAGTGTAGGTTACTGTGGTTAATATAGATGAGTTACCAACTGGTATTGTCCATGTAACATTTCCAGTATCCTGAAAAGAAGATGCATAAAGGTTGAAGTATATTTCAATATAAAAAATTAGGAAATAAAATAGTTTTATGCAATGAGATTTACTATTTACCATAACATACGGAATTTCTCTCCATTTATTTACAAATTCTACACAGGGAGAACACAAATCAATTGTAGAAACTCTATATTCTTTGATTCTTTTTTTACAGCCCAAAAGTAAATTTGGTTTTGGCAATGTAACATTCATGTATTTATTACTGTCACTAGCATACTGATAACGCTGGTGAATAGGAAAGTTGAAAATAAACTTGTTGCTAGTCAAAGGTGAACAAATGGTTATACTTTGAAAGTTCGCTTTTTCCTTAAATAATTCAACATTAGTTTCTCCCAAACTGCATATAGTACTCTAAATTGAAATGAAAATGACAATAAAAATTAAGAGAATAAGAGTGACAAACCATCTTATCATTTTTCAATTCAGTTACTTACAACTCCTGATCGTTTTAGATCGTCTAGTTCGTCTATACTAGTGTATAAGGCAGGTGGTAGTCGCAAATAAAGTGCAATATAACAGTCATCAATCAAATCATCTACATTTATTTCATACATTAAGAACCTGTTTGAAAGGAAAACAAACATAAACACATTACATTGGCCAAAGAAACGGTAACTAATTATCAAAACTTAATCAAATAAATGAGATTCTTCTTAATATTCTAATAACACACTCTGTTAGCTAACCTATGAAATCCTTCTCCCTTTGTCGTTAACGAAATACGAGCACTTAACTCTTGACAAACCACATTTTGAAAAATTGAAATGATAATTAAATTAAAATACATGAGGTATTGTTTAGAACAGCTCAGCATCATTTTGTATGTAGATATTCCTTCAATAAAATCGAATTTGTCACATTTTACAGACGAAAAATTTAATAAACAGCGCGTTATTTTAACACGCCCTCTTTCAAGTTATTTTAGTACTAAAGTAGGTGCATATGTACGTACTGTTAGTATAAATTCAAATCTAGTTTCAATATTTGTATAATATACATATTTGTACGTACAAAGTAAAAAATATTAAGCTGTAGTTTTAATTTGTTAATAATTTGAAATAGATTTTTAGTACATATAAACAATTACAATGTTTGAGTTGATCAAAACGCATAACAAATTATTGGAATATTCATTTAAATGTGAAAATTCATAATAGTAAAATATTTTTCAGTTTTTATTTAACGGGAATATAATACAAACAATAATGCAATACTTATCGATAGATGCATAACAAGAGGCACTATATAAAATCATTTAAGTCATATAATATTAGGTACTATTCGAAATAAATTAATTTAGTTAAGTATATAAATTATATATTAATCATTGTCTTCAGCTGACAACATCCTTCAACAGTAATCCACAGCCACATCCATGGTGCATTCTTGTTTTTCTAAATTGTAAATTGCGTTTTAGATCAGAAATTACTTTGTGATTTGATTTTCGAATTTTGTATTAGCTTATCTTAATGTTTATTGTAGTTACAGACTTACTTAAATCTGTATGACAAGATGTTCAAATAAATTTTTATCACTGTTATCTTCGTGTATATGTAGATTAAATTTTCCATTTTGATTTTAATATAAATAGCATCTACAACATACAATAAATGGGTGAACTCGATGGAGAGTTATTAACTAAGACTGACGATTGTCATTAAATAAATAAATTCAGAATAATAACTTGGACCTTTTTTTTTTTGAAAAAATTGTTTTCAGCTATACATTATTTCATTAACTTGTCTTGTCATTTCTTTCCACTCGTCCTGCAAATTATGCATGTAAAAAATTTTCGAATAATTCAAGTTAAATTAAAGCAATAAAAACTTACATACTGCATTCTACATATGTTTAGTAATTTTCAAAACTCCTTCTCTAATCAATGCTTGTTTTAGAGCTTGTAATAAAGTTCTTAAATATTGTGGCCTTCCTACTGCATTTCTCTTTAAAATTTCAAAAGCTTCAGTTATCTCAAAGTGAATATCATTTTGTTTGTATATGTTTGTCTCAAGTACAGTCATATTGTGTCCATTAATGTCTTGTCCTATTTCTATTTCATATTCTGTTGGTAACTCTTCTCCTTCTCTTTTCTCTGCATATACTTCTCCATCTTCTTCAACTTGAGCTTCATCATCAGAGGTATTTATGACGGGTTCTTTAATTGCTGATATCATGTTATGAACATATTGTTTATTATCACTATATGTATGATCTGTCTCCTCTAAATGTTCCTCATGCTCATCAGGCTCCTCTTTCATTATTATTTCTTCAGAAAACTTTGTTATGTTACTCCAACAATTTCTAATAATCCTAGGATTAAGTTCTGTCCAAGTTTCATGCAATAGTTGTATGCAATCTCTAAGTGTATATTTGCTAAAAAATTCTTTCAATCCACTGGATGCTATTAATCGACACAACATTTTATGCCTAAAGGTTTTTTTTACTTTGGTTATCAAGCCTTGGTTCATTGGCTGTAGTAGGGTAGAGGTCTGTGGTGGTAGGAACACAATTTGAAATTGGTCATCTACACGACGTTCTGTTGATATCAATTTAGTCCTCCAACAATCATCTAATATGAGTACAACTCTTTCATGTATGCCATGCTCTAATTGGTATCTTTGTACAGCTGGTTTGAAATCATTTACATACCAGTCGATAAATGTTCCCTGATCCATCGACCCTGCAGGTTGAGATTTATATACAACAGGCATCTGATGTCTATAATACTTTAATGCTCTTGGGTTCCTAAATTTATTGATGATTACTGGTTTCAATTTATGTGTACCAGTTGCATTTGTGCATAAGCAGACAGTGACACGATCTTTACGTAATTTCTTCCCCTCTAGTTTTTGTTCCACACAATGTAATAACGACTTTGCTGGAATTGCTTTCCAGATAAGTCCTGTTTCGCTCATATTATAAATATGCTCCCATTGTAATTCATCTCTTTCAACTTTCTTGTGAAACTCTTTCGTGAAATTCTCAGCAGCCGGTTCATCTGCACCGTCTTTTTCAGAGTTTAGCAACCGTATATTATGCCGATTTTTAAATTTCCAAAGCCAGCCGTGACTAGCTTTGAACGACGAACTTCCAAGTTCCTGGCTTATTTGAAGTGCCTTCTCTTGCAACAGGAGATCGGTAATTGGAACTCCCAAGGTTTTTGATTGCACGAACCACAAATATAATTTTATATCTAAATCTTCGTATACTGGCTTTCGAATTCTTTTCCTCGTTCGTACATCAACACCCTGGTAAGCAGGCATTCCCCGGCGACGAATTTTTCGCACCGTACTTGGGTGAATATTGTACTCATTGGCGATTCTTGGCACAGAAACACCGCATTCTAAATGTCGTAAAATTTCTATCTTTTGCTCAATTGAGAGCACAGAGGTAGCTACACGTTTTGGATTTTCCATGATGACGACCGTAAAAAAGAATACAGTATTCCTCCTTAAAGTCACGTTATGGTATCTTCGTTAACGTCGCATGCAGTGATGATGCCACTGATATCAGACGTAAAGAGAAAATGGCGCATCGAGATCGCCAACACCGGATGTTGGCGACAGACGCAAGATAAACGGATATAGAGGGCGGTAATGGAGAAACAATTTACAAAATCGAAATCTACATACGTATTTTCAATATGAAGAGAATTAGAAATGTTAGAGTAATAAACGTTACAAAACATACACATTAAGTAGGAAACAAGAATTAAGTGGAAATAAATGAATTAGATAATTTATTGTTCTTGTTTTAAAATCACAGAACTTCGGGAGATAGTGTTTCAAGTTACGCTACTGTGGCAATTAAATTCTATTCTATGAAACGGAAGAAAAAGAAGCGCTACTGTAATGCGTTGTTCTATTTTTATTTTCTGTATATACAATCATTTTTGGCGAGAAGAGTACTTGCGAGAGCTTGTAATTTATTTATTTTTATTTGCTCGCTTGTGAAAGGCGCAATACTATTTATAGCACACATAAATTAAAATTGCAATTTTTTATTTATACGTTTTGTTTTTTACAGTAACATACAGTATCCAATGCTAGTGTTACAATAAATTATCGCGATAAATTGTAAAGGAAAGAGGATGTAGGTGTGTATACAGTAACTTTACATGAAACTATGGAACATTTTATAACTATAATAAAGTTAATAAATGAAATTTAGGAGAGGCTAGTGAGACGCTAAGGTTTAAAATTTAATTTTAATATATGAAAAGAACTATATCATTAGCCACTTGTCAATATTTTTCTACAGGGAAACTATTAATTTCACTGTGTTTAACTATAATTTTGGATCTGGTTTAAAAAATTGTTTCCAAGGGAAATAACTCCAACCTAAATTAGGACCGATATTACTGCTATCATTGGGTAGTAACCACTTGTTTCCTTTCAGTTCACCTAAAACCCATGGTAATTATATATAATATTATACATATACTATGTGTTACTTTATTTTTACATATAATCTACTTGCTTTCATCAATATTAACTAGATCTTCCGTTTTTGTCTCTACACCATTTTTATCTTTTTTTGTAGTAATAGTATGTAATTTGTCACCAATTTGTCGTGATATGGTTATTTCTTCATTTCCTTCATTATCTTTAATTATTTGTTTCTGTTCTATTGTTCCATCTGGTTTATGGATAAACTCTTTCCTTGTCATTAAAACTGTTGCTGATTTACTTCTACTTGGTTCATTATATTTATCCCATACATTAGAAAAATTGTCTGGTGTTACCCTGTTTACATTAATAAGGCATATTTTGTAATTACTTATTAATATTGACATATGAAAGATTTTATTATATCGAAATACTAACTTGCCATCCAAATCCACATCCAACTTTGGTGCCACTTCACTAAAATTGTCACTATTAGGTTTCAACATTTTTTCGCGTAAATTTCCTTCCTGCGGTGGTGGAAGTGCAGGTGGAAACATATTATGATCTGAAAATATATATTTTATACATATAATTAGAATTACTTTATTATATATACACATATGAAAATGGAATAAAAGTACCTTCATGGTGAAATCCAAAGAAGCTTTTTATTAAATTATCTATTTGTGACTCAAAATGTCTTGTAATTTCTAGGGGATCGCTAAAAATGTGGAAATGAACTCCTCCCCTGGAATGCCTATAATTTATAAATATAAATTATAAACTTAGTAATCGTAAATCTTTTAAAATATACAACATTGTAAACTGTTTGTAAAATGTACAGAATTAGACGTTAGATATTATGCATGAAATTTTAATTACCTGAAATCCTCCATGTCATCATCATCATCTTCATCATTTTGCCAAATTGGGTTTCTAAAACTATCTGTGTTAATTCTATCTTGGTTATCGAAGAACCTGAAATATTTTATGAGTTTGTATTGAAAGTAGATCTATTTACGAAACAAAGAAAAAACAATGAACATATTAGAACTGTCAAAATAATACTATCATATAAGACTGACATTTCTTGCTTAACGTTACAAATTTTTAATAAACATTACCCTTTGTTTCTGGGTTCATCCGAGTTTCTTCCAAGAAATATATCACGAAAGAAATTCCACAGTGGCATTCCTACATTCACTATTGCTATTACTTGCGAGAGAAGTGAAATTACGTCATATTTTCGTAAATTTACGAAGTACACTTTGAAGCGAACAGATATATGTATGTACCAGCATGAAGTTGGCTAGTGACATCTGTACTACACAAAGTTTGATTATATCAGCTGATTTAGACATTGCAGTTCATTTGTAATTATTTTACCTTAGTTCAAGAAAATTGAAGGAATATTATGTAAATGACATAATTATGTGCACATGTGGTGAACAGTTTGGAATAATGTTATCATATTGATATGTCCATGTGGTAATGCCCAAAATATTTTTCTAATTATTTAATATTTTACAAATACGTTGATAATATATACAAATTTACTATCATATTTATTATAATTAATGTTATCTATAAATATGCCATAACATAATATAGATCTTTATAAATTACAAGCATTATTACAAAAGCACATAGGTTAATTTGTCAATTTCAATTAATATACAGCAGTTTTACATACATATATAAAAATTATTGTAATGTTATAATTTTTTAAACCCTTACTATTTTTTTAATTTGACGTGTGTACTGGATTAATAATTGTAAACGTATAATATCCATGTTATATTTTTCCTTTTAGATTCAAAGAAGGATCGAAATGATGACAAATTCTAAAATGGACAAAGCAGTGAAGATTTTTTCTCTTTATAAATAGATGTACAAATTTTAAACAACGACCACAATGAATAATATATCAGGACAATTTCGTAAAACAATATGGGATCCTTTCCTTATAATATCCCAAATAATAGCTGTTCAGTCTATCATGTATTTCTGTCTTGCACTGTGGATTTGGATTATTGCTTCATTCCTTGGATCAACAAAGTCATTAGATTATGCTTTCCATTATAAGGAAATACATGTTCGAGATTTTGCTGGTCAACTCACCATAGTTATCTTCATTTTAAATTCACTAGTTGGTGCATTTACATTATGGTGGTTAGTGCAAAGAACAAAGCAATGTATGGATTTTGCATGTACAGCACACTTAATACATTTGCTGTGTTGTTGGGTATACAATGCAAGTTTTCCTTCAACTTTTAGTTGGTGGTGTTTAAACATTGTATCTCTTAGTATAATGTGTGTTTGCGGTGAATTTCTTTGTATGAAAACTGAATTACAAGCAATACCATTAGGTATGAACAGTCATAAAACAGCTTTGTAACATATATATATATGGAAGTTATTTACATGTGATCACAAAAGTTTCAAGGTTTTCTTCAATAAAGATTACCATTAAATTGTAATTAAAAAGTCTCACAATGAATATATCTTATATTATATTTCTAACATTGATCATAATAAATATTTTTTAACATATTTACAAGATTCACATTTTATTGCTACCACTTGTACTATGTGGAATACATTATTTAGTGGTGATCTTCTTTGTAAAAGCGCAATCCACAATATCCACAACTATGGTCACCAGGTTTGTCCTAAAACATTAATTACAAATATTTGCATCTCACTGCTATGTATATTCAATTAATGTAATGATTTTTTATTCTCACTAAGTTAATGTAAACTTTTGGATGTCCTAGAGGTCCACCACCACCATTGCAAGCCACAATCCTAGCTTTTTGTGGTTCCGGTGGGACATCTGCTATCAGTTTAATAGCCCAATTGTCATTAACTTCTTTTGGTCTATTTACAAACCTTACGTTACGGTAATCATCTTCATCATATTTCTATTACAAAACAATCGTTTGAGACCACTCAAATATATCTACTTTATGGTGTTATGTATGTATGAAGAATGTAAATCTTACCTGACCAGTATGCGTTACTTTCTTAGCAGATTCGGTAGTTACATCGTGTATATTTCTGGTTATTATACTTGCGAAATTGTATACTTTGGTAGGAGTTCCAACAAATCCAACAATCTTTTTGCTTGCCATTTTTCTTAATGTTATCCAGTGTATGAACACTGATGGACATTCAATGTATTGTTTTGTTAATACGATACGAACACCCTCTACCGAGATCTGTTACTACTGTTACTGTAATTGCTGTATATATTTGTAACTCTGTGAGGCGGGTTTAATTAATTATTGTGCACACCTAATTATTAGCCAAAATGATTATCAATTAGATTATTTAATAAACAGAATGAGATAGAGTACGCAGACTGTAGAACTTGTATTTCTTTTTTTTCCAGCACCGTCCGTACCTCAAGCTCTGCATAATACAAACTAATCAATGGCGGGTATTTTAAAACTCGCGTCAATACATCTTTTCTACATACTAATTTATTTAAAAAGATATCGAAAAATGTATATACATATTTTAAATTGAAATCGACATTTTGTATCACAATGTTTGAAAAAATTTACCGTTTAGATTGCAATGATACATCATTTAGGACTTGCCTTATATTTTGTAAGTTTTAAATCGTTGATGCAGTGTACTTAGAACATAATCTAATAATAATTACTCGTATAATATGTATACATTATATGTGTCTTATTTACGATAAATAAATACACTTTTATTTTTAACTAACATTTGAAGAAAAGAAATTTATATAATATGTATGTTGTATAATATGTTTATATATCATACAAATGATCCACGTCAAATAATTTTTGTTTCGCAATAAATTCAATTCACTTCGCGGAATATTCCTTGATAAATTGTTATGTACATCTTGAAATAAAGAGGCGTGATGGATTGTAAAATAATAAATAATTTAATACGTTAGTAAAAATTGGATTATTCTACAAAAACCATGCGCGTACCGCAGTCTGCAGTGTAGACGCTTTGTAATAACTTTTATCCCTTTAAGAATATGGGGTAGTTAAAGGATCATGCGTGGATGCGGTAATCTTTGAATCCCGATGTACCCTTAGTTGAACACGCAGGACGGGAATCAATAGTATTGTACAGGAAGGTATACAATGAACAATTATAGTCATATACGTGAAAATAAGCATAAAAATGGTAGATATTGATTTGTTTTGGTTAAAAATAAATATGCCGTTTGCTTTCGTTGCCTCAACTCGACGTTATATTATATACGTGTCCATATGTTTATGCGGAATCTTACAGTATTTCGAAAAAATGTAATTTTTCAAGTGTAATTATCTACTTTTCAGTGTGTAGTAGAAACTATACAATATTTTGGTATGCTGTATATTTACTTACATAGTTTAGTAAAAAGTGTACAACCGAAATGACATAAAAAAATGGGTAAGTACACAAATTAAATAAAGTGCTAATTTAATGTACTCTGAATACATGAAAATAAAATTATATAGGGTTGTAAATTTAATATGCTTGGTGCTTAAATTGAAAATGGATGTACATGGCATTGGGATTGTTGCTGTTTTGGGAACAGTTGGAGCTGCAACAGGAGCTATTTCAGCAGTTCTTGTATATGCAATGTGTATTAGACGCAGACGATCTCTTAACTGGTATGCATATTTCAAACAATTATTTTGTCGAAGTAAAGAATAATCAAATTTGTAGTTAACAAACTGAACATAACATATCCATATATTCTAGGTTTGAGAAAGATTTATTAAACAGAGCAGAGGAAGCAGCACAATCACCAAAAGGTGTATTTGCTAGTTTAGGATCTAATGTTTCTCTAAGTAGGGAGAATAAAAATAACGATAATCAGTCTGATGATGAAGAATGGAAATCTAGTTATGTACTTGATAATATCACAAGAGATTCGCCTAAAAGAGGTATTTAACAATGTAAACAATGTCAATTGTATCTTTTTTGTTATTCTCTTTAATAATTCAATATTTGGTTTTAGCATTACAATATTTATCAGAATCTGAAGATATTTCATCACCTATTAGCACTTTTGCACCGCCACTTCCAGAAGGAGCAGTAGCTGCTTCTGAACAGCGTATGGTTATTCTCAAGCCATCAAGAAGTTCCAGTTCGTGCTCTAGACTCAATAGTAGTGAGATTGAGACACCTTCTCATAAGGTACAAATTTATCACAATTATATATTAAAAAACATTTTTATTTAAATTTTCATCCTTTATGCAACATAGTTATCCTCTTCTACATCTATATCTTCAAATGATGAAGCCTGTGGTAAATTAAAAGTTGGTTTGACTTATGATGCAAGTGCTGGTATTCTTACAGTTAGACTAATCGAGGTAATTTCATATATACTACAAATCGTATATACTAACATTCTTTCAATTAATTTTTTCATTTAATAAATAAAATGTAAATATTAATTTATAAAGGCACGTGATATACACGCTAGAGAGCTCAGTGGTACTGCAAATCCTTATGCTAAAATTCGTTTGTTACCCGATGGAAGTAATGTATGGCAAACTCAAATACATAGACGAACTCTGAATCCTGGTAAATCATACTATAGTTGAATGATATTAAACTCTATATAATAATTATTATTAAATATTATGTAAAAAGTATAAAATATATAGCTTAATGAAATGTTTCATTTTTATTATAATTTACAGTGTTCGAAGAGTTTTTTGTTTTCGAAATTATGCCAGACACGACGTTAGCTGGAAGAATATTGGATATTTTACTTTACGACTTTGATGCCTTCTCCAGACATCAATGTTTGGGTCATGTACAATTTCATTTATCTTCAGTAATGGATGTGTTAGATAAAATTCCTTCAATCATCACAGGACCAATTCTTCGATATGGTAGTGATAATAGAATGAAAACACCATCTCTAGCGGAATTAATGGTTTCTCTATCATATCAACCAGCTGCAGAGAAATTAACAGTTATTATTGTCAGAGCAAAAAATTTACCTAATGTTAATGATTCAACAAATGCAAACCTTTATGTAAAAGTAGGTATACATATATATTATTCTTTGTCTAACGAAGTCATAACAAAATTTGTATTTTTCAAGGTGAAAATCATTCAGGATGGCAAAAGTATTAAGAAAAAGAAGTCCAATATACAACGTGAAACAGTTAATCCTGTATGGAACGATACTTTAAGCTTTGATATTAATAGCGACATATTGTCCAAATGTGTAATTGAATTTATTATTTTACGCGCAAACGGTGAAGTGCTAACTAAATGCGAAGTGTCCAATAATTATCAAAAAGATCTATTTTACCGTGTTTTATCAGGGAAAGGTGCTTCCGCACAGTGGTTACCACTCATTGAACCAGATATTTATAATAGTGATTTTACTAAACAGAAAAATTAAGAATTTCATAACAAGCCGTCCCTCTTAAGTGTAAGTTAAATCATATACCTCAACCACTTTACTAATAAGTATGTCTATCTATGATGCAAATTTGCGTTAAAAAGTATTTGTCAAATCATGAAACGTGATTGTTATTAACTACATACATTTTCTTATCAAATTTAAAGTGAAAATATGCATATGCAGCACAGAATTATAGAAACGCGTTATTTACAATTAAGGAACATTGATTTCCAAAATAAAAAGAAAATATGTAATTTGCTTGAATTGAAACGCACGAATACAGAATTTAATTTATTAATGACTTTAATTCATTAATAAATAATTGTTGACGGTAACTTTTCAACTGTGATTTCTCTTGTAAAAATATGTTTCAATAGTAACATGATGATTTGTCTTAAAATTAATATTTATTTACGTATTTAAATATATAAATAAGATAAAAATGTATAAGTACTTCATAAAAATAGTGATTCTTTCTATTTTTTTTTACACGATTTGCATCTTTTTATATGTGTACATATGCTGGCATATATTTATATACAATAATTTATATATAAAATATTCTATATCGATATCATTTCTAAATAGTTCTTTTAATTTGTGGAGATATCGTGATATATAAACATAAATTTGGGTCCGTAATTAATGAAATACAAATTAATATTGTAACACTACTTCTTCGAAATAGGTAATATTCTTGGCGTCTTTTCGTGAACACGAAAACAAAATAAACGAATCGAATGAACAATGATTAAGATTATAAAAGTTGCAGTAATAATAAATGACACTTTCTACTCAGAATTTTCCAAATATTAAAGACGTGCTATCAATTTTTAAGCAAGAATTATATTTCTACTGAAAGTAGATATACGCAATTTTTATGTCTTAAAATTATGAGAATATCTGTATAGCTTATTTAAATAAATTATTTTGAAATTTATGTTACTTTGAATTAATGTAAGTTACATTCTTAATCGTAACTATATCCTAATCAAAAAGTAAAATTGCACACTAGATTAATGTACATTAACCAGAAATATTAAAAAAAAAGTTACATATCTTTCTAGAAATAGAAACTGTGGCTTAATAATAATGTAAACTGCAGTTTAATAATAATGGTTAAAATATACGTAGTCAAGTAGTTAAATTAAAAATATTTTATTTATTGTACAATATAACTGTACAAAAAATGTATGGACCAACAAATTGCGATCCTTGGGTTTAGTCAAATAGACCTGTAAAAGAAATTGTATAGGAATTAGATTAGATGCTCCTTTTTAGCATAAACATGTGTTTTTATAATAGTAGTCTCATTTTTAAATATCATCACAGATTATTGCAGTAGCTAATACATTTATTTAATCACTGAATGTAAAATAATTTTTTTTTATTATATCTTATATTATATCAAGTAAATTATAAATATAATGCTTACCAAAGCCCATGTCATCATCGGATTCTTCTTCCGGTTCCTCTTTCTTCTTTTCTTCCTTAGCTGGTGCAGCCTCAGCAGCAGCAGGTGCGGCAGCACCAACTGGAGCTATAAAGTATAAAATTTTAATAGTAAACTTCTAGTTCAGAGAAGTTAATATTTTTTATTTAGTTAATATTAATATTAGACCATCACTAAATGGAACATTCCCCATATGTATATTCAATACTTTCTTAATATTTATCAAATTACATAATCACTACAGAAGTATTTATATGAATATTGTTGCTTAAAAAAATTTAGATCATATTTATAAATATGATCGACAAAATTCTTTTAGACTCTTTTCTATCTCCTCTGTTGCTGACCGTTCTAACAAACATAGTTTAGACCGGTGGATGAAGAGGAATATTAATCACATTATACTGCATACTTTAATATAGAACTATACGAAATTATAAATAATAGGTATTTTTTCTGGCAACATTTAACAACATGATTATAGGTAAAATAGGTAAAAAATGGAAATAATAGCTACTAATAACAATCTCTATTAAAATGAATATTATATTTTTATATAATAGAAAAACGGGTCATATTTTAAATGGTAATTAAATACTTTTAATTGCTTACGTGTTACTATTGTTAGTCATAACAATTATTAGAAGTTCAATATACAATGAATACTAAAATAATACCTGCTGCTGGCGCTGCTCCAACACCGGATCCAACATTTGCTAGCATTTCCTTGACATTAACACCTTCTAATGCTTTAGCAAAAAGACCGGGCCAATATGAGTCAACATCAACATTAGCGGCTTTCAGTACTGTTTGAATTTTTTCACCCTAAATAAAATGTGGATAAATGATAAAATACTCATCGTTAAAATCAATATGTTTATAAATTTGTTGATCTGTTCATTTAATGTATTGAACATTACAAGCAATTACGATAAAAAAAATAGCATATTCAACATGGCACATTGCCGCGTAAAGCATGTGAGGTACTTACAGTAACTGCGACATCATCATCGACAAGTATCAATGCGGAGTAAACGCAAGCAAGGTCGACCTTCGTAGACATGTTTACTGTTTAAATGTCTTTTATTAAAACTGGATGAGAGTTAATAATGGTGCAAGTCGCTGATACAGCCTTAGCTCCGCAAGAGAGAACAAGCACCCAACTTTACTTGACCCAGCGAAAAGGAAAAGGGATCGAATCAAACGGAAACCACGTGATATGTGTGGATGTACAGCAGAAAGGCGCGTTTACACTGTAACGAAAAAGCATGCGCAATACGCTTGACGAAAACGTTTCTTATTGGACAAACTGAGAAATTTATATTTGTCATTACATATTTATATATCTGTACATATGTATAAAAAATTGTGTATAACGTAAGCTTATTAAATCCTTAAATTAAATATAGATCGTGATATATTTACTTTAATACTAATTGCATTGTTTCTAAATGTAATGTATGTAAATGTATAATTATGGTACGATCGTAAACAGCACACATACAGTTTTAAAAATGTAGTAAGTCCTTGATTTATCAAAAATATTTTCCGGGGTTTGTTAACAAAACAAACCGAAAAGCATGGACCAATTAAAAGGCAAGAATGCCCCATGAATTCTGACGTGTGTTGCGCTACAGCTAATGTAGTGTTAGTTTCGTGCCAGGCTTAAGGTTTGTACAAGTCAGCTATCAATACGAAATTAATAGAAAATTCATCATATTTGTCAAGAGATTGGTGCACTGACCGATAAGAGACGAACTACATAATCTATCGCAAGTATATGATAATACCGAAAGACAAAAGACGTAGAGGCATGTTACCCTTGATGATCCCTTGTCCTGTGATCAGTTATGCACAGTTATGCAGTTCGTGTCTAATTATTCGGGATTAGTGCGCTAGCACAGCATGTGATACATATTTCGGATTCTGTTGAAATACCGAATTATTTATATCTGTATAATATGGGAAAACAGCTTCACATATGCTAACTTGTACAAGTTTCGAGCTCGGTACGAAGCCAACACTGTGCTAAGTGTAATCCGCAACGCGTCAGAATTCGTAGACCGTACTCAATTTCTGATTGTTTCGTGTGTTAATAAAGCTGCAAGCTGCAATTAACATTAACACCACGGAAACAGTTGCTTCAAATCACTTTAGGAATCACCGCTTTCAAGGGTGTACAATAATTTCAGAAAACCCTGTAGATGAAGATTGAAATGGTACTTAAAAGCTCATTCATATGTGTGACTACAAAATCACAGTAATGGTTCCTATTCCTGCATACCTACAGGCCATACTTTGATTCGTTAGCGAGAGTCAATATAAGAAGTTTCTTTGTTCTGATTGGTTGATGATTCAATGCTAAGACAGTATTCACTGCGGATTGGATGCGTAGTAAAATGGTGATGATGTTTACGAAAGCTTAGGGAGGTAGAACATATACGACATCGAACGAGTAGGAAAGCCTATGTATGCTTCACGCAATAGTTTGCTTGTCTCGATTTTGTCCCGTTTGCTTATAATTTCTTTTTTTTTCAAAATCTTTGCCAACTCTGCATGCGTAATGGACGGCTGGGTTAAGAAACGTGATTCCAGATAAATTTTCAAATGTGATGCTACGGAGGTAGGTAAGTTATGGGTCTGTTTTTATGAATGTAAGTAGAGGGCGCCACAGTTCGAGAAGTTACATACAGTACAACGAGCAACTTATACGCGTACATACTCGATTTCTCGCAGTGACATCGAATGTACATGCGAGTCGACGTTACTTGAAATTTGTGAATCGATCAGTGCGGTGTACGCAGTTGTGCTAGTGATTCCAGTGGTCTCGAGAACGTTACGGGTTGACCGAGTATTCGAGTTTCTTAGGAACGAGAAAAGTGCGTGTCAAGGCAGCCGAGGATCTAATTGCTCGTATTGTGGGCCCAATTTATTCTTACGGCGACTAGCTCGGCAAATGTTTCCTTGCGATACGTTGCTATGTAGTACCGGTGTAAATGAAGCGGCGGCGTATAACGCGGTCGCGTGGTAAAGGAATACCGCCTGTGGGGGCGATGAGAATGGCGCGCAAATGTTGCGTGCGTAGCTGTGAAGCTGATGTGCAAGAAGCTCGTGCTAAAGGGTTTCCACTTCATAAATTCCCGAAGGATATTGGCCTGAGAAGCAGGTGGTTGGCCAGTGGTGGTTTCGATGCAAGTTTTAAACCTTCGCCGGGTCAAATTGTCTGCCACAGACATTTTAAACGTGCTGATTACGAAGCCGCCAAGGGACACAAATTGCTTCTACGAAAAGGCAGTGTCCCATCAGTTTTTACAGATTATGATAATCATCCAGGTACGGACAGTGTAGTATCATCAATTTGTTGTTTCTTATTTTTCGATACAGGAAGCGGCGTGTCAAGCGTGAAAAGTATACTTGACTATCTTGTATATCTTGTGTAGACTACTTTTTACTTTCTTTGTATCTATTCTGCCTTTGCTATTCGATTTTTCTATTTGGTTTTGTACACAGTGTTCCATTTATACATTGTATTTTTAAACTTACTGTACTAAAGAGTTTGTGTTGATTTAAAAACTATTTTAGAAATGTTATGTACCCAATATTTTAATATTTGTAAATATTGTCATTGCAGACTATTCACTTGATTACTGTCTTAACATTTCAATTTAAGTTATCGACTATTCTCCAAAATGGTTTATAAAATTCTTTAATTTATTGTAAGTCATTTCGTATCTGTACGTATCTAAGCAAACTAGTATAGCTACTATGATTTGTTCTAATTTATTTATATGTATTCATTGGATACTACTTACTTAAGTATAATTAAGTGTAATATTTTGTTTAGTTATTCTATTATATATTTACTATATAAAATTATTAAAAGTAGTTTATTGCTATAATTACTTATCGGAAGAATATATTCAATGAGAATGTTATTCTTACTTACAAGAAATAATTAATTGTATTAAGTGATATGTTTAATATGTTTCCCCATAATTATTTAAATTTTTTGATTCTATAATATTAAAATTCTTTGTTTATAGATCCTGCAATTATGTCTGTAAAATCATCAACTTCCTATGCACAAGAGGATTTGGATCTCATTAATTCTGAAATATTAAATTTGGAACAATCTATCTCACCATTATTGTCTGAAGCAAGAACACCAAAATCTGACAGCTGTGGAGAAACATGTTCATCTAGACCAGAATCATCCGCTGATTCTTTTAATATGACAGATTCAGCGGAAGTAGTTGACAATGGATTTAAAACATTACCTATAAAAAATGAAATTATGTCTCCTATAAAACAAGAAATTAACGAGAATTTAGAACTAGAAGTAAATACTATGGCTGCGCAATTAGGTATTGTAGAATCAGATGTGACAATAAAGAATATCCAGAAAGACTTAATTATTAAGGAAGAGCTAAAAAATATTAAGATAGATGATGATAAAACATTTGATAAACCAGAAGAATTAAAAACAAAAGTATTAAGTCGGGATGGACTGAAATTTTTTCCTGGAGCCAAATTGGAAGCAAAGGATTTTAATGATAAATGGTAAGTGTTACTGCATCATTTTGTAAAGTAAACTTACATTTAGTAAATATTCAAAACAATTGTTAAACACACTTATTAATTGTCTTTATATTGCAGGTATTCTGCTAAAGTTGTTGAAACTGATTGGGATGAAAGGGAAGTTTTAATACATTTCGACAAATGGAGTTCAAGATTTGACGAATGGATACCTATGGATAGCTCTAGATTACGTGTGTTACAAACACAGTCAAAGTAAGTAGATAGTTTAGGCTTTACTAACTATGCCCATAAAAATCTGCATAATATTATCTAATATACTGAAAAGAGAAGAAGTAATAAAAGCATTTTAATATAAACGTTTTGTAGCCTGATTTATTGTCTAAGTTAAGGCACAGTTTGTATAACCGATATTTTTTTTTTTAAGCGAACAAACTTGGGACCTGCCATCTCCGTAAGTGGATATTGCATAATTATCAAATAGGTGAAAAATTTGTAGTATCTGTAATATTTTGTATTCATCAGGAGTTATTGATTTCTTAAATTGCACTTTTATATCATTTTTATAAATTTTAAAACACGGACACATAGTTTATCTATATATTTATTCAAAATGAGACTATTACATGAAATCTCTTTTTTTAAATATTAAATTCTATATAATTTTATTCACATAATTCAGATTATATTTTCACATTATTTATTTAAATGTATTTATATTGAAGATCTGTTTACAATATTGTTGTCTACAGTATACATAAGTTGAAATACATAAAACTCTTTAAATTATGTTTTTTATGACATATATCTTTTTAGCATATATTTGAAAATATAAAAATTGCAATCTTCATATTTCAAAAAAGTATACACAATTATCATCTGAATTCTCAATTTTATGAATTAAACGTAACATAATCTATATCTAGATGTACTATATATATGAAAAATATATTACAAAGTAAGTTATTGTTTTAAAACAAAATCATTACATATTAAGATTGTTTCTTTATTGTTTTCATATAACATTTATTTAATGACTGACATTTAATTTTTCACGCGTGATAATGAAACGATTTAATACCTTTAGGGAAACGAAAATGAAAGACTTTTCAGTTGGAGAAAGGATTCTTGCTACGTGGGCTGACGGGAGAAAATATCCAGCGAAAGTAAATGCAGTGTTAGGAAATGGTAAGCAACCTAACCTTAACTATGTATGTGTGAAAGAAACGGACTGTTCCCTATTACTCGTTTGACGTTTCTTGTTCCTGGCACAATAATTTTTAGACAAACAGTGATCGTTTTTTAATTTAAAATTAACTATTTTCGCAGATAGATACGATGTACTCTTTGATGATGGATACGCGAAGACCGTTAAATCGTCGAAAATGACAAAAATCGCTACAACATCCACAAAGGTATAAATTTAATTTGTGAGGTTATGTTCTACTATCATTAATATGAGTTTTAATAAACTATATTTGCTCGTTTTCTTTTAATTATTACACGCACAATGTTTACAAACAAAGAAAAATAGTATTAGCCTAATTAATCCGAATATTAAATAAAATATTGTTGATAAATATTTTTTTTTACATTATTATAACTATTTTAAGAGAAATCATAAAAATGTATATTTAATGAATTTGAATATTCACATTTTTAGTATGAAATGCTATTTTTACGTTTTGTAAACCTTAATTGATACTTAACATTTTTAATTTTTTACTTTTGTTATGTAAATAGTTTGCGATACAAGAGAAATAAGTGTTTTAAATATAATATTATAAGATCTCTTAGTATAAGTATGATAATTAATAAAAAATGAAGTAGAAACAAACAGTGAACAAGAAGTATGCATAAATGATTTTTGACAGCAGCCCGTTCAAAGCGAAGATTACATAGGAAGTAAACAAGAAAGGAGGGATAAGAAGCGAAAACATATAGTGATGGAGTTGTTTCATACGCATTCTAGAAAGCGATCAAAAAATGAAGCAGATAAATTAGTAAAAAAAGAAAGTCCCACAATAAATGAAAGTGGAGGAGATGGTTTATCCGAAAATAAGATTGATTTAGATGGTACATTGTTTGGACCTTGTTATGATCCTGGTACAGATTTATTACGAGGATTTGACACTAACATATCAAAAACAAAACCATATGCAAAGAAAAGCAAAAAAGAAATGTTCAAGAATGACATAGATCAAGAAGAAGATGTAGGACCCGAATGGGTAGATGGTGAACCACAAGGAATTGAATCATACATTGTAGATGGAAATGATGGTATGTTTATGAAGTGAGATTGATCAGGATTGTACTTGTTCATAAATATACATGAACATGTTTTATTATAGGACCACGTCGTTCAATAATAGTCGCAGATAAAAGACTGCCAGCTGGTTGGCAGAAACATTTTACTCAAAGAAAAGCAGGTACATCTGCTGGAAAATGGGATGTTTTATTTCTTCATAAATCAAGTGGAAAGAAATTTAGATCAAGAAATGATATCAGAGCATTCATGGAAAATCAGGGGCAATCAGACTTTGATCCAGAGAAATTTGATTTTTGTATTCATCGGAAAAAGAAAAGTCACGGTCCAAAAATAAAGCAAGAAGTTGTTACAGAGATGCCAAAGAAAATTAAGACTTTATTACCTAAAACAAAAGCAATACCATTAGCTGACACGTTACTTATACCTACAAATACACCAGTTACAACTTTAGTGCCTACGCCAACAACATCGATTACCGATGGTGGTAAGATATTCCTTTTTTAATCGAGTATTTCTAATATTTGTTACTTCATTAGATATATTACTTTTTCATGCATACCTATATTAGGGACAATTTACTGTAAGTGCCTTGAAATTTTTTTACAAATATTTATATCGAAAATTCAGTACCGTATTGTTTTTAACTATATATAACAAAAAAAACATTACTCCAAAATTTTTTGATTAAAGATATTAACTTGTAATTTCTTAATTTCTTATTATTAATGAATATCTTATATTATTTCCAAACAGCTGTTTTTATTGGGGGACTTCGTGTAGAAATGGAAGATAGTGCTTATAAATGTCCAAAACAAGGATGCAATAAAACCTTTAGAAAAGAAAATCTTTTGCAAATGCATATAAAACATTATCACCCAGAATATTCAAAATTTTTGGGATCAACTCCAAATGTTGCAGACTTAGCTTATGCAAGAACAATTGGAGAATCGATTGAAGATATTATACCTAGAAAATCGGGTCATGTGTTAGAAAAATATAATAAATTAGGAAAGAAAAAAACTGGTCAAGATAAACCATTGTATGCAATGTCACCGACAGCAACAAATTCTGCTCAACCAACGTCACCGACAATAGCAATGCCAACAGTCTCCGAAGTAGAAGATGAATTTGACCAAATAGAACAGTCTAATGAAGCAGAAGCAGAAGATGTTAAAGTAGAAAGAATGTCTCCAATTTCTAGTCGCAGTGTAGATATGGACGATGAAACTGACAAGAAACGAGAAGATATGTGCGCAATGTCACCGGGAACGCTATTTGATCTGAAGATCCGGGAAGAAAAAACACCGAGTGGTATCAAAACTCTCCTTCCAGTGAGACCAACTACATCATCAGAAATACAGAGAATCGATAGGTCGAAATCCTTAGACGAAGGTATTCACATTGACAAAATCAAGGGTCAAAGGAAACGACAATTATCGGAGTATAGTTCTGATGTTCCAAGCAGGGGTAAAAGGCGCCATGGTAATGATAAGTAATCCATTTTGCAATCATGTAAAGAAGCGTTTAAAAAATGTAAAATGTTTTTCTGTTACAGGTATTCAAGAAATTACGGATGAATACGGTGATTTAGATGAGAGTGCAGTAGATGCTGAAGGTCCGACTACACTTATGTACAGATATAGCCGCCGAAAATCAGATTCAAGAAGTGACGAGAATAGCCAAAGTAGTAAGTTCTTTTTATATTTGATTTACAATACTTTTTATAATTCCCATATTATTTCGCCATAAATTAGTTGCCGTTTAATTTTGTATAGTCGTAAAATATTAATTTCTCTTTCTCGAAAAAAGAAATAATAGTCTACTGTTTTATTACTTCATTATTCTATAGGTCAACTAAACGATTCTCATCTCGAAAAAGCTGATCCCCTGAAAGGGGATGTAACTAAAAGAGATACAAATAATGATGGTGAAGGTATATTATTTATTTTTTTATCTGTTACTTTATTTATATGCATTCAGTACTAATTTGTGTTATTAATATTTCCGTATTTCAAAACTTTTGAGTTGTTATATTTAACGCTTCAAAGTGTGTTTCACAATGTGTTGACTTTATAAAATGTTCGATTTGCATTGTACTATGTTACTGAAAGGTAATTTCATTTAAAATGTTTTATAAATGTTATTTTTAGAAAATGAAGGCGTTATGATGATGATTAATGGTGAAATGATAAAAGTGGAACAACTTCGAAGAGAAGAAATAATAAATTGTACATGTGGATACATGGAAGAAGATGGTTTAATGATACAGTGCGATCTTTGTTTATGCTGGCAACACGGACATTGCAACGCGATCGAAAAGGAGAAGGACGTTCCTGAGAAATACATTTGTTATATTTGTCAGAATCCCTATCGCCAACGACCATCGAAAAAGTATTTCCAGGATCAAGATTGGATAAAAGAGGGAAAACTGTCATCATTATCTAGTCGATCCAAGAATCAGTATATACTTAATCAAAGAACAGCTATGTTGAAACGTTCTTATGATCTAGTTGCTGCTCTTTTACAAATACAGCAAGTGCTACACAGTTTAAGAATAAAAATTAATGTAGCTGAGTAAGTGTTGGAAAATCTGAATTTAATGAAGACGTTAAAAGCTACAACAAGTTATTAATACGAAAAATTATATTTTAGAAAGAAAGATCATCCAAAGTTATATTTATGGGCAAAGAATTGGGAAAAGATCGAAATACAAAAACCAGATATGACGCCTGTACCAATTATAGAAATTACAAAAGCATTGAAAGAATCTGTAGATCCTGTAGTTGATGTGACACGTCGCATTGAAGTCAAAATGGAAACTAAATTTACTTTGAAAGAAGATCCTGATGAAAAATCAATAGCTTCAGATACGGAGTTGATGAAAATTTTAGAAGAAGATAATACACTTGCAGACGAATCTAAAATTGTTTGTAAGAAAGAAGATTCAACGAGTCAAAATAAAAGTCACATTCTTCTTGATGCACTTACAAAAAATTCCAGCCCAGAAGGAAAATATAAGATTTCTACAACATCGGATACGAAAACGATCGCAGGTAATAAAATCTGCCATTTAATATTGTTTATTATCATTAACAATATGATTAGAAATTGTCTATACATATATAGATCTGTTATTAAATGAAACAGCTGAAGATGATATATCTGCGTCAACAATACCAACACATGAGATGCAGGATGAAAATGAGCACGATTTATCAACACCATTACAACCTTTTATACCACAACCGGAAGCGCCCATAGATCCAGGAGAATGTCGAATGCGGTTATTGGAACATATTGAACATTTCCAAAACCATGTAGATGCTAAATTAACATCTATCGAAGCACAAGTTTGCGGTATGTAATACTGTAGTATCCGCTAACACTTAAGTACGTGAACAATTTTATTATGTAATACTTAATATACGTTTGCAGCTTTGGAAGCTATGGATCCAGAAGATGTACGTAGTCAAAACGTTCAACCTCGAACTAAACAAACTATTCAAATGCTACTCCGAGATTTGAATACAGTGCGAAAGTTAGCAGCTTTATGTTAGATAATTATTTCCCTGAAAATGAGTTCAAAAATTATCGAACGCAACTGCTACTTGTTTGTAGCATTGATTACCTATGCTTTGTTAAAAAGCAATAGTCTCGATTTGTAATTCAAACAAATATTCATATGTTTATATTTTATACTGTATATACAGTGAATGGATATAACTCATAGCTAAGATTTTGTTAAATCCCAATAACAAGTTGTTATCGTGTATAAAGACCATTTAGTTTTGTTTAAGAACAATTATAACTAAATTGGTTGTAATATTATTTACAGTTATGTTGGCATTATATTGGGTTGGCAACTAAGTAATTGCGGATTTCACTCATAGATGGCTTCAGTTGAATTTTTAGGTTTGCAGACGTAGTACAAATGTAAAACACATTAATTCAGCTGTCAATCAGTAAAAAAAGTTTTTTGATCGGTTGTGTAGTTTTCGTTTGGCGTTCGTTGAAAAATGGGAAATCAAAAGGAACATTTTCGTCATATTTTGCTTTTTTATTTCCACAAAGGGAAAACCGCATCGCAAGCTCATAAAAAGTTATGTGCTGTTCATGGTGACGAAGCCTTAAAAGAACGGCAGTGTCAAAATTGGTTTGCCAAATTTCGTTCTGGCGATTTTTTACTCAAAGATAAAAATCGCTCTGGTCGTCCAGTTGAAGTTGATGACGCCCTAATCAAAGCAATAATCGATTCGGATCATCACAGTACAACACGTGAGATTGCAAAGAAGCTTCATGTATCACATACATGCATTGAAAATCACTTAAAACAACTTGGCTATGTTCAAAAACTCGATACATGGGTTCCTCACGAACTGAAATGACAATAAAAGGCCACACAGGAGCTTGGTTGGGATGTTTTGCCACATCCACCATATAGTCCTGACCTTGCACCATCTGATTACTTTTTGTTTCGATCTTTGCAAAACTCCTTGAATGCTAAAAATTTCAATAATGATGATGATGTCAAATCGTACCTGATTCAGTTTTTTGCTAATAAAAACCATAAGTTTTATGAACGTGGGATTAAGATGCTGCCTGAAAGATGGCAAAAGGTCATTGATCAAAATGGGCAATACATTACAGATTAAAGTTATTTATAGTAAAAGAAATCCGCAATTACTTAGTTGCCAACCCAATAGTAAAACTAAATACTTTTTCTAAATAAATATACACCATGTAGTACCTTTCATGCAAATACTAAAGATCTGGAGATGCGGAAAAAGATGCGACCCAGTGGAAATTAACAAATGATAGTATTGTTTTTATAAAATATATTTATTTATGAGAATATACTTGTTGTCTTTATTGGTATGCGATTTTGTACTTTATTTCTACTACTTCACATTCAGCTGTACGCAAAATTATAATGGATACAGTGAAAATATATTTAAATCCTTAACGTAGAATAAAGAAACCAGATAACATATATCAATATTTGGTGGTATACACGAGTAACAATTACAATTGTGGATTCGTTTGTAACACCAACAAAGTTGATTTCTGGTTGAATTCGAGTAACGATAAGAAAATTAGGAAGGGGAATGAATATTCGCCGCCATCATGGTCTAGCCCGGCCGATGACGTCAAGGAGTAGCGGTGTGCAATCACGCAGCGCATGAAAAACAAAGACGGTGAAAATATTTGTTCTGCATAAAGAAGAGAGAAAAGAAAAGTATGTGTGCGCACGCATAAGAACGAGGAAGATAGCGAGACGAGAGAGCGCAAAGGAGGGAGAAAAGAGGCGTGCAGTAAGCAGTAAGACAGGACAGGACGTAGAACGGCCGCTGCCGTTGTGTTTGGGCTCGGCTCGGTTGTGCCGCTTCCGTTATGACAATACGATCCAGCGCTTGGCGCTGTGACCGGGCAATAAATTGTTTGTGATTATGCCTAACTGACATAATTATATTTTCGAAAATATTTTAAATGAACGCGATGGAGGTGCGCATCGTTTCACCGTTTGATTGGTAAACTGGTTCTCCTTTGATCGTTACAGTTCTCGTACGCCATGTGCTATTGCCACGCGTGTGTTTCCTTTACTGCTGGATTAATCTTAGTTAAATCTCCGTGAAAACCATCGGCGAACCGTTTTAAACAACGATTACCACTCGTGATCCTAGTGATTCGTGTTAGTGTAGTGTAGGAAGATACTTTTCGCTTTCTCCGCCCTTGCATTTTTGGCCGGCTTGTACCGAGAGAGTTCGAATAAGAACAACAACGGGAGACGTTGAACAAAAGGATAGACGGTGGATTCGGCGAGCTCGAGTACGAGAGATAACGCGAGGAGCGCAAGTGGTGTATCAAGATGGCGCATAATTTGGCACCGAGCGTCAACTGTTCGCTCGACGACATTGATCTAAACGCATTGAAGGTACATAAATATATGTTATTTTCATTCTACTCGATGTTCAGGAATCACGTATATGTCGCATGATGCTTTCCACCATAGCTCTTTTCCGTATATCTCGAATGAATACAGTGTTCGGTAATTAACCTCGCAAGACAGACGATGACTATTTCTTCTCGGTAGAACAACGGGAGGGAGAAGTCCTCCTTGAAATTCTCTATCGTTAATATTGTTTTCAATGGAATCTGTAAAATCTGCTCACTTTGCCAACACGCCTTCTATTTCATTGACAGTCCTTTTGGAAATGATTAATGTGAACCACCGCATTCATTGACATTTAATATAGCAAATACCTGCTACAGTATACGATTTTCATTAAAAGTATCTAGCTTCGAATAGATGTAGAATTGTATTAAAAATATACCTGCAACTTGCTAGGTAATTGTATATATCTATGTATACATATGTATATATTACATATCCTCAGTTATATGTGTATATATTAACATGCATAGATTATAAAAAATTTGTTGTCAAAGTTGACATACAGTACTCTGAGCATAATGTGGAGAGATGAAAAGTTCAATTATATTTAACTAGTGCATTTTCTTTGTCAATATTACACAATTATTGCTTTATTAAAGAGTTTCACAATTAAACACAACGAATTGCGTAAAATAATAATTATTAATTCAGTTATTGAATCCATGGTAGTATGATAAAATCACCAAAATAATTTTATATATAATTATTTGTAAGCATAGATAATAAAACTGTATAGCGTAGATAATCTGCTTATATGAATTATTTATTCAACAAATTTAATTACATAATTAAATTCTAAAACTTGTATAATGATATAAGAATGTTTTTTTTTTAATTTAGAAAGTTTATTTAATACATATTTTAGATATCATACATCTATTGAACATTCAAATGTGTTTTAAAGATTCTGATGTAATAAGAAATCAGAATTGACAAAGATTAATATCATAATTTTATTTTATATATAATAATGTTCATAACATGTTACTAATATTATGCATAAATATACATACACATCTTTTATGTCTATGTGTGGCATATATAAAACTGCATTGATGTTTTAATATTTGTAGGAACCTGCAGGTATCTTTGAACTGATTGAAGTTGTTGGCAATGGAACCTACGGTCAAGTTTACAAAGTAAGTACATAAAGATTATTACATATTTTTTTATAAGTACTGTTCCTTTATGTTATGAATTGTTTTATCATTTGCTACAAATAATCCCTGTATTCTTCTATACTTTTTGAAGCATCTTTAGAGATGTCTTTCATATAAGAAAGAAAAACTATTTTCGAATGCTCGATTGGAACAAAGCAGAAAACACATCAATTATGAACATTCAGTTTGAACATTTATGATTATATCCCTCAAGAGAGAAGTCATCCTTTTAGAAATACTTATCGCTTATAATGATTGTGAAGGTATCAATAGAAAAAAGAAATACGTTCAATTGTTATCATAAAGTTTTATTATTTCATTATCTAATTATCCTTATCTACCTTTAACTATTGTTTATCATTCAACATGCAATGGTCTACCAATTTATATAGAATGCAAGTAATGATTGATCAAACAATCTTGCTCTGATAATATGTATACATTACACTATACAAATGATGATTATAAATAAATACACTTCAAGATCATAGAAAGTGTACAATCATTCATTTAAAACTGAACAATCAATGAAAGCGAAGCTCCACCTCAAACTTGTTTAAAAATTTGAGAAGGCTTGTCGATCAGCTCAACCTATGTGTACACATGAACATGTGTGCATACACCAGTCCAAACGTCCATATATATGTATGCATGCCACAAATTGGTGTTGGTTAACGTACAAGGATGGAAAGATGTCTATTTTCACATGTGGTTGAGATTGAAGGAGACAGTGATTCACCTTGAAAAAATTCTTGGCAAAGTTGTCCTTGGATGGACAACCATGTGCGAAAAACAGTCGCGTATAAGAGGTCGAGAATCTTAACCGGAAGGATGTGGAATATACTCGGTGTAAAAATAATAGCTTTCATAGTTAAATTGTCGTCGCCTACCGGTACGAATTTTTCGAAAATTTTGTACCGATCACCGGGAACTCAAAAGTTTTGTTTTTCCCTACGTTACACCTAATTTTTTGTCTACATTTCTATTTAATTTCACTTTAAAAATTTGAAACGAACTTTCATTCAGCACTATCATTCCTCGCTATGTATCCGTGTCGCGTAGACAACGCACACAATCGAAGAATTATGGGAACAGTTCTCCAAGCGATACACCGACATTAAAATGAGTTTTTATACGATAAACCTGTAAACATCGAACGATACGAAGTTTTAATGATTCGTAGTTCGGAAGATTATTCCGCGGGTTTCGCAACATTTCATTTATTGCACATTAAATGGCCTTTGTGAGCGAGCGTATGGTACACTTCGAAGAATACGTGATTCCGCGAGTTCCTCGAACTCCGATCACGTTCGATGATTTCTACGGGTCAATTGGCTTTTTATTTAATAGTTGAACGATCGATACTGGGCTCTTTTGGACCACGCAACACATTGCACGGGTCCAATCAGATTTTTCGAAAATAAAAATTAAATACGGTGGCTCGAAAAAATTGTCGGACACTGAATTAATTTGACTTTTTCGTAATGTCTTAGTTAATTACGAAAGAATCAGGGCGTTGTCTTTATCCCTTCTCCGTCTAGTAGCGGTATAAAGAGGTAATTTAAGTATCGTTCGAATTGAACACAGTAGGGCGATTATATTCATATGTACGTTAATGTTTAATGGATTTCGTGCAATGACTCTGGAAGTTAATAATTCACATGCGTTGAATGGGTATAGAAATCTCTGCAATTGTTGCACCCACACCCCTACACCCACACAATTTAAGTCCAATATACATTATCAATTGAAAATAATATTGATAGTAATAGCAATAACTCTTTATAATTTAAGCATTACTTTGTTCTATTTTTCTCGTTATAACTTTGTAATATTTAAACACTAGTGTTCCCATGAACATTGGATAAGAACCACTGCTGCAACGTCGGATAGACACGTATGCAAATCGAAAAATAGACTCCCTAATTTAATTTGAAAAAACGTTACTTAAAAGGTCATCCCGCTGAACTCGATTCCCTGCATACAACGAACTGTGCATGGTGATTATGTATTTTACCGGTTACGTCACGCACTCAGTCTTGCAAAGATTGCTTGCGCTACAGTAGATAAAGCTTTTCGAAATCGTATCAGCAAATATTTGTTGAAGTACTTCGATGCAATCGTTCAGTAACTATTTAGAGTAGTTTCAAAAGCATTTGATCACCGAATTTTTGATTTTCGAAAATTTGTCGATATTTAACGGTTACGGTTTTGTAGAAAAGGATAATAGAATAATGAAACTGAACTTGTTTCAAAGCTTGAAGCCCCTACTTCTATGCGGCATTTGTGTGCAATATGCGTCGTTCATAATTTGTTTATAAAAATATAAATTTGTACGTGCTATAATAAATGTTTTTTAAAATATAGATTTTGAAGGAAATATTCATTCCCGACGACTGAATGGATAAATTTTCTCTGCACAAGTTGTAATAAATATTTTTTACAGTTTTCACGCGTACAGCTTGTTTTAATCTTAATTTGCGATAATTGGACGACGAACACATATTCCTGTGAATTAATTTGCGATCATTTAAGTACAAAATTTAATCAATTAAATGCGAGGTTAGGATTAAATTTATGAGTAACTTTAATTGTAATTTTCAATAGAAAGATCACCAGACGAAATTATCAATAAAATGCGCATTTCAATTATATGATAGTTAACTTCTGGTTGACAGTGATGCAAGCTCGACTGCAACCATTGCGCGTCGTTCCAAATTTCGAGATTAGGCGCAGCCCAATTTATTAATTGCAAAATTCAATTGCATCGAACCGCATTAAGCGAGATTGACAATTTTCAATAATTAGGAACCAATATCGCGACCATAGGTTGTTTATCGACATATTCAATTAACCCGACCAATGGATTTTGCGTTCCATAAATTTATTTATAAAAACCCGAGTCTTGATAAAGTTTTATTGAAATCAAACAGACAGTTTGATCTTTCTTAATTTGCCGTGCACATTGATCGCTGTCCAGCGCGTAACAGCCACAAATAATACACAAATATCGGCGATACTCGGACGCTTTTATGAATTATGTCCTAAAATTCCGCGAAGATTTCGATGTAAATGCTCTCGTCGTGATTTTTTTTACGACGCTGAATATTAAGATATCCACCGGCGTCAATTATGTATAAATATTTATGAACGAATTCGCTCAAGCGTTTTCATGCCGTCTAACGAGCTGCGACGTGTTTTTTCCGAGGCGATCGCGTTATTTCAAATATGCGTCTAGCCTTCGGGTTCTCTTACGTATATGCAAGAACAAAAAAAAATAGGTGAACTTTGCAAGTGTTTCGTGTCGTATCGCCCCGGTTTATTACACGTAATTGTTAACATTAGTTTTGCGCTATGCGATGATAGATAACCAGGGGAAGCGAGGTAGAGTACGTTGACCTACTGCCGATGATGACATAGAACGAATGGAACACGCGGTTGCATGAATACGCATGATCGCTGTTGTCTCTTCAATTTCTGTCGATTTAGAAATTACCAAGAATGATCGAGCGAATAATAATTAGCGGTGCACAGGGCGTATCGCGTGAAAGAGACCGCGTAAATATCTCCAGCTCGCATCAGATTGTTAACGAAAAACAATTCTCTACGTTCTAAATAGTGTGTCTTTATTTTCTTGATCTCGCTAGACATATAGTTATTGCTACTATTAATTAGTAACATGATTTACCACGTCTTGTTACAGTTTCTCCACGTGTTCATTGTTGGCGAAGGTATTCCCTATAAATTATGGCTAGCTGAGAAATTAGATTTAGCTGAATACTGCTGTTTCAGGCAATCGTTTTTGTCACTGTTTCTCGGGCGTGAAGAACAATTACCGGCGTAACATGAGTTGTGGAATTATTTATTATCGGAGTCAAGAATTTCGTGCCGTTAACTCTGCGGTGAATTAATTGAGCAAATATAGACGATCCAGTCTAATTATGGAGAGTGAAACTTCCCGTGTTTGATTTTTTACGGTTGTTCGTTTATCAAAATTTAATAAAATAACAAAGTTCGTGAAGTATTTGTTAATGAATTCTTGATATTACAGGAAAAAAATGAACGCGCGTTAGAAGTTGCCAGTGCGTTCGCTTCGTTCAAAAATAATTGTTTGGATTAATTACGGCGATTTCTAACAATTGCGAATTTGTTAACATTTCTCGACTAATTGCGTCTCAGGCTTCAACACTAATTTTCCGCAGAAATTCTTCCGCGAAGTTACCAACTTTCTTCGTCTGATTAGTGTCACCAGTTTTTAATTGCATTGAGGAGAGTTCGTTACAGAAAGTATCGCACAATTATAAGTTTATTATAATCTTGCCTCGTTTCAGGTATCTTAAATGGACAGAGGAATTTGCGTTATATTAAAGAAAAATAGCTTCGCAGAATTATTTTGTGCACGGTTGATCAAGCAAAGGATTACGAACATTTATTTCCATAATCGCAGAACAACTTCGATTAATTTTACCGAGATCCCTACAGTTTAATGCGCTGCTAACATTACGTTTCAAATCAACTATAACTTCGGCTAAAAATATCACTGTTCGGAATTTCTAAAATATTTACATGGAACTTCAACGACTAAGGCGAGCTTAGAATTGTGTTTTGCGACTTCCTGATTTTTCTAAATCATGCAGACATTCTTGGTTGATTATAATAATACGTTGCTAGATCGTAGATCAACAGCGTCGATTTTGAAAGTGTTACAGGATGGAAAGAACGTTTCCAAAAGCAAAATTATTGGAAAGCGAATTTTTTTAGCTTTCTACCGGCAATAAGGAATACGAACACCTAAATACATGTAAGGCATGCATAATGTTTAACGTAAAATCCGTGTGCTTCGTGTTCAACTTTTTATTATTCCCTGTCTGTATGTTTCTCCCATTGATTTTTTACAAATGAAAACCAAGATATGTTAATGGACACTAATATCATCCATGCCTGCAACTGGTTTTGCCGGATCTTTTTTAGTCTTTTAGAAGGAGTTCTTGTTAGTTATGTTCGTGTTTGTGAAAGTATACTGACAACGCCTGCCTCTCGACGCGAATTTGTAAAATACGAATTTCAACGCTTCTGAACCCGTGCGAACGGAATGAAAAAACAATGAACATCTTTGAAAAGACCGTTAACTAAATTTTTAGTTACCGTCGATATTATAGAAATCGATTAAAATGTTAATTTAGGATATTTAATTACAAGCGAAGCAACGTGTGAAGTTCGTGTAGCTTCAATTTGTGCATTTGCTTTCATTTCGATGTTGAATTGCAATTTTTGTTTGTAAATTCCGTCGGTGAAAGAACGTCGAAGCAGAAGACAATTCTTGAAAATAACAGTAGCGAAATTGGCAATAAAATGTAGTAGACTACATTGCCAGTAAATTCTGCTATACGAGCGATATGAATACTTTCACATGTTGCTATGTTTCTCCTTATTGTACTTGTAAACATGAGAGAATTCTCGGAAGCAATCACGTCTGATATCTCGGAAAATAAAATACAGTAGTAAAATCTTTATGTAAAATCAGGAATTCACAAGGTTCATTGAAAGAAGTGAAATTTTTATACAAGCTGTCTCTAATAATCTCGAATGAATATTTTCTTACCAAGTGATCAAAAAATGAAAGCTGTCTTGTTGTAATTCATTCAAGAAAATTTGCCTCAGCGTCTCAAACAAACCGTAGTACCGGATTACCAAGCGATTTTACGCGAAAACAGTGGAATGTTTACAACGCATTGCCAATGTTGCCACAATCTATTGTGTAGACAGTAAATAAATATCGCTTATCAAAATCTCTAGTCGCAACTGATACGCGTCTAGCCTTAGAAGGACACTTCTACTCAGTACACAGCGCGTGTTGATACGTTCTTCTGGTTGCATCGGAAATGATAAAAACATAAGTAAATAAAATAAAGTATTTCACTTCAAGGATTGTGCCTTGAAGAATTTATATCGAACAGTGGATCAGGGACTGCGATAATACAGTAGAAATACGAACGAATCAAATTAGACGCGATTGGGAGGGTCCTCCGCCATTTTGTCGCGGCATTATTCGGACGATGTAGATATCGCGTGGGTCTAAATAGTTAAAAATGCTTCGAAATTTTTCTCATAATCCAACAGAGAGCTTTAAATACTCGCCTTTTTACAATAAAACTCAATACTCGTTATAAAATTCATATTAAGCTTTATGCGAGATAATTGATTCGAAGACGAGATATATAAAGTATTCAAAATCGGTTCTGATAATTCCTCGGCGAAATAGCGTGCTAGTTAATAGCTTATACATTAGGGATACCGAAGATCCGAAGAAGCTATAGTTTCTTCAAAGGTGTGCTCCTGGTTCAGCTGAACAGAATGGCTAATTGAATCACGAAACTGTTACATTCCTGGAGGCATTAAATTGGCTCTTTCACACAGTGGGCACTCGAACGCATCTTTTATGCAGTTTCATTCAAAAGAGAGTGCAACTCTTCGCTCGGTGGATGCACTGTTGCACCTGCGAATGAAACAAGGTCATGAGAACTAAGACCGTACGGCTTTCTGCTTTTCTTCGGTCGCTTCCTCCATCATTTCGACCGAAAAAGAAACGTGCAGAAGGGGGCCCAACTTATGAAACAAGATATAACTCGTCGCATCAGCATGACTCATCCTGTACAGTCAGTCCTTCGTGTCGGTCCATTTTTCTCATTTGTCGGGTAATGATCGCTCCTCGTTGCGGGCTTTATGACAGTGGCTTGATTGATTGCAATTTTATTTCGAGATTTTTACAAACGCCAGGTGCTTCCTGCTCTGTCTCTTTTTAGGGTCGATGTAGAACCAAGCGGAGATTTGTTGTTCAGAATTTTAGTGGTCAATGTATTTGATAATAAAACGTGAGGTTTCTGGTATCGAACGTTGCTTTCGGCCGTGGTTTCCAAATTCTTGAGAAAATGGGAATAGATCGGAAGCGTTAATTTCGCATTCTTCTTATTTAGCTTTTAATTTAGTATTATTTCCTAAGAATGGTCAGAGTGGGTTTATTATAATTTGTAATAGCGTTTATCAGTATTAGTGATAGTGGAATGGGAACGATTTAAACGAAAGTGTCGAATATTGTCCTCTACCTTAACGTATTGCTGCTAGAAAAGATGTTAAAAGATGAATTAACAATAGAAACCTAGTTTTAACTGTAAAGGGAAGTATATGCCAATCGGAAAGAAATTATTTAAAGAATCACGAATACGTTGAAAGATTTGGAAAGTTGTGCTAGCTGTGAAGTTCGTAACAAAATATTGAATCAGATGCAGAAACTTAGCGAAGAGCGTTGTACTGCTGTTACGTTAATTATATATATATGAAAGTGTTTTAGTAAAAGCTTTTGCATTTTTTGCTATGAGTCAATATTGATCCGGTTTTTTAGTTTTAACCCCACTTATCTGGGAAACGAATGGGCAGATGGAGGGATGTTTCTTAAATAGCTCGTCGAGACCCACAATTTGAGGTATGACTCATTAAAAAAACACGTTTCCACTTCTGGTATTCTTCTCGCAAGTGCGTTAGCACCGCTCTACAGATGTTCCTCTGACGTTCTCGTGGTGCATAGACTGCGGATTTTTGTGCATTTATAATTTTCGGTGGAATTCCAAACAACATTTCGTACGTTTTCCGATCGCTTCTTTGATCTGCTGGAACTATGGGAAATAAAGTTCTAATATTTAGCTCTACTGTTTTAAAACTTTTGTTAAACTATTTCTTACATATTTTATCGAATTTAATAAATTACTAAATATTGCTCAAATATTACTAAATATTATTAAACAGTGATTGTCTAATATAAAAATATTGATAGAAAAACTTTACTAGAATAGTGGAAAAATGCTTAAAAATTATAATTGTTACTTTATCATAGACGCATAAGAGATTACTATAAAATATCAATTGTTAACATTTGTAAACATTATTACTGATTTTCTATGGAAATTAACTCTTACTATGCGATATTTTATACCCTAATGCTATATCCAGTTATAAAATGTGGCCTCGTTCTTGTTATATTCAAATGTTTCAGTTAATCTTCTTTATGTTTTACTATCAATGTTCACATTGAGGCTTCTCAGAAGTGATAACATTCTTAGTATGCATTAAAGAGTCAGAGAATAGTGTTCGTTCAGTAATCTAATACTTCTGTTAGGATCACTGTCCTGATTATGATAACGTAGGAACTATACTGTACAGTACCCGTGATCGCAGATGATTAATGAAAGACAAAATCTTTCATGAAGGTTACAAAATTATTTATTTGTCATTTACTTGATGTACGACTACGTTATATACAAGATTGGCGAAACTTTAATGCTGGCATATATATTTGTGTGCGACAAACTACAAATCAGCGTATTGCGTTGCCAAAAAATCTGGTTTTTCTCAATATGGTATTTTTATCGTATTTTTAAATTCAAGAGATAACATACAGTTCAATGTTTTACGTAACTTTCGTATTTTGCAGTTTTTTAATTAGCACGTAAAAAAGATTTTTAAACACAAGTTTGAGCACCAGGTTATTGACGCAGGGTTTAATTACTTTCCAGCACAATAAGAACAATGGACAGTTTATAGCCGCAGCTTTTCTTAGTCGCCAGCCGGCTTTATCATAAATAAAAATTGCTTCAATCCTCTGTTGTTTTGAATAATTAGCTATGAGTAATAAGTGAGACGTTTAGCGGTACAATAATATTCTCATTGCTATAGCGATCTATGGAACACTTCGTACGTATCTCTGCGTATTGATAAGGATATCTAACAGATTTAGTTGCTGCTGAGAACTGCATCGATATCGATAGACACGTGCACTGAGCATATATACAATAAAAAAGCACGAAGTTTGCATTCTAATACTGCTTTGAAATTGTACTGTTTCTTCGATGCTCAAGGTCACTTTATGGCCAGCTCTCAGACATACTTGAACGCGTTTTAAAGTTCGCCGAGAGCCGCGGTAGAAAAAAGATACGCTTTGTTGGAAAAAATACCTGCGTGCATGGAAAAGATCGAAAAATCTGTTACAGTTCAAAAAAGTATTAACAATGTTCCTAAGCAGAGAGAAACGCTGAAGTGTTCGTTCTTAGCTGTGCAAACAAATCAAAACGATAAATCGATTTCTATCATACAATTTTATATTTTAGCGTTTGATAAGGCAAGATATTTCAACACTTGTATAGAAATTACTGTATAATATTTATATATTTACATTTTAATGCTTGCTGTATAAAGACCAGGTAAATATTTATCAAGTCAACGAGGTAGAAAGGCGTTTGGAAATAATGTATTATAAAAAGAAAGAAAGAGAAACAGAATTGTGGGAAAATTTGAAAATATTCGACGATGGAAAAATATAGCAAACAAATATCTCTGTATCTCACATCTTCGAAATAGGCAGCAGAAAATGAAGTAGAATCTTCACTGGCAATTTCCAAGAATTGTTTATAGATGCAAGAGTCGGTCAGAGTCACACCTCAGAGATGCAATAACGACTGAGTAATTAGGAAACGGATGCATAAGCAGAAAGGAATACACGCAAGTTAGTCAACGTTATGTCACCGAGATTCAATAATTGCGGAATAATTAGAAGGCGGACGCGTAATCGAAAATAAATATCTAGGGAGAACTACCATGAATGGTAAAAACGAAACTATATTATGCGTATCTAATCGCATGTAATTTGAAGCCGCTACCAGTTAATACGTAACTATGTCAGACAATTAATCATGACGATGAATAAATCACTCATCTGTCAATCTCCGATTTTTCTAACTTTATTTAAATTTAGTGCATTGTCTGTTAAGTCTAAATTTTCTAGATTTATTTAAGGCTACAGTTATCTTGATTTAAACAAAAGCGCACCATTCATGGCAGTTCTCCCCTAAGACTTAGTCAAAGATACATCTTCGGTTGCAATAATTCCGTAGGTGGGTGGAGAAAATGGAATTGTTTAAACAACGTGCGCGAAGAGATTTCGGGATTGATTAGTCCGCAAGGGGCGGAAATGGAGAGAAAATGGCTGCGGGAACGGGGAGCAACAAAGTAGGAGGTACGGTAGGGGCGTGTGACGAGTGGAAAATGAAAGTTTACAAACCAGGAGAAAAAAATAACAGGGTTGGGAATAAATTCCTGGGATGCGGCGGATTCAAAAGGGAAAGATAAAGAGCTCCAGGTGAAGATTAAAGGACGGGATGTGGCGAACTTGTATGAAACTTGGGTGACGGGAAAAGGCTGAATGGAAATACCGGCGGGAGTCGGTGGGAGAGAATGCTGGTGGAAAGACAATGGGGGAGGAAGATGGCGAGAAGAAAAGTGAGATGAATTGGAAGGCGATGGAGAACAAGTACGGCTTGCATGCAAGGGCATTAGGCAGGTTCACGTGACTATGGAAGAAAGGGAACGGAAGAAGGGTGAAAAGGTTACCAACCAAAATAGTTGCAGCCTTGCACAGTGTCCATCGCCTTCTTCATTGATACCGTCGATTTATTTCGACGTTTCTGAATCAGATTGTATCGTCGAAGAGACGTCGCAGTCGTCTGGATCATCGAATTCGATCAAACTTTGTCGGACGAATCTACATTGTTACTGATAACTAAATAAAAATTTAACAAAACATCATAGAAATATGATGGTTCGTTAAGTTCTTCTTTAAATATCGCTAAAAATGTAAAAGCTACTTTGAGCCTATAATTATACTTACCACTTTGGAAGAAAAATAAATCCGTGACATTGCCTTTTGAAGAGCATTGCGTGTAATGCTCTTATTATAGTAGTTGCTCCAGCTGCGATATATACCCAAGCAGTTTCTAACGTTTATAGAATTGTAAACTGAGAGGCTCATTCGATCGTGTCGGGTTCAGCGTGAAAACCGCTTGTCTGCAAAGGGTTAAAACGGCGTGACCAAGAAACGGTAGCTCTAGGTTTTCCCGTCACCTCTTTCAAGGGCCACGTTTTGCGAAAAAGATGCTGGCGAAGTTCCGCCGAACAATTTATGTGCGCTGTGTGTATAGCATGTGAGGGCGGGTGAAAGAAACATGGACACACGTGCTTGAAAAGTACTCACATGGGGGAGAGAAAAAGAGTGTCGGAAGACTAAAAGAGATCCTGGGAGCAAGAGAAACTGGGCGTAGGTGGATGTAGTTAGAAGAGATAAGGCGGAGAGTCAAGAAGACGATAATGGACGCTACAAAGAGCACAGTAAGGGCCGAGGAGAGTAAACGTTGAAAGACAGCGTAACAGTAGTTTCAAGTGGCGCGATGAATCTAGACAACGTTAAATCACTCTAACCAAATACTTGAAATTAGAAGTACAGCGGAACCTCGATTATTCGGACTTCAAAGGAGGAGAAAAAGATCTTCCAATTATAGAGGTTTTAAGTCGAAAGAAAAACATTAATACATTGAAATGACAATTTGCATCTCACTTTTCATTCGTCGTTCGATCATTCAATACGTCGATTGTCGCTTTTATCACATCGTTCAATTTTAACGATTTGAACGTTATATAACCAGTATCTTTTAATTTGATCTACTCATTTTTGCTATAAATGCGTAATATCTGTATTTAACAAATTAGAATGTATCGCTCATTTTTTTCATTATTTAAGTTTTCCCCTCTCATTTCGAAAAACTTTCTCCTGTTAAACAATTGCATAGAAGGATGGGAGATTGTAACTATTAAAAATTATTCTACATGAATAATTTAAGAATTATAATAAACTAAAGTTTAAATAAGAGTCTGAGTACTAGTTTTTTTTAATAATTTAAGGTTCTTTGAACGATTATTTATAGGTATTAAACATGCTATCTTAACAAATAGATTGAGATTATTAAATCTTTCGATTAACCAGATAAATAAATGTATTCCAATACAACCAAATAAATTGTTCTCTGATCTGCAATTTTGTAAATCAGCATAGTGAAACAGGATTCAGATGTATTATTTTCGATTGATCGATGACTTAATTTTAAATTGATCATGCTAATAGAATTAATTGCTTTCAGGGCCGACACACCAAGACTGGTCAGTTGGCAGCCATCAAAGTTATGGACGTCACAGAAGTGAGTATTGGTTGAGGCGTGATTATGATTCCGATCACTTTCTTTTTATCGATAATAATGTATTCGATTAACGAACGTGCGATTCAGCATATCAAACTAGCAACAAAAATGGATGAAAGTAGAGTGCAGATGTATGCTTTTATTTCTGTATTCGAAAACGACTCTCAGCGTATTATGACTATTCTTTTTACTTAATAAAGGTCTTTTACTTATTCACCTGATTTTATTGTCTATCTTTTTAATGCAACGCCTACTCGTCGCTCATTGTCACGATCATCATCGTCGTTGAATATTATCGAAATAGTGAATTCAATTAAACTGTAAAATACACCATTATCAAATTAACGTGTATAACGTATCGCTTCCATTACATAATAACGGTGTTTACCTTGGGGAAAATCGTGCATGCTTTGTGAAATATGAATAACACTTGAATAATTCGAAGGCTGTGCAGAAGCTGCAATAATGGACAAAAAAAACGAGAATGTGTTTATAAATTAACGGTTTAGCATGATGAGCCTAAAAAAATTAGAGCTTCACCTCTGACCTTCTCCATCGTGGCGCTATTTCTTGAATCTTCCCTTGTGCAACGTAGAGGAAAATAAATCGATGCGAAGGTACAGAATAAAAAAAGTGAGACCCCATCAGTGATCTCACACTCTGCTCGGCTACTTAGCTTACTTTCCGTGAAAAATATTAACTAGGACAGTTAAAAATGAGAATACAGGTTCTTGCCGATGAAATAGCCGCCAGGTTAATTGATTCCTTGGCTCGTTAATAATTGTAATGCATATAAAATGTTGGGCTTGTCCGGTGACGTCGAACGGATTTTAATGAGACAGCCGGAGAGAGATCAGCATTTTTGAAATCATGATAATTAATGCGAAATTCTCGGCGGCTTGTAAAATGTCGGACCGAAATAAGAAGAAACGGCTGACGCGACGTGAACATTTTGATTAGAAGAATATTACAATTGGCGCGATCGTAAGAGTTTTAAGTACGTTTTAAAAATTGTAATGTTATTACCTGCACTGCTAACTAATACCAGACATAAAAGTGCAATGATTTGATCGTAACTCATACTTTCACGTCGAAACCTTTGGTAGTATTAATTTTAAATACCGACATTAAAGTAGCAGCTCGGTGATTTTTAAAAGTGTGAAGATATCGAGTCTTGGGATTTTCGAAGTTGCGTGATCATGATTCATACAGGTAAAGAAGTGACTCTCATTTCAGTGATTTCCAATATATAAATGAATCATGCGGCTTCCAGGTTTTTATCTCGTAGAAGTCATTTTCTAGACACCAACATAGCCTGAAACAGTTATATCAGTAGGTAAGAATCATAGTAGCGTAACTCACAATTTCGAAAATTGTTTGCTTACCTTTTAAAATGTAATCTGCTCCTGCCAAAATGTCAAAAGGACAAATGAAGTCAATTATAAATTTACCATAAAGTAACTTAACCCTACATTATCTTAATAAATTTGGTCAGTAAACAATACACATGATAGTAAGCGTTTCTCACAATAAGGAAGATGCGACTTACGTCACTATGTTTCTTTGCATTATTAAGAATGTAAACTGTTCAAATAGTCAACTATAAAAGCTTTAGGACACCTCGTACATTCGTAGAAGACAACAGCAACTGATTATCGACGGTTTATCAGAGTGATTACCGTGGAAGGTGACACGTCGTTATTGTCTGTCTTACAATAGCTGCATTCACGTTTATCTTCCAGCAAGTCGATAGATTGAAAGAGATTAAAATTGCATTGTAAAAATGAGTCACTAGTCATTAGTTCTAATTGAGGACAATTCAATCGTAAACTGTCATATTTCAATCGCTATTAAAATAGTACGTAACATGCACTAGAACACTACACTTATATGCGTCGCACTGTTGCTGTTAATTACTATTGATTATTAACACGTTCGTCGCCAACAATCGACCACCAAAATTTTCACAAAATCAAAGCAATTTAATGAATTAAAGCGAAATTAGAAAGTTAAAATTGATCATAGGGGATGGAATTAGAACACTTTCGCATTCGAAATATCCTAGTCAAATTCAGTTCGTTTGGATATATTAAAATGAAAATAAATTTTCAAAATTATTTAAAAATTTTCCTTTAGATTTTTGTGAAACGATTAACGAAAATTAGAATTTTCATTTAGATCCATTTACGACTAATGTTGTTCAATAAATCAAGTTTATCAGTTTATGCTTCTCTTTTGTTACAAAAAGTACAACTAAGGAAGAAGCTTTCTCGTATCGGCTCGATTAAAACGGTGTTAAATCCGATATTGCGTATTCAGTATCGCGTATCGCGTATTCTGTTTCATCCCGAATAAAGTCCCGTCGGATTTTTCAATGGTTTCTAAATATTATACAACACTTTAAAGTTTGATTGTGCTTCGCGCTCCTCTGGGCGGTGCTCGTTTATTGTTCACGCTTCCCTGCCCCTTCAAACATGCTCCTCCACTTCGCAGATTTGTTGAAAGGTCAGGGTGTTGTTTGCAACGTCTGAACGCACACAAGCGTTCTCCTATTTGGGAATTATTCAGATAACCAGCAAGGATTTAAAGCGACAGTTGATTTGCATCGTCTCCACTGTTGCGCGAGCTCCGATAAAACAGCCACGTTAACACACCACCACTACCTGAAACTAGCATAATCTGTTGAACACTTAGACGCAGCAGAAACTAGCTGCTTGTGCTAAATTATTCGGGCGCGTTTTACATTCATTTTTTGAACAGGTGTTTAATTGTTATATGCAATTGCCCTTCAGCTTGTAAACAAAAATGGACAATTTGGGAAGGGGAGATACGATTTGCACCCTATTTTTATAGTTGTTGACAATCGGCAGTTATAAAAATAAACCCCGAGGCTCGAATAATCGTATCTTCTCCCCCCAAATTGTTCATTTTTGTTTACAAGCCGAAGGAAAATAGGGGCTAAAGGACAAAGGACTAATTGATCCTTAGCGTGTCCAGTTATATTTTTGTCAAGAAGGTCTGCCGTTTCAGTAAAACAAAGGAACAGTATTATTTCCAAAGTCGTACAATTTCTGTGCCCACTATTGTGCACAGTGTGAGTCACATACCATAGAAAACATCATCGTAATTTATTTTCAAGGTGCCGAATATTGAGCAATGTTTTTTACAGTGCACGTTGCGGAAAAGTTTCAACATTAACGACGACTGTTTTGAAAACATCAAACAAAAATGTTAACAGAAAAATACACAGTCCTAACATAGAGTATACACGTTAAATCTTAAAGATAACTTCACAGACTGTCCTATAAAACTCAGTTAGTATACATCTGAACAAACTATCTCGATCATAAAATTTACTTAAAAAACGCTTTCTGTTTATTATTAATCTTTCAAACGGAGGCTCGTAGATTACATAAAAATTTATTCTACGCCAATTTTATAATCGAAAAGTCAGGTAGTTAAAAGCTTAAATAACTCCTACAAAATCATATTTAATCCCGAGGAATCTTTCGCGCGATCATAAAGAGGTACATTATCAGTCGTAGATGATTCACCTTGTGCAAATACAATAATACCGATTTAAAGAAATCCGCTGTCACAACGCTGGGAGAAAATCTGAAATCTTACGTTGTAAATCGATTTTGTCACGCCCATGAAACTGGCTCGTTTTTGCTTGCTCGCTGCTTTATCGTTATATTGCAGACAAGCTCATTTTATGCAGGAATCATCTCCTGGATAACCCGCGAAAACGCTGTTTTCCTCAAACTTTGTTCTTTATCCGCTATTTCGCAGAACAATAAGCCTTTCTCCCGATTGCCTCTAATCCGTTTTATGAACTTTCAAGTGACACACCTCTCCTGTCGCGCGCAATTTTCCAACAGATAAGTACTTGCGAAAGTATCCGAGCGTTCATCGAACACCGATATAAGGCGTACGAGTTCGGAATTGCCGACGAGCTACATTATTTTTCTATATGCCAGAACTTGCTCGATCATTAGCGACTACTAGTCTATATAGATATAGTCTACGACTATATTTATATTCCCAGTGGCGTGGTTTCCCAATTAGAAACTCTCCTAGATCCTTATCTCTTTATTCAATCGATGCGCTTTTAAAATAATACAGAAGAGATATCCAGCAAGTATTATTTTATATACACTATTAATTACTTTATCGAATTGAAAATCAAGCAACAGTTTTTAAATCCGAGTTCGATCATTATATCTTGTTCTCATTTGATCTTTGTAGTTAGATTTCCCCTACGTTACCTACGCTAAATTTCGCTACAGAATCACGAGTTTCTCCCGCGTACAAATTCCAGGAACGTAGAAAATCCTTCGGCCAGTCACTCGAGATAGAACATCATGACACGGACTCGTGACTGTTTATTACGTCTTTTTATCATCGCCGGCGTGCCTCCTAGCAAACATGTATCACTTTCCAATTAGTAGCTCTGCGTATTTGCGATACTTCTAAACGCTCCGCGCAACATGAGTCACGCACCTTGGTGTCACAACCTTCAGCCTTATCGCAACCTTCGCGTTGCTCAATTCCAGTGCATCCTTTCCGTATTTACATCGTGACCGCGAACGGCGCGTATCCGTTCTCGATTCCAACGTCAAGCACAGAAACGATTCGGCTATTCTTCCGCAGGGGACAGATCCGCAACATCATCTGCTTCTTTTCTTTGTCCGCTATTCCTGGCTCCATCGGTGTCGTTGCTCCTCGGTACTCTTTCATATTCTATCTCCCCACGAAATTAACTCTCTGTATGCTTTTTCGCGATAACCAAACACCGCGTTCTGTGCTCCATTCTATTTTCGCGGCGAAAACCCGCGTTCCGACACGTGGAACGCGTCCTGCAGAAATCCACCTCGTGGGCCTGAAAAAAACCGCGGCTCTCGATCACTCTGCGCACACGGAAGTGCCGTTTCCATCGTGGTGTAATGCTTTCCACTGGAAAGGCGAGGGTCCCAACTTGCTTTTCCGATCGTTGATGGTTTTTATATCCTAGAATTGGTTTCCAAATAAAATTGATTAAAGACGCGATTAAATAATTGGAATTTACCAACGAGCGTCAAAGTATATTGCGAACGAAAGAATTAGTTTTGTCTTCATTTACATAATTTGGTACTCGAGTCAGTACTTCTCGTTATATAATAATGTAAAAATAATATTATATTTGAATTATGGAACTGTAACAGAATACCATCTTGTAGAAAACAAAAATTTATTGCGTAATGAGCTAATTTTTCCTTGCGAATTAGTTTAGAGTCAAAATGCAATCAGAGATATCCGACCCATTTTCTATATTAATCTTTATTTTCCACTCGTTTAAGCAATGCCCGAGTGGTTACATCTGTTGCCGCAATAGTGAGGATGCAATCTTAGGATTTTCGCCAGCTGTTACTACTGCAGTATCATCTGTAGGATTAGATGGTTAGATATGAGAAGTTGATGCCGATCGTTCGACAACGGTGCACAAACTTTGGTACACAGCGATGTTATAGACATCAGTATATATATATATTTTAGTATCTTTTCTACGGATAACGATTTTTCATCTCGTCCTCCATCAGATTCAGTTGTTGCACATCGATAAGTTGATTTTACCCTCTTTACAATCGCGTCGTTGAAGCTGACATCGAGCTTATAGACTGTAGTATTCCTGGCTAGCTCTCTATCAGATTCGATTGTCGTGTGTAGAAAGATATATAGTAAGGTCTTTTGGACTGACATCAAGTCTACGAGTAACAGTATATACGATTTTGCGATCGTTTATCTCGTTAGCGATTCGCTTTCGGTGAAATTTCTGAAGGAATTACGGTAGGGGTGTATCAAGGAGCTGATTTTGATTAATCTTATCTTCGTAGTTTGGCCATCGCGACTCATATCAAGCGTCTACGTAATACTGTATATGATTTTGCGATCGTTTCTCTCGTCAGCGACTTCCTGTTCGTTGGTTCTCTACGAGTTTTAAGTTCTTGCACATCAAAAGGTTGATTTTACTGAAGGCTATATGGTGTACCGTCTTTATAACATAGTGTATTGGACTGATACCAAGTCTCTGGGCAACAGTGCATATGATTTTGCCATAATTTTCCTGGTTGACGACTCCCTTTTGGCCACTTCCCTTTGAGTTTCATTCGTTGTGCATTAGAGGCCCGATTTCACTGATCGATATACGGTGTATCGTCTTTGTAGCTGAGTATTTTGGACTGGCATCGAGTTTGCAAGGAACATTGTACACGATTTCGCCATCATTTATCTTGTCGGTGATTCTCTTTCGATCAGTTTTGTTCGAAACCTGGTTACATTCTTTGCATTCTGATGAAGGAAATTTCCAGTTTATATAAAGATCCGCAGCTTAACACGTGGTAAACTCGCCGCACCGATTCGTGTATGGCATATTCTTTTAATAGTCGTATTGTTCGGTCTGACAATGAGCTCAATAGCCCGCGAATAGTCCGCATTCTTTTCTCTGGAAATATCGAACTGTACAAACGCATAGTTAGCAATGTAAACGATTTTGCAATCTGGCATCTGTTTTCTGTGCTTCCTCTTACTCGATGATTTTCTCTTCCTGTTTCTCTTGCTGGACATCGACAATACTCAACCAACGTTGATGAGCTTAGATAATCCATTTAGATAAGGAACGTTCAAGAGGGTTAATCGCCACTCAGCTAAATGATATCAAGTACATCAAGGAAGCCTGATTATGATGACGAAATTGTATATTCGGCTAATTCTATTTCCTGTACATGTGAAACAATTTCTTGACGGAATTGGTGTTTCAAATTTATAGAAAATTAAGACCTCCAGTAGTAAATTATTGTCCTATATCACCTTTATTTTATCAGCGCTGGAAATCCACGAAGTTAGAGTTAAAATAAATATCATTTTATAAGTTTACACGCTTCTTTGGATTTGACCTAATTCGATCCCTTATTATAGCAGGTTTAATAAACAATGTTTATAAATTGCTACAGCTTGTGTTGGCTGTGCAGTGATCGATTAATGAGTGGCGTAGGTGTTGAAAATTATTAGTTCTTTCTATAGCTTTCATTTCTTTGTGGTTGGCAGAGTGTGCTGCTATAATAAGATTATGAAAGATTTATAATAATTAATTAAAAATAACATTCAATTGTTTTTGTGTAGAATTCCTGTAAAATAAATAATATTGAGAAATTATATAAAGTAAAATATAAATTAATATAAAACAGTTACTTTAAAATTATGCAAGCATACTAATTGTAATATTATGTTATAAATGAAACTGTGTCGCGTTCAATCCTATACGAACGAGAAAAATTTCAGACACGTGCATATTGCGAATTATGTATTTTCTGCACTCATTACCTTCATCCTTTCTTTTCCAAAGTTCGTTCAATGTAGGTAATATTTACCTTACGCGAACACTATTACAAAGGTTTTACTATTAGACATTTATACATTTCTTCGAATTTTTACTAACGTTAATATCTCTTTCAGGATGAAGAGGAAGAAATCAAATTAGAAATAAATGTATTAAAACGGGTGGGTACGAGCTGTTAAGATTATTTTCAATCGTAAGATTCATAATTTCAGAATCGATAAGTTTAAGCTGATTGTCGTTGTTATTGCAGTATTCAAATCACAGAAATATAGCAACGTATTATGGTGCCTTCGTGAAGAAGTCGTCACCTGGGAAGGATGATCAGTTATGGTTGGTTATGGAATATTGCGGAGCTGGCTCCGTCACAGACCTTGTGAAGTCAACGAAGGGCCAGAGTTTGAAAGAGGAATGGATTGCCTATATATCTCGAGAGATATTAAGGGGACTTAGTTATCTTCACAGCAATAAAGTTATTCACAGGGATATCAAGGGGCAAAATGTTCTGCTGACTGACAACGCCGAAGTTAAATTAGGTGTGTTATGCTTGCTATTTCACTTCACTTATAATAAGTTGATAATTGTTATAGTTATGATTTATAAGTTACATAGTACTTTTATAATGTAATATAAAATACAGAAGGGTAAATGGTACAAAAAAAATACAAATAGATGTTTATCAGTGTTATTAAATGGTTAATCGTTTATGTTTTGCATTGTAGTTGACTTCGGTGTGAGCGCACAGTTAGACAGGACAATAGGTAGAAGAAATACATTTATCGGGACGCCTTATTGGATGGCACCGGAAGTGATAGCCTGCGATGAAAATCCAGACGCCACGTACGACAATAGAAGTGATCTCTGGTCCCTCGGAATTACAGCCTTAGAAATGGCTGAATCGCAACCACCGCTTTGCGACCTTCATCCAATGCGAGTAAGTACGCGAGAGAGCTTCCCTTTAAAGCGACACAAACGCCGAGGCGGATGATAACGTTTAATTTTCCAATCTGATTACGCGCGACAGGCCTTGTTTCTGATACCGCGTAGCCCTCCGCCAAGACTGAAGTCGAAGAAGTGGTCGAAGAAGTTCCACAGTTTCATCGAAACGGTGTTAGTGAAAGATTATCATCAGAGGCCATACACAGAACAGCTTCTTAAGCATCCTTTTATCCGGGACCAACCGACTGAGAGACAAGTCAGGATACAGCTCAAAGACCATATCGATCGTTGTAAAAAACGTAAACAGGAGAAAGGTATGCTAATTAGAGACACCGAATGGGAGGCACAAGCTGCGACGATTTCAATGAACGTAGATCTAGAATGCTGTTGGATGCAAATTTTTCAGACAGTGAAACATTCGTTTTATATTTACAAACTCGCTATATTTGATATAAAAACTTATTATTGTTTTCTTTTACTATCACTGAAAAATATGTGAATACTTTCTTAATTGTAATTACTTATATTTTTTAACTATATTGGTAAACATACTTTACCTATAATTGAACTGAATATTTTACTAAATATAATGAAAAGTTATATTGAGTTAACATCAATACAATCATTAAAAAACTACCTGCTAGTTCCAGAATGTTAGTGAATTTAGTACTATTAATAGGAACGTAGTCGTAAGAGAATTTAATAATAATATTATATCATGGATTCAAAAAATTGGACTGTCCATATACTTTTGAATCACATTGTATGTATCAGTCTTCTTCATTTTACTAATGTCTTTTAACTTCATTAGAAACGATTTCTATGAAACTAACTGAAGTGATTGCAACTACCTTGACTTGTCATAAGTAAATTGCATATTTGAATGCAAAGACACGTTTCCTTCATAAGAGTAGACACAAGACTTGAGATCTTAATAGTCATTCCCACAATTTCTTGAGGCTTGTAATATTTACTTCATTGAAATGAAACTCTTTTGCATTGTAGAAAGAGACGACTACCGATATAGCGGTAGTGAAAACGAAGAGGATGAGCCAGCATTGGCCGGCGAGCCATCATCCATCGTTCAAGCACCAGGCGGTGATACATTACGCAGAAATTTCCAACAAATCCAAGAGGGCAGGACTCTGACGCAAGAAGTAGCTCCTCAACCACCTGCTGCTAAAGACAAGCCGAGTAGCAGATCACAAAGAGAAATACCAGAGCCAGGACCACCTGCACGGCCTGCAATTCCTCACAGATTAATTGGTGAGTCTGTCAACGTATCAGTATCCAATTTCTCTCATGATTTGCGTAACACTTCTGTTAATACTTTGATAGCCCTCATCATGTAATTTGACCTTATGGATTCCTACTTTACAAATCAAATAGCTTATTACATTTTAGTTTAGAAATAAGATTTTTGTGATTTCTACAACTACAACTCTTTCTTTTAAAATAAATATATATAGGTAAATACATTAATTTGACACAATTTCATGTTATTTACTTTATATTAAATTCATGTATTATTTTATAGGATATAATTGACAAGAATAGATGAATTAAAATAGATGAAAGGTTTTTGGATGTAGGACAGCCATGAGTACGTTAACAGGATTGTCATAATGCGACTGTTCACCTGTTTACAATTTTATAAAGCTTCTTTTGCGCATTATAGTAGTTCCAGATCCGCAGCCACCATCTCGGCCATTGCCGCCAACACCTAGGGACGATCCGCGGCAGCCGCATAAAGTATCAACGCCACCCTCTAATCATCAACCACCTGTCGCCGGTAGCGGTAGTGGCAATTCCGGCGGTCAATCCGCGTCTCAGCGAAACAGTCATGTGTTTAAACCTATGGTAGGCTACTTTGGCTTCGTTCACATGACCGATCTTTTACGTCTACCTCTTTCTCTCTCTTCTTTCTCTGTCACTCTATTTCTATCTTTCTCTTTGATATTGTAACTCCTTTCTCGGCATTCACAACACGCCAATGAAGACTAATATATACGTAGCCAGAGAACTATATGACGATTTGTAGAAATGGCACATGCTAGTTTTGTTTTACTTTGCCATCTTGCTGTCTGTCAGTGACACACACACACACGCGCGCATATACTTACACACCAGTGCCTATCTCTCACACGAAATACAGGTCTGTCACTTATACGACTCTTGTGCCCTCCTTCTGCCGCATTCTTATCGTACGAATTGCACGCGGAGTTTCTTTCTATTTTGCCGATATGGCGTGCACGCACGTAGAGGCGCATTTACGAACACACGATTCTCTTCCTAATGCACTTTGACACGCGACATTTACACCATGAACAGATCACACACGTGTGCAGGGTGAGCCGTTAGACTGTTTCTTGAATTTGCCTGGTCTTTTTTGGAAGAAACAGATCTGACAGCTGGATTTCAAGTTATAACTAGACTACAGAGTTACTCCAAACTCATAGCTAGACTGTGGATTTTTATGAAAATACTTCCAATACTTCTAAATTGATTTAAATGGAATGGAGGAAAAGTATTTTTTACCTTTATTAGAAGTTTGAACATACAGGTCTTCTTCTCATTTAAACAGTCTTTTTCCGAATTCTAAAAAATTATAAAATCTACAGTTTACTTATAGTATAGGCATACAAAAGCAAGTTGAACAATTGTTCTGACCACAATAGGATCGTTTCTTTCGGAAAACGGACAGTCAAACACTTGTAGGACACAATTCTTTTTATTACAATTCAACAGTTTTAAGATATACAAATTAACTAGTCCGGTAAACTATATTAATTGTAGAGGATTCTTTTTCAATTACCCCCAGTTACATCATTATTAAATAATATTAGGTTATTCTGATTCATTAAATTCTGTTTATATATATCCAGTGCATTAAAATTTGTATTAAATTTGTATTATTCTATAAGAATAGTTTACTGGTTATCGAAACGCAAAATTGGTGTTGGACAATGTTATCGAACAACTGATACGGTATTGCCATCTTCAGTTCCACATAGAGAATTCTGTTGTGCAACCCCCGAGAGTCACCCTGTATGGTATACATAATCCCTCTCGTATTTGAAATTATTCGGTTTTTGTTTTTTTTCCATGTTCACACGTACCGTAGCTGCCGCCAAGGAGGCCGGAGGTAAGAACACAACACTTATTTTTCTCTTTACATGTTACATTGTTAATCCCACATCTATACACAGGATCACAATTTACTTTATCCTTTGTACACGTAACATTGCCGATTATCTATACAGAAAGATCTACCAAACAGTCACTATACATAAGCTATAAAGCCAATGATTTCTTTTCATGAATATATATATCTATACACGATCCGCTTGTTTTAATCTCACGCAGAGTACTAATCAACCTTTAGAATTTTCTCATTTAACCAGTTCGACCGTCACCGATTTTTCATCGCCCTGTTGCTTGATGCACATTCACTACTTTCCTGGTATGCTTCACCAAAATTGCCTGAATGTCTGCTCTCATCGGTAGAGTTTTGCGGTGTTTAGATGCGCAAACACAACACGTTCCCTCATGTTTCGAGAAATGTGTTCGAATCGCGTATCTTTATATCGTACGGCATAACGTATGATAAATATTGAAATTATGAATTTCTAATACAAAGAATGTTGTTTTATAAACATGCGTTAGCTCCCGTGGAATGATTGTACCGTTATCTTGAGTGTAAATGTCTTTGATATCTTTATTCAAGAAACATGACCAAACAATATGGAATCTCACTTACTTGACCGCTTTACCATTCAATGAATTTATTATTATTTATAACGTGTTACATCAACTTTAAGCGTTTGTTATACTTGGAATGACTTTAGAATGACACAATTACAGAAAAGATACACAATACGAGCAAGTATTTATCTTTCTAATTCTTTGATCATTTTGAAATTAAATAATAAAATCCATAACATTATATCCGATTATTAAATTTTAAAAACTTAGAAAACGACATATTTTTTTCTTCATATATCCTGAAACAAGTATGAAAATATAGTTTTACCACTGGTCTATTAAATATTAGTTTAAATACTCGGTAGCACTAAACACAAATATTTGTCATGGTTGCTATTTACACTTCAAGTGAGAAATGGTACAAAATTTCTATGGGATCTAACAAACATGACTACCAGTCGATTGATAAGATTCGATTATTTTTGTTTTAATTTGACCTAAAGCATTCGAATGTAAATGACAAAGTGCAGAATAATCAACAGAAACGAAAGCTTCAGCAGGGTTGCCTAAGCACAGTGCGTCTTACGACTTCTCTGCCACTTTCTTTCTCTTTTCGCCTTGCCTGGCTGCTTGATGGTGGCTTCTAGAAAATTTTCGGAGGTGTCTCGAAACAGTGACTAACGGGGTTGTGCGTGTGTGCGTGTGGGTGGTAGGACTTGGACATGCTGGCCGCTCAACTCAACGAGCTTGGTGTGTCACAGGGCCCAGAGGCCCCGCCAAGGCCGAACAGACAGCATAAGGGCCCTGCTGCATCGTCCACATCCAATTCCGTTCAGCCTGCAAGCAGTAACGATCAGAACAACAAACAGATGCCGCAGTCTTCCAGTATTCTTGATCAAGTAAGTATCAAGTGGACAAGAAAAGTATGAATGACAAGTCAAAGTAAAAGTATGTCAGATCAAGAATGTGATCCATTAAGAGAATACGATTGGCCTAAGAGCAAGAATATAATTGGCATGTCAAATTACTAGTGTGATTGCTGAAGAATATGATTAGATTAAGAATATAATTGATAAACAATGTGATTGTATTAGAAAACAAAAGGTAAATGGCAGGAACTATTCTTGCACAAGATTCAACTGAATGCAATAATTTCTGAAGTAGGTATCTATCGTATCTAATCAGGCATGTCTTGATTGGTAAGAATTATCATTGAAGACTACCATCTTCCATTTAATTGATATAATTGAATCAACTGTTGCTCAATTTCTGGTATTAGCTATAATTCTTTTGTGATAATAATAAAAATGTTTCTCTTTCGCAGGCTTTGTCAGTCGAAAGCGATAGCGATGACGACCTTGAAGATGCAGGAGGGAACAATGCGAGAAATGATGGTACCTTACTCGCCAGCGATCCACCGAAACCTTTGTGAGTAAATAACTAATATCTCAAAACCTTGAACCCTTAATTAAATGAGATATATTTTTTTTTGTATGGAATCACTGGGAAGATACTGTTAAATATCCATACTATTTAATGCTTTCTATGTCGCGTATGCCTTCCTAAAATGTTTTGCATCGAAATCGATTTTCCATCATCTAAAACACTACAAGAAGAAAGCTTTATTTTCATAAACACGTGGAAGGCATTAATTATTGTCGAATAGAATCATGGCATATAATTGGTATATGTATTTGTATATATGTACTATGACGTTGCCCTTTTTCTCCGGACCTTAAAACAGGTTCGTAGCGCAAGGTTGTCAATATGAGAATTTTTTGCGACCGTACGATAGTCCGATACGTTATAATTGGTCTCGAAGAGACGCGAAATCGTAAAACGCAGATAGTAGAAGTAATTACAAATGGTTGTCACGGCAACGTTGTAAAATTGCAATGTCATAGCACAAGTAATGCAACAATACTTCAAAAGTCTTGGACAAGAAATTCATTTATTAAGACTCGCATATTAACAGCAAGAGATATAAGAAATACTAATTTTATTAGGTCATCTCATAAGTTCTAATAATTTGCTGCGTTATGGATTATTAAATTGTATTATTTACAAACCTTTTTTTATAAATACAGTTAAGTAGTACATCGAATCGATAGTAATTAATCTGGATTTAGTATTATCGTTCGGAAATGATTAAAAAATATTCAGTACTTTGATGGTAGAATTTCTACCTTATTAACAACAAACCTAATTAAAAGCTTCGAAAGATATTATCGTTAATATTTTCCCTTCTTAATCATCTATAAATAAATATACATGAGGACCTAATGCTGAAATATTTTGCAATTTGTTCATTAACTTCCATTTTAAAGTACCAACCATGCTAATTTTGTTCTATAACTCCATTATCCCTTATTTGCTTTTAATTTTTTTTGTGACCAAATTAATAAATATTTTCATGATTTTATTAAAATAAGTAATCGAAATTTTATGATTAAAAGATACTCACTTAAATAAATGGGTGAAGATTAGACTGCGGATCTTTACTTGTTTATTGCTAGCACTATTTAGAAATGTTCATCAGAATGAAAAAATTAAACAAACCTGAACATGAATGTGATATTTCTCTTCCACTTGCAAAAATGTTTATGAATTACTATTTAAAGAAAACCGGAATTCACAGAGAAATCTGCAGTCTAATTGCAGTGTACTTAATTTCTGAACTTCTGAGATGATCTAACGATTCATGTAAAGATAGATGCAATCGTTTGTTACAATAAAATAATCAAACGAGTAGTTAGGCATAATTATGACTATTTAACACTAGAATTACCAGACGCATCAAAGTAATAGGTTTCAGATTTTTCCTATTACAATTACTGAAATTATAGAAATGTTTCTATAAGAAATTTGTTCATAAACTTCTGTATTCATCGAATCTTGTCATTGTCATAAAATAGTTACGTTTAGAATTCGGTAGTTCTAGTGTTAAAATATGGTACTTTAATCAATCATACTAATGTCATTCCGTTTCATCTTTCATTACGCTTCCATACATTGCTTCGCATCGTCGTCCTCGTCGCATCGCCACACAACGTACGCAACGCATTCCGTGTACCTCGCCATCACGTGTCTCTGCATTTCTATATCCGTTGCTGCAGACCCGAATTTTCTCCTTTCAGACCGTCTACAGATCCGTCGTCAATGTCTTCGCATAATGCCCAGAATTCCCATCATCAAGGTAAGCCCAAAGGTAGGACATCAGACTATTGAACGTCTTTTAACTTTTTCCCCCCCATAATAAAGATTTAGTAATTCTCTTACATGTCTAACTGAGAAAGGAATTCGTCATTGGACAATTTAGAATTGCATTTACTTTTAAGTACCACTAAATTTTCATAAAGATATCTACTATAAAGTGGTCGCAAATACGTCTTATCAAAAGTTTAATAATGCATAAAAAATTACCTAAAACTGATGGTTTTGGATGAGCCACGAGGCTCGACAAATCGTGTCTGGTCTCCCCATGATGTCCATTTTTCGATTCCAAGTTGAGACTATTTGAGAGAATTTATTATACATTTTTCAGTTAATATATTAAATATGTGGCTATGACTATTGTTAAAACTAGTATTTACTAACTCAATTCTGAGAAGTAATTTTTAAAGATTTTTGTCTTTCTGTAATTGTTCCAGTCTAAATTTTGAAGTACATATGCGTGATGAGTCTAATTTTTAAATAATCTTTTTAGGCGGAGCACCAAATAGGCCACTACCACCAACTCCCGACGAAGAAGAATCAGACCGTACACTAGTCATGAAACGGGTAAGTACTTCCTGCGCGTATGTTGTGCAAGTTGACGACCATACATCTAGTCTAATTTTTATACTATCGTTTTCGTGTATTACGTGAGATCAATCGATATGTATTAACAACTATATAAATCGATATCTCCATGCAGTGATTGTATGTATCTTTCACTCTCACTCTCACTCATTCTCTCTCTCTCTTTCTCTCTTTCTCTCTCTCTCACTCTTTCTTATATTATTTAAATACGTTTTGATATAAAGGTCGCTGTAGTATTCTTCATTCCCGCAACTCTCCGCTAGGTACCGAGAGATTGAAGTCCGTCCGAATAAAGAAGCTACAAGCGACCATAATTGTATATTTATTCTTTTCATGTAGGCTTATTGATATTCAGAGATAAGTCAGTAATATCTGTTCACATCTGTGTTCTAATTATTCATATACAAATTCTTGTTGTAATTGAATCTTGTGCAATTACGAGGCATCCTGGTGCGTTGACTGTACATTCGCTGTTACACAATACATTCCTGCACAGTTGTACACAATTGATGAGTACGTGTCGTCATAGGTTGTACTGTTGCGACGGTGACATTATGATGAAACATTTAAAGGATCTCTGAATGAAACAGAAGCAGTACTAAAATCAAACTCCATTTAAGAGAAATATGTTCCTTTTTACATTGTATATTCAAAGTTCAACTAATTTACATTGATTCGAGCAGGTGTATTCAACCTTAATCGTGTACAAAAGATTAAGATTTTATAATATGTTTTGTAATGCTTCGAGAATTTTTCTCTCTGCGTCTAAGATGACCCTGGAGTCGTTAACATCGTCAAAAAGCGATCAGCTTGTTTAAGAATCAAATGCTTTAGAAGAGATCACAGGAGCCAAGGTCGTTATAATGTCGCTGCAGCAAACCTTCTTACATATATAACTGGAATTATTGCATCGCACTGCCACCACAGCTGCCACACGTTATGTATCGCCGCACGCCAATTTCTTTTTCTCGCTTCTGTACCATTTTTGTTTTGTTACCATATTATTATTCTCGTGCGCGCTCCCTAGAAACTTAGTCAGATGTCAGACGATCGCGCTACGGCTAGCAGCAATCGGCGTTCTGAGGCGGACGAGCAGCTCCTCCTGAAGGAGTGGGATTTCACCCGCTTCTTCCAGGGTTTTAACGAAAGGTTGGATAAGATGAAGCAAGATCATTCGCAAGAGGCTGCCGACACGAATAAGTCCGGTAGCGAGGATCTTTCTTCGTCGTCTACCGAGAGAACGTTGAAGAGACAGGAGCAGTTGTCGCGTAGGAAGTACGAAAACCATCAGCCTCAGCAACAACATCAACAACAACCGCAACAACAACCGCAACAGCAACAACAGCAGCAGCAGCAACAACAACAACAGCAACAGCACCATCATCATCAAAAGCAACAACAGTTAAAGCCGGTGCATAGACGGCAAGAGAGCGATTCGAAGCTTGGCAATACGTCCAGCGCTTTTGCACGTGCTTTCCGCCGTGAGAATTCCGATTTTTTCCCTTCCGCGAGACATTCTGCATATTTACAGAAGTCGGACTCCTCAAGGTCGAGTATATTCGCAAGCGGTAACCGCCGCGGAAGCGAGATTAGTGTCGCCGGTGTCGCTGGTAAAAAGGGGAACGCCGTCAATGCCGGTGAACCGGTTCTTACAGACTTTTCGTTCGATCGTGACGGTCTTCAGAGGCCACGAAGAGAAAAGACAGAAAGCGAGATCGTTTTCGGTAGTAGACACGAGGCAAGAAGGTTCGACTTCGGACGTGATAAAGATGACACTACGAGGAGGCGCAGTTGTAGGCCATCAGACGCGGTTTCCGTCGCGGTTGACGAAGCGGGAACCATTAAGTCTACGGCCAGTACAACGGCTAGCGAGTACAGCCCAATTGTCACTCAGGTCAGTCCCCATACGAGCCCTGCCTGTGTGCTTGCCTAAGACATACCTACCGCATTACCTTTTGTCTATACCTTCGGTCTGTAACCTTCATCAATTTTCAACATCCATGCCATCAGTGTCCGCATCCCTTGCGTGTCTGTCGATATACTGAGCAATTCTTCTCTTATACCGTTTTCCTAACGTGTTATTCGCGTGATCTCATTCTTAACAAGTTTCGTCTTCCAAACATAATATTTGAATTTCGGCCATCAAAATAATTATTGAAGAATTTGGACTTTGAATAATTTTATTTGTAAACGAAGTATCAACGTAATTATAGAGTTTAGTTTAATCATTAAGGAGAATAGACTTCAAAATATTTTATTTCAATTAAAAGTATTATGTACTGAATGGATATGTTGGTAGTTACACATTATATCTTGTTACAAACGAAGTTGTTCTACCTGTATTACTTCTCGGATATGGTAGTGTAACTATAAAGAACAGAGAATATTATTTTAGAATAATTCTTGCTTTATATATTTATAATTATTTGAAATCCATTGGTGTGGAAATAATATCAGGTTTGAGGTTTTAAGTGTAACTATTGCATGAATTTTCTGGGGTTTTCTTTCTTTCTGTTTTTTTCTTTCACTTTTTTTTTATATTTACAACATCCTGCAGGATCTTTATAATTGTAATATTTATTCATGAAGTTAAACTGAACCTGGGCATTTTATATAGCTTTTATGTAGCGCAGTCATCATTTTTAAAGAATATGACGCATTACTGCTGTATAGCAGTGAGAGGTGGAGAAATATGATACAAGGGTCTTACTGGTCGAATTTATTTAAAAAAATCAGATTGTCAATCAAGAATATGGTAAATTTGGAACCATAGCACCAAGAATTTTTTCACTTCAAAAGGATAAAATCTTCATTATTAATATGGGAGAAAAGCTGAATATTTATATTCCGTAGATTTTATAACATATAAATACTGATACGTTAAAAAAAGACAAAGGGAACAGAATATCGACAGACATCTTTCACACTGAACTCTTACATCCATTTTCCGATATTTAACAGCATATAAAGATCAACATAGAAAGCTAGTCAGCTACGCTCGAATTTTAGGCGCATTTACCAATTATCTATATATCCTGTCTTCATTATTTTATTTAACATTTACAGATATAAGTAGGAAAGATACATAACTATTAGTGCTATCAGTATTACTATTCTATTATCTTCTTCACTATACCATTAGATCTTTCATTCAAAAAGGGATGCATACCACTTTCTTATAGTACAGTTGGAATATCATTAACGTATACATCGATATAGTAACACCAATCATGTCTTACCACTAACAGTGTGTTTTACCGTTGTAATAAAGGACGAGAAGATCTTTACGCGATTAACAAAGCTTGACTAATTCAACGTTTGTTTGGTCCTTCGTAAACGAAATAGCAAAATAATTTTATAATGCCATATTCAGGATTTATGGTGAAATATTTTTCATTTTCTATTTACAAGTTATAACTGAAACTCAGTAGATATTAAACAAGATGAAATAATAAGGATTAGAAGTTGTAAGATTTATCTTTTTAATAACTGAAATACGTGTTACATCTTAGGAAAATTCAGAATTAAGCAGAAAAATTACTAAAAAGTTTGTTGACTATTGACAACACATTACAATTAATTTTTTTTGTAGATAAATTAATATTTTCAAAATCGATAACCTTTGTGGATATATTAAAATTAACATATTCAGAAAAGTTGGAGATCATTTTTCTGATCGATATTATATTCTCCAAGTCAGTCTATACGAATAGTACTAATTTTATTTCGTATAAGTGAGAATCTTACAACTTGTAACAATTATTGTTTCAAAACTAATTTAATATTCCGCGAAGTTTTCTTATTGGTACACTGCAAGCTAACTTACAACTGGAACGAGTTTAGTTTTCTGAAGGTTTAGCAGGTCCGAGGAAATGTAATTTATAATTAGCCTGGCATAGAATTTAGTAGAAAAATATTGGCTGTTTAAATACATACATGTTTTATTATACCAAATATTACATTGCTGAAAGTTAAATTATCGTTTAAAAAAATAGTAAGTTGTTGGATTTTTGTTCTAAAACACTTAAAACAGATTTGCGATATGAACAATGGAATTTTAATTATAACTTTAAAAAATTTAATTTTGAGCAGCCAGTATTTTATGCCCTTACAATTTTTCTCAGATCATAATTGCTGAGAATATAAGGTACAATTTTAGTTTACATGAATTCCAGATTTCTACGCAATTAATTACTAATGCTTAACATTGAATAACATCGGATTACGATATTTAAATGCAAATAATTAACAATGTGTTAACGACTCGGTTTCAAAGCGCTTTCACTTGTTACTGTTACAACTATTACCGCTTTCGTTGCTACTGCTAATACTATTGTTATTATTCTTTGTCTCGTTGCTATCGTCTTTATTAACATCTTCAGCAAGACTATTGAAATTAACAAAATATTTTCGGGTTTTATTGGTAACGAAGATAGGTAGTATTTAAGTAAGTTAATATTTTCTAAACGCATATATTTCGTGCAATAGAAATTAACAACATTGTTTTGTTTTATACTAAAAGCTTCTAAGAAATCATGTCAATTAATTTGAGTAAATCCATCTATAGATTATTATTATTAAAGACAAGAAAGTAATCGCAAAATTAGGATACTCTATAATACATCTATGCTGCAAATTTCTGTTAATTTTTATCAATAGACAGATTATTTTACCAACTTATTTAGCGTTATCGTCCAGATAGATTGAAAAAGTTATTTTATAGTAACCGCGCATTCTGAATTTATGGTTATTTGAATTACAGTAGCATATGACAGTAAATTTTGGAAAATTTATGCTTTCCTAAATAAAATTCTAATAGTCATTCACTAACATCTAGTTTTAAATATGGCCGCTGGGTCTGGCCATCACCAGCTGTTACTACTTATAGCAAACTTATAACAAAAACCGACATCAGGCTATTGTACAAAACACTAAAGATACACATGACATGATTCGGAAGTCACGCATGATAGCGATGTTAGGAAAACGAAGCTTTCCACTCTCTTCGATTAAGAAAAGTAGAACATTTCTTTAACATCTTTAGGTAGACGATAGGATTTAAATTTGCAATTCTAGATTTATCTTCCAGGATATAAAATTAGCTTCGAAACACAGTTTACACCCGAGCTGTCCACTAAAACCAACTATTAGGCATTCCCAAATACGTCGACGACGAATTTTCCATTATCTACGTGCCAACGAATCCTGTGCTAGTGATTCGAACGCAAAATGCAGAAGAACGCGATACAATTTCGTCCCGACTCCCCGATTCCCAATTTCTTTCCCTCATCTGAAGGCATAGATCGAACGTGTGGCCACCACAGCATCGTTATTCGATATTAATCCTATTACCATCGGGACTACCCACTACCATTGTTACTACTAAAACTACTATCACTGCTGCTGCTAACACAGTTCCACGACTATTCGACAAAACTAATCCCCTCCTTCCCTTGTTTCGAATGATGCATATGTTACTTGGTATGCAGACAAAACATACGTCAGAATCACTTCTACAACAGTTATCGTCAATTTCGAATTCCGAGCCTAACGAGGAGGATTAACCGCATGGAATTTCTTTGAGGATATACGTCTTGTTTCTGCGTAACACCATCGTGTGAGGGGAAACTGCTAACGTTGCTGCGATCGTCGCGACAATAATTATCGACGCGGGATTCGGAAAACGACCGGTGAACTATTTATTTTGTGGAAGCGCGTCCTAATCGGACGCCGTTATCGTTTACCGTTCACGTCACGGATCTCTCCATGCAGGTTCAGTGATCCTTTCAATCAGCCTTCTTGTTTTACCACTTTTCTTTTTGTTTATTTTTCATCTTCTCACGTTTTAACAAGACCGTCAGAGTTTCCGTTTCACCGTCTTTCAATCAGCAAAACGTTAACATGTCTTTCTTTCATTTTTATTAACCGATGGTTAACGATACGGTATTGGAGTTGAACCCGATGATCGAGCATCTGAGGATCCTTCTAATGGCAGAGCGACTGGTGCGAGAAGAACGTTGATAATCCGTTTCGATTCTAACACCTGCGTGGAACTTTGCGTGTGCTTATGATTCTTCTTGCCGGCTTTTCTTGGCGCAGAACACCTGCGCGTTTTACTAACTTGGAAGGTTCGATGTTGATCTTGTCGTTGCAGTCATCTTTTCTTAGATCTACATTTTTAACTATGTTTTAGAAGCGAGAAGAATCGATCATTGAACAATATTGTAGTTGCGAGAAAGTTAATCCAATAGAAATTAATTATCATTTTTATTTACTAATTAATATTCTTCCAACATATCTGATGATTATCTTTCATATGGAGCTTTGGTTAAGAGAAATTAAAATTATTACATATCTTAAAGTTTAGCTTAGCCAATCTCCAAGATTTCTATGAACAAGCTCGTAGCAAAAAATTTTAGTTAGCAACTTTTGTTTCAATTGAACTTTTACTCGAAATTTAGAATCTAGTTATCCTTAATGTTGAGCGAAAAGAAAGTAAACGAAAGCATGACTGAGCAGCGAGAAGATCAGCATCGAGCCTGTAGTAACAGAAAGACTGCGGTGTTTTTGTGTCACTAACGCTTACACTATCTCGGTGATTTTGGCAGCGTCTGATCACTGTAACGTTCGAGTCAATCGCTTTCGAATCTCGCAAGAGACTGTTTCGATTACTGCATTAACACGGAAAACAATCGGACGGTGAAATCCGGTGCATGCCCGTTGAAAAGAATCCCAGTATCCGCGTGGAAAGAGGACCGCCTTTTATACAATACGGAGTCTTTCGTGTTTTATTTTGCCATCTGCGTTCGCAAAACGAGATCGATGCGGCTTCCGAGACAGAAGAGATAACGGAGATTCCGAGACGGAACGCAGTTGATCGCCGCTAATGAGACGCGTGCGTGTGCTTTGTGTTAATTGACTCTATAATATCGTCTGCTTGACAATTGCACGGCCATGAATGGAAACCGTTTAGAGAGAGAGATTCGAGTCTACGAAAAAAAAGTACAAAAAATACAGATCAATGCTCGCAGGGATAAATAGAGTATTGAAAGAGAAAGAAGTGCGACGATAGAGAAGCCAGGATGACGAAAATAAACGAACAGACGTGTTAAGAGGAAAGGGGCAATCTATATTCATATAAATATAAAACACCATCCATATTTATATTTATATACCTGCGTGTACGTAATATCGACGTGTGCACACACGCAACGAGCAATCATTGACGTCGGAGAGACCTTACGGGATATACCGTGTCCGAGATCATCGTTTTGCATGACGCTTCTAGCGTGTGAAATATGTGTGTTCCGCGTTACTTGTGTTGCCATGACGCAGCAGCATGTGCCAAGCATGCTTGAATCTGTGTGCTGAACAGGTGTGACTCGCAACTTTGTGTTTTTTTTTTCTTGTTTGTGTAATACTCGCAGATCTACGGAGACAGAGATCGACCGACGATCGTAGTTAGACCTGTTAGAGGCCGATGTCTTGAACGTAGAGAATCGTTCGTTCGCCGTCGTTTGCGTGTCTTAACAATCGACGTAGTGAATTCTGCAGCTTTTGTAGCCGATTGAAGAAACTGCAAACGACCGTACGCTTTACAGGGTCCACTGTGTTGAACTGTTGCTCGCTGTCTTAACTCTGAAATGATTCTCCGGTTGTTGTTGCGCTTCGTGCTTCTCTCTTTTATTTCGTGTCGCCATCGATGTGACTGTGTGTAATATTAATTCCCCTTCTCCGCGCCTTGATCGCGCTCGATCAACAAGGTCGATCGATCTTCGCGACGACGTGTATGCTAAGTCTTAAGGGTAGCGCGATGCGAAAATAGATCGGCAATCGGTGCTTCAAGCACTATACTTGTGCAGTCGCTGGAAGTTTGTATGTTTATGTAGATTGTGCGATACTTATTTAAGACATATCACCGTTCTCGTGAGAAACGCGGAGCAGAATTGTAGTTACATCGTGACCCGCATCTACACCCCTCGACTATTTGTATTGTTAGACGTTCTCGCTGAAGTAGGCTGATCGAACGATTAGTTGAAGCGATCCTTGTTAATTAATCCGCACCATTGCATGAGCTCACCTCTCATTTATGTTTTGCACTGTAGTGTATAGTTTTAAGGACAAACCTGTTTGATTTTTCTTTTACTCTGTGTGTGTATGCAACAGATAAGTGTTCGTAAGTTCTGTTCTTAGCCTTACCATCGATATATATACATAGGCTAGCGAAACCGATCGGATCGCTTGCGAATTTCGATCGGTGATTATCGTTCTTTTTGATCGCTTCTTTGCACCATTCGCCCATCTACTTTTACGTTTGTTCATCTCACGCTTGCGTTCTCTCTTTTTTTTGTTGTTGTTTAATCTTCCGATGCTACTCTGCTGTCCAGTACCACGTGCTCCTTCGTTCCATTGCTTTCCATAATTTTCCGGCACCCTTTGCACTTCGATTTTTCCTTTTTCATGTTGTTTATTTCAAGTTTCCACTGTCCGGCGGCGTCGAGACCTGAATTTCTCCGAGCGAAACTAGGCGTAGCGGAAAAGAGAAATTCAAACGTTGATTGTCAACGTGTGTTCGTTCATATTCCTTTTTGTTAGTTTACGTAATTGTCAGGATGTTGTCAACTGAATGATCGTATTTTATGTGTCGTCATTGTTATCTTTGCCTTGGTCTATAATATCAATGACTCAGTCTATAACAATAGTTGTTGTTTTTAATATATTAGAGTTATAAATATTACAATAGCTCATTATTAACTTATTCGTCCTTGTCGTCAATGTGAATTGTGTTAAATCTAAGAAGACAAATATTTTAATAAAAATCGAAACTTAGTGGTTATTAGTGGATTATATAATAGTGGATTTGTTAAGGAAAGTTGCATTTTAATATAATAATATTTATTCTTTCTCTGAGATAGAAATCAATGGAAAATTGTTTTTCTGAAAGAAAAAGAAAACATGATTATCAGGGTAACATTTTATGAGATTTCAATCTCGAGTTTCAATTTTTCTTTAAATGGGTCTGTATATTTAGATTGTTGTTACGTGATAGCAAAACGAGAGCATTGATTAATAGTATAATGACCTTCGTGTGACCTGAATTGCCAGAAATAAATAGAAGTTAATATAATTAAAAAATAACTACTATAGAAAAATCAGTGAACAATTATTTGTCTCTCATAATTAGAAAATGGTTGTACGTTAATAAAATTTATTTAAAAGAAGACAATTTTTGCGACTGAAACCAGAAACAGTTATTCTACAATTTGATTTACTGTTTGTACATAGTCTCTTTTTTCATACTATGTCATTAGTTCACTAGCACGGTGCACACCTATTTTATTTTCCTGACGAATGCTTCTATGTATTTTGTATATTATTTGATCATTAATTTTACGATTTCTAACACTAATTTATTTCAATGTAAACATAACATTTATTTCTTCACAATATTGCAAACACAATTAACATTACGAGTATGAAATATTTTGCAACGCTATTATCCGTTTTCTGGAAGAAAATAGCTGAAATTAGTTCTTATTTCTATACAACGTCAATATTATCAATATTATATTGATATTTATATTACATTAATATTA